>OY728121.1:529027849-529652849 GCA_963277665.1 Viscum album | reverse complement strand
TATATTGTATACTTTTTTATATGTGTTTGAATCCATTTTTGTTCCCTATTTATGCTCTATTTTCCAGTCCAGCTGACTAGAAATCAAAATTATCGAAACATGATTAACTTAATCTTATCTTGACTATTATGTGTTTCTATTCACTTTCATTATATTGAGTAAGTTATTGGTGTCTATGTGTATTATATATCATCCCAATTATGTGGGAAGACAATGTATATGTGTTTTTACAGTATATAAGTTTTAACTGTTATTGACATAAAACTCTATTTTATCTCCTGAGAAGTTTAGCGAGTCCCATAGTGGTAAATTTACTCATCTCTATTCCTTTGAAACCCCATATAGTTAACATGGGATTCCTATTTCCTAAGCTGGGTGTGTAATCACGAGTTTGATTGGGAAAAAAGAGCAGATCTTGAATATTTTGGGTACTCATTTTATTTGTTTTTTAAATACATCAATCTTCTGATTTTTTGAAGTATATTTCATAAGGTCCCATTCTCTATGGAATTAGGTGAAACAAATTGGGGGTCTCAATATTTATAATATAATAAGGGATGCTGGGAACTATTATTGTATTTTCGGATGGCCTCCTTTATATTAAAATTTTAAATAGGGAGAGGATGCAAATATTGGATTCCTTGAGTAGGTGCTATATATTCCACTCTCCCTACACTTATTCACAAATTTGGGATATCAACATACAATGAAGGATATAGAGGTTCAGCAGTCTGGATATCTTGAGCACTGGAGTGGGTGCTACATATAAACTAATTCTATATTTTCTCCCATTTCTCAGCTATGTTTTCATATTAAATTGCTTCAGCTTGATTGAAAAACTATTCCCTTCATTCCCATTCAATGTTATTGGGGTAATAAATCATTATTTATGAACGTGGGACATGAGGATTATTTCTCAGACGAGTGATGATGATGGCACATTCTGTATTTAGCTTTTGAGAATCCAAAGTAGAAGTTGAATATATCTTTGTAATTATTTTTTTATTTATTGGGCATTTTTTTCCTTGTGATCAATGTCCTTTGTGATATTGAGTTTTTACTGATTATACTGTGCATTGTTTATCCCATTTAATTTATTTTATTTCTTGTAGTTATTTTAGTATTTAATAACATTGTTTTTCTATTTTATGAGTAGGAAAAACACAGGACATAACTCCACCCACCAGTTGATGATCAAATAATATTGTTGTTGGAAGCATTACAAAATATCCTAGTTTGTATTTCTATATTTTTTTCCATGTTTTTGATGTTTTTGATCTTCCTCATTAAATTGAATGAGATACATTTCCCCTTTAATGTGTTGATTTCTCTAAAAGATTGTTAATGTGTGGGGTTCAGGTTACTCTTATTGAAGATGTGATTTAGTGCTCTTTGTAATGGACATTTGTGAGACTATTTAGGTAAATATATCCTTGGTTGGTGCATTCAACTACTAATTTTTTTCCAATTTAGAAAACAAATCGATAAAATCTTATTGAACTTGACATTTATAATCAGTTCTCCCATACAATTTTATGTTCATAATTTCTAATTGAATATTTGGGGTTTTACCATTTATTTAAATGGTTTTATTTTGAATAAGGTTCACATGATGATGGGAGATGGGGAGTTGTGTCTAGATGGTTAGGAGTTGGCAGTTGCAAGCAATAACCACCTGTACGTAGTATGGCAGAGGACTGGGTATTGAATCAAATACCAAGTCTCTTGACATTTAGTGAAGTAACAACCAGGTTCAATTAATCTTCATCTTTTTTTATTCAATTACACATTTTTTAGTATTATGTAGTGGATGTTGAACATATATTTTCATGTATTTAACATATTCAATTGTGTCCTCTATTTCATCTTTGTCTCTGATCTATTTGTCAACTACTTGAATGACGTATTAATATTATATTCCCTCTTTTTCCATTATCATACAACATTACTTCGTGATTATAATTTATTCAAAATATGTTTCATTTGTAATGTTTCTAAATATTAATCACTTATTAGAATAAAACCCATTATTTTAATATGCCGGGAAATAGCACGGGTGAGTACTATTATATATATGAACGTAACCTTCTTTTACTTCCACATTTGTTTGTTTCCCCCACATCCCAATTGCTCACATTATGTTAAAATATCACCCTTAATAGTCATTGTGTGTCTTGAATATCATGGAACCATATCCTTATCATCAAACTATTTTTCCTCACATATATCATAGCCCATCCGCTTCATTATCACATCATCATAGTACCATGTGTGTACTTCATGAAGACAAAAACCCACCAATGGAATGCAATACACTATAAACCATCACTTTATCTACATGTACTACTATAAATTATTTTGGGTATTAAAAATAGAATAAAATATTATGATATTACCACATGTAATTGTATCACACACCTTCATGTGGGGTAAAAATACCCTTTGTGTTCCCATACACAATGCTATAGATGAAGTGAGAGTGTGGATGGGGGAGCAATCATCTTTTCATTCCCTCATTGACCATGATGTTGGGGAGAACACATTGAGAAACTCTGCAAATCAATTGATGTATAGACATAGTTAGGGTTGTGTATTGAATTATAAAACACACACACACACACACTCTTATATATATATATATGTATGTATATATATAAATCAAAATACACACTATGGGAAAATACAAAGGCAGAATCTTCCCCAGCTATCATCACTTAGACACCCCACTACCACTTATAATGATTAGTATGCAAGGAATACTACACAAGAAGAACCAATATTATCTAATTAATCATCTACCATTTATGTCATCTATATCATCTCACATGCATTTCTATGATATTTCACTAATCCAGTAAACCCGATTCTTTCAACATAGTTATTCTAGTTTTTCCAAAGAACAATCCCTATTTATTTAATCATCATATTCACTATATCCCAAAATTTAGGCCCCATCCTAAAATACCCCTTGGTTTATGAAATTTTATTGATTACAATTTTTTATATCATTTTATTTATAGTAATGTATAAACCATTATGAAACATAAAATTTTGAAATTAATTCTTGCCAATTTTTCTTAATAACCCTGATGTCATTCGCAAAAGTATTATGAATAATATATTTAATACAACTATCTGTAAGATCATTAATTATCAATCCCAAAGATATTCCCTCTCATTAATTAAAAATCCAAACCATTTGAAATTAACATAATGCTAGAAAAATGGTATAATATACCCATCATGAAAACATTAAAATATTGAATATATTTTCTACACAATAACTCTACGGGAATTCATGAACATATGACCAAAATAAATTATTAATAAAAAACAATGATTAAATGTCTTCATGAATATTCATTTTCAATAGGAAATATTACCCAATACAATCATGCACTATCAAATTCATTGAAATTAATTTTCCTCATTTAAAAATTCTTTTCTAGAATCTATGACTCTCTATAATCATCTATAATTTAGTATCTAGATATTGTAATAAATTCATTAGATTCATGAAAATTTTAATTATTAACAAGTATCATCCAAAAATTTCAATATCATTACTGGGTTTAAATTGTTTATGAATTCCATTCATGTCAATATATCAAACAAAACCACAATAAAAAAGAAGTTATGACACTACCAATTCAATAAAAAGGTAACACCATTATAATAAAAATCACATGAGATTATAAGAATCCCTTCTAATTATGTAATTAATTTGGATTAAATCATTATTAAAAACAATTACACTATTTATAAATGATGCTATTGTGTGATTATATGATACTATAATATAAATAATTAATAGTAAAAAATCTATTATGTTTACAACGTCTGCATTCTTTGAACTAAAAGGGAATAACATAAAAAGTTCAATATTAACCTCCCCTATCATGTCTGAGAAAACCATAAGGATGTTGGGTTATGAAAACACAAACAAACACATAAAAATATACCATGAGAAATATTTGTGACAAGACACAATATCATTATGATAGAGAATTGAATAGAAAAGAACAATTCAATAATGAAATTAAGAGAAATTGTGGGAGAACAGACCTTATATTACCACATACCTATCTGTAGATTATTAGGATGAATTATAGTCTATGGGGCATCAATTTTTTAAAAAAATTAGATCCTCATATTGCATACGTTTGAAGGAAGGTTCAAAGATAATGAGTTATTTCCATGGCAATGATAATTATATAGAAAGGCTGGGAAGTGGAATGCTCTTGAATAGATTGTTCTGGGACCCACATCAATTCATGTAGTAAAATTATGTTATCTTAGAAAAAATTCATGATGTAAACTATATGTTAATCATGTGAGCTGTATTATGGGGAATATTATTTAATTCAACACCTTAGACTATAATTCCATGAACCAATATATCACAATACAAACAGGTTCTACAACACTACCCAATAATAGAAGCCAGGCATTCACACCATGAGACAAGACATTTATGTGAGAATGGAATACTATAGATGGAATCTCTAAATATAAATCATCCTTACTGAACCATTTAATCATATAATCTTCAATGGAATGAAATAGATGTGTGCAATCTGTTACAACAAAAACCTAACAAACAATTATCATCATAAACAATTAACACAATCCCTAGATATAATGGAGATAAGGGTTTGAACAACCCCCTCATGAGATACCCATGAGGGATCTCAGTAATAAAAGAGCATCAACCAACCATCAAGGGTACAGGGGTGCATAAGACATAAAATATTGACACCCAAAACACTATTATGGGCGAGATTCCTCTCAAAAAAGGAACACAATTTAAATGGAACATGAAGGATGGAAAGAACATGATAATTATATAAATAAAAATTAATATGATTATTTAGTCATCCATGAATCTATTTATGTAAACCTTGAAACAAAATTATCAATATAATGATAATTAAAAAATTAATCATGATCCCATGTAATCTCCACTACACCATCATGCCGCCATAGGACACAAAAAAAGTGAATAACTTGCATACAGAACACCTTTATTTGATGTCCCTAAATCACTTTGTGATACCACATGATGTACACATCATCATCAACACATATCTCACCCTAATTAATGATGTTATAATCATCATGAATATATTTAGGAATTTGAGACACTAGTTCTCATGGATCCATCCAATATTTTGGGGCAGTGTGAACTAATACACAACAACATTAAAATGTTGTAACACCTCAAAATTCATAATAAAATTGAGAAAAAGATTAATCACAAGAATAGAACATAACTTCCAAATATATGGATACACATTCAAGAACATGTGATCTCAAAAATAGAACTCCTGTGGACAACTCCTATAGTTAACAGAAGAATCTAATGTTCCTTTACTATCTTCATACAATTTCCAATCAAAATTTCCTTCAATTAAATGCATTGTTCTAGTACCATCTTGTAAATTACTGACTCCCAAACCCCTATCCAAAAATAGATATTATAAATTCCATCGTTATAAATATTAATATTGGGAAATACTAATGGTTGTGTGACAACTGTTATTGTACGAAAACTCATCCAACGGGAGGTGACCCACACATGAACCTCTAAAACCCAGTAACAAGAAAAAAACATGTATTAAAGAGTTTATACAGTATACTATATCTATTAATCTATCATTAGTTTAATGGTATAAATAAGTAAAAAATATAATAAAAAATCATGTTGAAGTCATCTGTACACACTATAGGGGAAATGGGGATCCTAATTAGAGATAATATTTTTTTGAAGGCTAATAATCATCACCACCTGATTAAAAATATTCCGCGACCAGACCACAAATGTTATCCAATCCTTAATCATTAGTAATTGAGTTCACATTGTGATGTGTTATCAAATCATCCATATAATGTCACAATATTCCTGGAATAGAGTAAAATGAGTGATTAATTCCATTTAAATATCATCCCTCATCCATTTGAGAAAATAAATAACTTAGAAACCCACTATGAATAAAATTATCAGTGTCAACCTTTTTGAAGACGAAATAAAATGAGAGAAATTATATAACCGAATGATTCATCACCGGTAGTAACATTGGACCAAAAAGTGAATGATTATCATTTTCACAATTATATGTAATACTATGAGGGAACTATAGATATCATGGTGAACCACCTTGGATATCATTGATGTGGAAATGATCCTCCCCAAATATAATAACTGATATAAAACATCATCAGACTATATATCTGGGGAATCACTATAAAAAAACTGACCCAATTAGTCATCCAACTTGGAATCCCATAGATGGAACTCATCTACCTAATGACTAGATATGATAGATCCATTTTATGATTGAGGATTATTTTAATGAAAACATATCCCGCCTCAAGTTAGATCAAGAAAAGTTTCTTAATTACAATATATGAATCTCATAACTCAAAAAAAACATCATCATCAGACAACCTGCTCAGTGAATCTATAACAAAATTCACTTTCCACTATGTATTAGAAATATCAAAGATATAATACAATAATAATTCCATGTATAATCACATCCAAAAGTAAATTTCGTGCAAAAATAAGATGTACCTAATGACTTTATCATCTGTGAAGAAAAAAAAATCTCACTGATATGAAATTCCAGCACAACAACAATGAGAACACACACACCAGCAGCCTAAGATCTTAGGTGGCATAGTTATGTTCTTGAGGTCATAACTTATGACACCCATTATAAAAAACAGAATTATTTTATATCAAAATAAAACACAATCCATGATGTGATGAAACTAAATTAACAAAAAACTAATCAACTCCCTCTAGAAAATATAAGAACCATTGTACTAAAAAACATCACCTTCCTATAAAAAAAATTCACACTTATATATATATAAAACTCATGAGAATTTATATTAAAAGATGTTGGTGGATCTATAATCTGAAATAAATTTTTAACAAATATATTGAAATAGGAAATACCACAGAGGAGTTTATGTACATCCCCAACATTCTTTGGGGATAAAGTAGAAACCACCACCACAATCATTAATGGATTAAATACTGTTGTTCACTAAGATACAACATGCCCCATATAATTGGAGTCATGAATGTAGAAGCCACATGTAAATTGATTCCAAGAGAGATTTTCATGTTAACAGACTCACAATATAACCCATATATTCATTATATTCTCCTCTTTATATTCTGAATATTTATGAATATCACTGAAAAAAATATCATGATCTAGTATTGAAATTAATGGACCACTACATTTATCATTCCCACTAATATAACCAAATCCTTTGTAACACCAAATGAGATCCAAATGATCTCTTGATTTATATAATGAAATCAAAAAGCAGTATTTTGAATATACTCAAGCTTTACTAACATATGAAAATATACTAAATATAAACTGATTTTGAAGAAAAATCTGGATCTCTTTTCTCAATTGATCATATAATCAATCTATGTAATAGGATCATGGTTCATCACCATCACATGATTCATGTAATGATAATAGATGCATAAAAAAATATTTCATTAAATTACTTTTCATATTGAACAAAATCAATCTAAGGAGACACACTTCTATAAAAAAACTAAATTTAAAAAGATAATTAATTTCAATAAAAATATATTGTAACTAAGAAATAACAATTATATATGAATCAATATCAAACATGGAAGAACATTGTAGTAACTCTATCCCAATCATGGTTTCTATTTGAGGGGGTTTCAACATAATATCTCAATGAAATACACCATGGTACTCTTCCACAACAGTTGGGAACAATAATGGTTAAAATTCTAAAAAAATTATTATCTTTTTATTAACCATGAAATTTAGATATTACAGGCATATTTTACCTATAGAATTGGTTTCTTGAAAATTTAGGTAACAATATCCCCATTTTCATCATAAAATATAAACCACCTATGATGAAACCCTTATTATCCTACACAAAATACAAATTGTTCATTATATTTCTCGATACATATAGTTATATCCTTAACCATAAGAAATATACTGAAAAGTGGTGTTTCCATAATATCAACTCAGAACAAATGCAAACATAATTCATGAAATATTAACCTCCTACTAGATTAGTCAATTGTATGTGAAAAATAATACTAACAAGCTAAATTTTAAAGGCACTAACTTCAGTGTGTGAAATAAAGGATTATATTAACCCTAAATAATAAAAGGAATATAATAACATATAATAAAATAATATGTTCTCGCACATAATGTCCTAATTTCATAACATCGGTAACTCTAGATTAGGCACGCAACCACAACATACTCTATAACCACCCTAATATTGATTCCGATAACTTCCATTTCCATGATCTACTCACCGTGGTTGTGGATAAATATGTGTTTGTCCTCTTGCTTAAGCATCTCACTACTATAGATAATAAATTGAAACACTCTACAAATGATTCCATAACTGATAATACTACAACAAATGGGTCTAATTTTGTCTACTAACCCGTAACTGAATTCAAATGAAGATAAAATAATCTTGTTTTAGATGAATATTAACATTACAAGAATAAAATATAATGTCCAATCCACCACCTTTGGTATAAGAGTTGTTAGGATCTATGAAACAATATGATGAGGTCTCAAAAATACTTCCTACTATCTGGAAGCACCTATGTATATGGATATCCATGACATATATATTCTTCCTGAAGAATCATTATTACATTCATTCCGTGATAATTTAGGACTTCTAATAACTCTCAAAACAACCATTTTATTCTACAATACATTAATATATTCTGACAACCTGAATGGGGTAACTCAATGCTAGATCCCTGGGTTTAGATACTAAAAAAATTCATTTCCTTGGCCTCCCAATCCAGTAGTACATCGAAATCATTTTTTAGATGTTTCTAGAATTAAATACTATACTACTACACACAGAAAAAAACATGAAATGTTTCATGAATAAACTACAATATGTATTCCTTTGTGATCATTTAAAGGAAGCCATCTTTAAAATGATCTATAAACAAATCCCAGGACATTTCTAACAACTCGTGATCTTTTAGGAGAAAAATGCACTTTTTCTATATAAAACATGAATAATGGCCAATTAAAAAAATATTTCTATATTAGATTTTATATTGAACTAAAATATATATATCTTCCACATCCCACAAATTCATTCTCTTATGATCTGAAATGGAGTTCTCATACCTCTTAATTCCTTGGAATTTAAACTATTAGAGTTTACCCTATAAAACATGTCCTCATTGACCACAATCATATGATGATCATCCAAAACCAACCTAGTGAATATATCCATCATGACCAAAATGTTGAATTTGAAAAGGATATATATATATAAATAAAATAGAATTATAAACTTCTACACAAGGGACATAAAACATTTAAATGTCAGTTTAATAATTAATTTTAACATCATTAAAACATTAAACCCATTTACAAAACATGTTTAGAAAAATGATTCATTGCACTTACCTTGTACGTTACCTCATAATACATATCACATCTAATAGAATGTTCTATAAACCTGATATTTCTTTCACCAGTTCATAGGATAACCCAAAATAACTTGTAATAACCAGATCCATCTAATGTAATATGTATTAATCCCACATGACATTATTTCCATTACAATACATGAATCATCACCATTAACTATGTCCAATGCTTATTATATCACTCATCATCATACTTTAATGTTTTCTCCACCCACTCCCCTATAAGGTAGTCCTCTAGACCAAAAAATGAACATATAGATATAATGATACCAAAATCATACCTCTAATAGGACAGTTTGTACTAATGAGGTAATAATATATTTATATCCTCACCATGAATCACTCAACTGGAAATCCATAAAAAGTTGAATTATAATATCAATGAAAATATATATGTGAATGTAACCTTATTCAGCATTCCTACTAGTTTTTCACTCTTATTTCCTAGTAACTAATGTATTACTCTCTTCAATCCCATAATGGTAATTTTGATTGTTGTTCATTTAATACCTCAGGAATTTGGTTTAATTGTTTTAATTATTTGGAAATTTACTGAAACAAAATTCTTTTATGGCACGTGATTCTGAGGCCTGGAACGCCTCGAAAATAATTTTGAACTTGTTTAAGGTATGTTCAATAAACATACTTGCGAGTCTTTCTATCATTTGAACTTGTGCTCCAATAAAAAATCCAAGGGAACTGTTGAACTCAGAATTTTGAGATTCACCTAGATGGGACCTAGCATCGGCTGGTAAGGACCGGATGGGGAGGTTTATTTTTAGATGTTTTGGAAAATAAAATAATAAAATTAATTTTTTTTAATTTCATTGGTCATCCAAAAAGGGGTGATAAGGAGACATTAAAGTGCAACGATGAATTATTTATGAGGATAATTAATGAGCAAAATTAATTTCTTATATCAGACATCATAATGAAAAATAAAGGATGTGTAATAGTGATTTAGTTTCAAAAATTAAATAGTGTAACGATGGAACATCACATCATAACTGAAACACTGGGACATGATTCCTTCTAATTGTTTCACGAATTGGTGGAATGAGGATTAAACCTAGGAGATTCTCTAAAAACCATCCAATGATCTTCCACTCCAACAATGAAAGAAAAACTAGTGGATTATCATTAAATTGTACAATCCTCGAAGAATAGATCCGAAAGAAGTAGGTGACATCATCATCTTGAAACCCGGAGGACGAAACGTAGCGACTTCGAACATCAAGGAGGTAGGTTTTTTTTGATGTTCTTCACCATTATTTTAGATTACTCTATCGGGGATTCCAATATTACTTTATATTATTGGAAAACAATATCCGAGCCTCTCCCCCCCCCCCATTTTTAAAACATTAACATGGAGGGCAGAAGCCTCCATGAACAAGGCTCCAGAACGTCCTTCAAGTGCATCCTTTGATGAAGTACCCTCATAATGGAGGCAATAAAATTTATTGATGTTCGTGGGGAATAATATGCTACCTAGAGAACATAGGCACATGAGGTGTGAAGAGTGGACCATCAGAGCACATCTGGTGGTCTGTAGAAGGTTCTATTAGAGCGCCGGCAGTAGTGGTGGCATGTTGTGGGAGCTGGTGCAGCCTGCAGAGGCTGCAGCGAATGCACGAGGTGGAAGTAAAGGCGGGATGGGGTGGCATTAGGAGCAGTATGAGGCAACGCCAGACGCATTATGAATGGGAGTAAAGGAGGCCATCAGTCGGGAGGAGTGGTACACCCTTCAATGAAAAGTGGCGGTAAGAGGACGTGACCAAATATTCACAGTAATGGAAGTGGTGATGCCAGCTAGGTGCCGTGTGGAGGGATGAATCATGTTTGGGTGGTTGGCGAGCCGTGGTTCATCGAACACGGTAGCAGGCATGACCCAGTGTCCACAGGACCAGATGGGGCTTGATGTGGTAGCCTGATGCATCCCTGTTGGACAATGAACCACCGGCCGGGCCGAGCGGCCGAGCTTCAGCCTGGCGGGCCGTGCCCCCAGCCAGTGGGCCACACCCCCAGCCAACTAGTCTATCCCGCGGCCCAGTGTGTGGGACCCTCACCCGTGGTCTGGACCTCTTCTGGCAGGCTAGACCAATTCCCTTGGCGCTAGACCGGACAAGATCGATTCACTGAGTGACCCAATAGGTTGGACCCTCTGCCTAAATATTCCTAGTCCCATATGGCCCAATGGTCAAGGCCGACTGTCGAGGCTAGACTAGACCAACCCAGTCCCAAATTGGTTATGGTTGAGTAAGTCAGAACTAAACTGGTGTTTCTGTGACCCCTAGGCCGAGTTGGTCAGTTTGGTCTGACTGGGTCAGACCAGACCCAGACGCAACCAATCCCTATATACTAAAACACCTATATCATTCAAAATGGGTATCCTTTTGACAATATTTTTGAGGAGTTTTATCATTATCAATGAGTCAGAGATTTTTTCATGCACTAAGGAGGATTTCATGGAATTTAATGGTGCAACATATTACTTAATGAGTTGTTTCCTTGGTGGGAAACATACAGAACACAATGGTTGGATGAGACCTAGGGACTGGTGACTTTATACTCTCTGAGACTAATCTATGGTCCAGTGGGAAGCACTTCTATGTAACATTATATTCCCAAAGTGGGATGCACTTCTGTGGGAATTTTCATGCCCATGGTACATTATGAGGAGGAGTATCTCAGTTGGACAAGATTGGTGGGTAGCACTTTTGTGAATTTGTAGGTCCATGGTACACAATGATGAGGTGTATCTATGCAGTCCATGGTTAGATGGAAGAACTTTTATGTGACTTTGAATTCCCATTGTATGCGATAGAGGATGATTTCTACAATAGCTGATGTGTTCGATGTTATTATTAATGATTCTTCTATCACTACCCTAAATGTATATCTAGTCTGATCTGTCTTGTGCGTCCTGATTTACCTTGAGGGTTGTTGTTCAGAATTATCATTTCTTTTTGGGGGATTCCTACTGAGTACATTGTCACTCACCCCTACAAAAGGCTTCACCGGAAAATTTTGTTTATGCTGCAGACAATCTACATTTCTATAGAGACTTTGGTGGACTATTACCTAGAGGTGCACATGGAGACATGGCCAAAAGACGCTTCAATGGTAGACTTGGTTCCCTAGGACCAGGGAGGGCTAAGTAGGATTGGGTGGACCAGACATTCTACTTCTACATCCATTAGCTAGAAAACTCTCACGATCAAGTGGGGTGTTCCGCAGATGGCCATTAGAGTTTCATTTTAGAACATTTATTTTGCACATTCTTTTGATGGGTTGGTATTTTGACCCAGTTATATCAATTTTACATTTACACAGCTTTTTTTAGTGATATATGTTTACTTTTTATTTTCTAGGACTTGCGTGGGTGTGTCTCTATAAAGGTACTATGAAAAATGCATCCTACTTGCAGGTTGATGCCTTCAGCACTAGTTTCCTTCCCCAAGCCTTTGGGAGGTGGGTTTCGGGTAGTCACGTCATGGGATCTAGGGGATGGATCATGGAAAAGTTGTATCATAGGGATCATTTTGTCCTCAGATATGTTGTCTGGGTTGAAGAATGTTGTGGCCGAGTTCATTTCATGATGCCTCACTTTTCATCATGTGAAGGAAAGGCATCCGGTTCCAGAAGGATTGTCCCAACAACATGAGGTACCAGAATGGAAATGGTTGGGTATCTCAATGGTATTTATGAAGATGATACCAAATACATATTTTTTACATGACATTATCTAGGAAATCTTTGTTTGAATCACCTAATCATCTAACTTCCTACCCATCCGATAGTAGGGATCAATATAGATAAGGGGAAGACTCTACTTCAAGAAGATAGTTCGTCTTCTCAGGGTGCCTTCATAGATTATATCAGATCATGATGCTCTCGTTACATTCCAACTTTGGAGGGTATAATAGGAGGGGTTCGCAACACAGCTTCCCTTGATCACAACTTTTCATCCATATATGGATGGCCAGACAGAGCAGACCATCCAGACCTTGGAAGACCTGCTACATGCTTTTTGTCCTAAATTTTGGTCACAGTTTGGAGGACCACCTAACAGTAGTGGAATTTTCATACAACAACATCTTTCACTCCACCATTGTCATGCAACAATTTGAGGCCTTGTATGAGAGGAATTGCAGATCGCCCCTATGATGGATAGACTCATGGGAGTCGGCACTCATGGGTCCAGTGTTTATAAGGTGTACCATCAAGAAGGTGCATATTATCCAGGTGTGGATAAGGACTGAACATAGTAGGCAGAAATCTTATGCTGACAAGATATGGAGACAATTGGATTTTGAGGAGGGTGATCATGTATTCTCTTGGGTTTCATCCCGATAAGGGTTGTAGGGGTTTGGAAGAGGTGCTATACTATTATCTATGTTCATTAGATCTTTTCAGATCCAAATTAGAGTTGGCAAGGTGGCGAACCACCTAGATCTCTTCCCATAGATGCACTGGGTGCCTGATGTTTTCCACATGTCTCAAATAAGGAGGTATGTGCATGATCCATCGCACATCATCAACTGGGGAGAGCTGGACATTGACTATAGGGTGATGATTGCAGAGTTCCCGGTGGAGATAGAAGATTGATTGAAGCTTGTACTACGTGGGTGGTTGATACCTCTGGTGCAAGTTATGCAGCAGCATTTGAATCACCAAGAGAGAACATTGGATCTGGATGCTCAATTTCATTCTCAGTACCCCCATATGTTTGTTTAGTTTTTTATATGGTTGTTAGGGATGAAAAGACATATGTTGGGGTAAATGTAATTTCTGAGAAATTCAGTGTAATTGTATTTAAATTATATAGAATTATTCTGTGACCACATGCTCTAACGACACATGATTCAACTGCCCAGAGAGCTCAAAATAGAATTTTGATCTTTTTTGTCGTATGTACAATAAAAATGAGAGAGGGTTTTTCTATCTTTTGAATTGGTGCTCATATTGAAATCATTAGGGCACCCTTGAACTTAGTATGCCAAGACTCACCTAGAATGGACTTAACTTTGGCTGGAAAGGGCCAAAATGATATGTTTATTTTCATAAATTTTTTTAAAAATAATAAAATAACTTTTAAAAAGTTATTTTTATTTCTTTTGAAATCCAATGTGAGGCGACACGATGATGCTATTTTGCAATGACGATGAAACGATAAGGTGAATTAATGAGCCTCATTAATGGACTGTATCACACAACATAATGATGAAATAAAGGATGTGTGACATTGATCCTCTTTCATAAATGAAATAGTGTGAAGACACAATGTATCAACGTAACTAAAACGCAATGACATGTTTCCTTATAATTTTTGGATGCATTGGAGGAATGATGATTAAAACATTGAGATTATCTAACAACCCACCCAACATCTTCCTCTACAAAAAAGAACGACGCACTAGAAAGTCATCACCAAATTCGAAAATCCATGAAGAATGGAGCTGGAAACATTTAGCAATGCCAACATCTTGAAACATATAATATTAAATGCAATGAGAAAAAATTTTAATGTGATATGGTTTATTTTATTTTTTATGTTCATCCCCATTAATTTCTTTAAACAACCAATGTGAATTATCCCTCGAAGATGTTGATGTGTGATTTGTGCATTTATGTAGGAGGGTAACATTATTTGGGGATTTCCATATTCAAGATTCATACATTAATTTATATGATTAAACAACAATCCTAGTGCCCCTCCAACATATTTTACGCCTCTATCATTGAAGGTGTGGCATGACATGAACAAGGCCCATGAACATCCTCCATGTGTATTCTTAGTGGTTGTACTATCAAAATAGAGGCAAGATGATTTCGAGATATTAACAGTGAAGAGGATGCACTGTGGAGATGATATGCACATGCATCATGATAAATGGACCACTAGAGCATGTCTGGTAGTCCGTTAAAAGTTCTGCCAGCGTGCTGACACCATCAGCAAATAACAGTGATGAACGCTTTCCAAATGGTGGGATACAAGGTAGTTGTCCATGCTACTGTCCAGGTGGAGTGGAACCCCCCTCAGGGCACCGCAGCGGGAAGAGGGCATGGACAACTGGCCATGGTGGTGGAAGGTGTGGTGCCAGGAGGGCACTGCATGGAGTGACTATCCACCTCTGGGTCATCTGGGCAGTTGGAAAGCTGTAGTCCTTCAACTATGTTAGGAGGTGATTCCCCATGTCTGCAAGGCCAGCTAGGATCGGATGCGACAGCTTTCCGCGTCCCATCTGGAAATTGCACCACCGACCATACCGAGAGGTTGGGATTTGGGATAGTAGGCATATCTCGTACCTAGTGGGATGGACCATCATTGGAAATCTGAACCCATGGCCTTCGGGCCGGGCTGGACTAGAGTGGGTCACTCGACGACACGAAGAACTCGACCCTTGGCCAAACTGTGCCGGGTCATGCAAGGACCATTTTTCATGGCCAATTATCCTAGCTTGATTGAACAGACCTAGACCTGAACATGGTTAGGTCAAGTAATTTGGAACTATACCAGGGTATGTGGGACCCCCCATGTTGAGTTTGTTGGGTTAGCCCGATGGGTTCATACTGGACCAGACGCAACCGACCCAAAATTACTAAAACAATAAAATCCTGCTAATCGAGTGTCTAATTGACAAGGAGTTTGTAGTTTTGGGACCCTCTATAAAAGGAAGATATTTAGGAAGGACCTGAGGTGGATTCATTGGATTTTGAGATGTATTAGATGGATTGAAGAGTAGTTCTCTTAGATATGCAATGTACGGAACCCTACGGTTAGTAGAGACCTAAGGACTAGTGGATGTCAACTCTGTGAGACATGACAATGGCCTAGTGGGAAGAAATATTCTATAACATTGTAGGACTATCGTGGGATGCTCCTCTTTGTTACTTTTTAGGACCCCTGTACATGATGAGAAGAAGTATCATAGTTGTCCATGATTAGTGTCAAGAACTACTACGTGACTTTTCAGGCCCCTGGTACATGATGAGGAGGTGTATCTATGTAGTAAAAATTTTAGTGGGAAGCACTTCTGTTTGACATGGCTAGCCCACTGTACTCAATAGATGTGGAGTTCCTAGCTGTAAAAGTGTTCGATGATGTGATTAATGATTCTTTTATAACTACCCTCAATGTATAACTGGTTTGAGATGTCTTGGGCATTATTATTTACCTGGAAGATTGTTGTGACATCCTTACTTTTTGTTTGGGGTCTTTAATGAGTGCTTTGATACTCACCCCGACATGGGCTTCACTTGTACATGTTGTGTCTAGTGCAGATGATCAATGTTTCGACAGAGACTTTGGTGGACCACGACCAAGAGTTTCTCAAGAAGACGGGACTGATGGTCGCTACAATTGTGGACATGGTGCCCTAGGACTTGTTGGGGCCAAGATGGATCTGGGGTAAAGGAAATTTTATATATCTTCCAGTATCTACACTACCCTCATGACTAGGCATGGTTTTCCATGCATGGCCATCCGTTTTTCCATTTTGTGTTTTTTTGTTTCTAATTCTTTTATTGGGTTTGTATTCTCACCCACTTAGATTAGTTGTACTTGTACTCCTCTTTGTTTTAGTGAAACTGTATTCTTTTAGTGTGTTGGACTTGTTTGGTTTTGTGTGTGCATACAGGTACATAGGAAAATTCCTCTCACTACCAGGTTGATGCCAATGGTGCATATCACTATCCCATGGCCTTTGGGAGGCAGGCTTGGGGTAGTCACAGCACGGGCCCCCAGGGATGGGTCCTGAAAGATCACTTTGGCACCATCCCATCCCCATCCATATATTCTACCTAATATGCACCCATGGTCATTCCCCTCATCAAAATTGCATCATTATATCTTAGTTATACTTCTAGAAGCCATTATATCTCGTTCATCATGTAATACACCTAAACCAATCAAAACATACACTTGAAAATAAATAATAGACTTCAGATATTATAGTAAGGATGCATGAATATTCCATAACATCATTTCATTATTACCCTCAATTACATGTTTATGAAAATAATGCATGTGCATTCTTGTACATAATTCTATATCTTAAGAGTGATAAGGGAGAGGATTTAGTTAGCAATTAATTCCCGTTCAAATATAGATATTGATGAAAAACACCCCTATAATATATTTTTTCGGTTGACCTTCCCATATGAGTGGGGTATCACATGAAATCATAAATGATAAATATATTACATAAATATAACAATATGGAAAACTAATTAGTGTTAAACTCATTTGTATGAACCGTCACTATGATACCCATAGTCAACTACTAAGGACATGGAATCTAGGCCTAAAAGGTACAAAAGAATCAATAGGATCTAACTAATCATCAAAATTAAATCTTATCAAGATTATACCCCATTAATTTATGAGAATATAAATTAATAATTTAAAATAATCACCTTTAGTGAAATACCTATACTTATTCTCAGGAACTAGATTCCTTATTTTGTTGATTTATCATTATTCTATAAATATAGTTATGGTAGGACTCAACCTAAATTACCATATGGATTATTCAGTTTCCATGTTGAGAATAAACTATTTCATGAAATTAAAAATATTGAAACAAAAATTATACAACATATAATCATAAAACTAAACCTTCCCAATTCATCTCAACTACACAAACATTATTTTTGGAATCATTGTAAATAATACAATTAATCTAATTGTTATACCAGACCTTAAATAATTACATTCCATTTTTCAGTAATTAAAAACATTACAAAGACAAAACCCATTATAATATGTCACTAATATCTAGGACAAATACACATTAATTCAAGGGATGCGTTTTCACTATAGAATATCATGGGGAAACCGAGGTTATAGAACCAAACTATGAGCATAGAACAAAACATGTACTATGTTTCCCTAATACCATTATATTTTAGAAATAAATATTTTACACTACTATATCGATTTTATAAAATATTTAAACTATTTTTCAAAATGAAAAAATACATTTTCACTAGCTATTAAAAGCAATAATAATATATAATAGAGTTTCTAGAAGATGTAACAGGTTAATCAAATTCATGATAATGGTAATTATTTACATACCATGTCAAATAATAAAAACATCTTTACCATATTCACATTAGTTATAAAATATATTCAGGTCACTATATCAATGAAATAAAAAATTGTAGTACATATATGAAACTAAAAATTAATTATATATATATAACTAATATATCATAATGGAAATGACATCAGATGACAATATTCTTATATATTCATTAATAAAATTGTTATATTTAAAAATTTCAATTCATCAATTTTCCAAAAAAAAATTATGAATAATAATACGCCAATTTAACATAAATAAGGATAACTAATGAACCCCATAATAATTGACTAAAAATTTTATGAAGGATAGAAAAAAATTAATAGATCTTAGATCACCGCTCCAATAAAAAATAAACAAACCCTACAAACATGGAACCATTAACCCATCATTAAACATTAAAAAAAATTATAATAAATGAAATGAAAAAGAATATATAATATTTTGATAGATAGTTGGAGTATTTAAAAATAATTCATGAAGAATTAATATCAAATATATAGGAAACCCATCATTGAATTACATAGCATAATAATTTGAATTATGGGGTAAAATTAATAAATAAGGCCTTAAATGGTATTAAATAGAGACCCAAGAGTCACCTAGGATCCTAGGAAGGTTAATAGTAAATGTGTAAATCTGAGAAAATTACTAAATTAGTCAACTGAATGGGTTGGTGAACATTAATTATGTGAAAGTATTATTTAAGATATTAATGGATTGAAGTAAGGACCTACTAAAATTCACATAATCCATATTCTATAATCAATGAAATGATTCACACCCTAAGATATTGGTTCACATGATAACTTTTTTGAGGTTATAAACTATTTAATTTGACCACATTTCATGTTTTTTTGTGTAAAAGGACTTCACCCCATTAACAATCTATGTAGTACTATTATAAATCTATTACTTACAATTCATGTACTGTGACCCACCCTCACAACATGAATTAATTCCAACTATAATAATCTATACCTACAACCTCTGACTTCCCACACCATGAATCCTAAAAGCTAAATATATATATATAATACACAAATCCTTATTCTATAAGGACCCAAATATTTACATATTCACAACTCATGTATTTAATGTAGATTTATATAGTGCATCATAAAAATTGAAGATGAAAATATGGGATAACACCTGTCACTCGAATGGTACTTGTGTATTACCATACCCCATGGGAAAACCTAAAACATTTTCATTTAAATTTCATTTCTTATAATGTTGTTATATATTATAAAACACACACATCAAATTATTAACCTAAAAACATTACTCTCATAAATTAATAATGAAAAAAATATTTTCTCATTAAAATTTAAAAACCTAAAACGATAGAATAATAATCATACCATTTGATTATAAATATCACCATTATGAAATGTAATCCATAAAATAAAATAGTAAGCTCCCCTATGAATGTATAAATTCAAATTAAGAATCATATAGATGGAAATATGATCTATTTATTTCTTGGAAAAAAATAATAAATGATTCAAAAATGATAAATTAAGTGTTGTTTTTTGTGAATATGAAATATATATGTAAATTTAAATAATTTATATATAGATTTTAAAAAAATAATTAAATATATTAGGAAATTAAATTATTATTATTTTTTAACATAATTTTATAAGACCTAAATTAATTTTTTCAATGTGTCATAAAATCATATTTTTTCAAATAAATGATGATTTTGATGGAAGATAAAATTTCTCCTATACAAACATATATTTTCATAAAATTGAGTCTATCATTGAATTTTATGAATTTAAAAATCATTATAGAGAATTTTTGGGTTCTTTCTAAAGTAGTTGATTTTTTTTGTGAATAATAGAATACATTAATTTATAGTACATAACATTTCAAACCAAATACTATTTTTTAATATTCATGGGAGATGTATGGATCAGTTAGGATCTAATTATTTAGAAGTAACATGAACTAGATCTTGCACTTAGTCCCATGAATCGACATTATTTACTGTAATAATTCCAAAATAAAAAAAATATGAATAAAATAGTCCTAAACACCTCTCTCCTCACAATATTATTAAATTTCCCCACCACCTATTTTAATGATAAAATATAAGTTTTATATCTTTCTTATATTATGGAAAATTACCCTCCAAAGAATTTTCTCCTTGTTCTGGCCCTTCGGGTCTCACCATAATACCAATACAAAGAGCTATAAAGAGTTTATCAAGGAGACAATGCTGAAGAGGTATTCTCCTCCGTATTTCACTTTTAATGTCTCTTATTTTCCTATCTTAGTCTAAAATAACCATTAAAAAACAACATGATAAATCAATTATTATATACATACTAGAATTTAATTATGTTAATCTAACATCAATTATCTAATAACATCTCTTCTCCTTTTAGTCAAAAAATTAAAACATCATCCATGAGGTGTCAATTCACCACCACTATGAATGACCTGTATTCATTTTCAATTAACAGCTTTTAGGTTGATCATAAAACCACTAAAATTGTTGGAAACTCTTGTATAATGTATATTAGAACATTTTTTCCAAATCTAATACATATAAATAATATTATATAATTAAAAAAATCTTTTTCGTATTGATTGAAAACCAATTGAAATGAAGTAATTATTTTTCATTAATGTTTTATGTGATGAATCATTCTAATATATGAATCAAAATATACAGTACCATTTTCACATATGTATGAATATTAATATAATTTCATTTCACTTCTGGATTTATTCTAATATTTAATAAAAATACCATAATTGGACCCAAAAGAACTAATCATTAACTATGGGAAAAAGCTTCAAGAACGAAGAAGTTGAAATTTATAACTCCTCAAAAATTCATAAATGAAAAAATAAAATTATAATTAAAAATATAAGTATATTATAGGATATAAATAAATTAATTAATGGATATAAATTGATTACCCATGACATTTAGGAATGTGAAGAACTCTTTCAGACATAAGGTAAGATTTTTTCTCCGAACCACCTTTTTTCCTTCATGTTACACTTTCTCTCTCTTAACCCCAATTTGATTATAAATCATTCTTATTTATTCCTCATAAATTATTTTTTTATAAAAATATGTATCTCGATTAATTCTTCTTCCTTAATTGGTAAATACTTGTTTTATAAGTTTCCATTATTAAATCCTCCTGATAAGCAAGAATGACTGAAGGGAAATTCTCTATTTCTCAAACGTTTTAAAATAAAATAAATAATATTTTTAAGACACCATTATTTTTATAAAATAAGGTATTTAATCATTGATAAACTATCATAGGTAATTTCTATTTTTATTCAAATAATTATTCATTTTTATCTTAAATTTCTCTTTAATATTATTCCTTTATCAAAACTATATTTTCTCATTTCTAAGGTTTATTAAATAGTTTATTTCATGGTTGTAATTTAGTTGAACAAAATTTATCATTAATTTAGCTTACTACCCACAATGTATGTTACTTTTTTATTTTAATCCATTATTTTATTGATAATATTATGACATTTCATTTGGTTATGCTTTATGACATGATTATTATTCCCATTTCTTTCTGTGGGTAATCTATATATTTATTCTTTATGTTCAATTATTATTGTGGAACACATACTCCAGAATAGGTTATGATGGGTGAACTATGATCGGGCTCCAATTTATTGGGTAATTTTTTTTCAAATGAGATTCCATGTTGTGACATGGAGTAAACCTGATCCCTTTATAGGAATTTGTCCACTTAGTGATTAGTCTTTCCAGTTATCATTCACTTATGTTTATGTCATGTTACATATTATGTCCATATTCCAATGTGTCCCTGATTACCTAATAACATGTTATAAATTTATTATTTTCATTTGTTTATTCATGTTCCATTACTTTTTATTTCATCATTTTACACTTTTTAAGGCATGTTCTATGATTTTTTCATTTGACTATTCACATAATAGGATTTTAATCACATCCCATTTTTTATGTATTAAATTATTTTTCAATTTATATTTAAGATCTCAATGGAATTTAGTGCTTTATTAATAATATTAAATAAAAAAATTTCTTAGTTTCATTAATTCTAATTATATACCTAATCATCGAAAGACATTATAATTTAAGATCATTGGTTCTTGTTTTATGGTTAATTATTGGTAAAATTATATAGTAATATGATTAAAATGGTAGGATTAGTATAGTTGGTATCAATGAAAAATCTAGGTGTATTTGGGGATTGGGTATTAAATAAAATAATTACCATACGGATAATTCTATAACTAAGGAGATCATCCATATAGACTTACAGAATCACATATAATGATATGAAATTCGTTTATAAGTTTATACTTTAATGTTCCAAATTATAATTTTAATATAATTAGCTAATTATTCAAGAACTTTAATTGTATTTTTCTTTTACATAGTTAATTGAATGAAATAGAAGAACCCATTCCAAAAAAAAATTGGATATGGATTGTGATGATTTCCAAAATGAAATGACATAGCAGGTAGGTAGTAGAGATCTAAAATTCATTAATATACTTTATAAAATAGGAATATTTCTGAATAATAACATGATTCATGTATAACACCCTCCTTCTCCTCGAAAATTGAAATATATGGTTGAATTATTTATTCTACAAATCCTTCTTATCATTAGTGTATTTCATGATTCCTCATCATTGATAAATAGATTAACAACATTGACATGATATTATTTTTTCTCTAATTCCAATAAGAAGATAATGTTGTGAGGGAGGTTTATAGTTTTTATAGGGAAGCTGATCAATGGGAGAAACTACTAAAAAAGTCAAAATAGTAAATTGATTCCATTGATATGTAATATTTCACGAAAATATTTATCAATAAATATTTTCACCGAACACTCCATCATAATATGTAATGGGAGTACCTAGGACTGATTGAAAAGGAAAATGATTTTATTAGGGTTTATTATAAAAAAAATTAAAAGGCATTCATGACAAGCTTCTTGATATTTCATGAACACTAAAATCAAGATGGGTAGTTTCTTCAGTGAACTAAATCTGATTCTATAAATAGAAATGGATATTCGATACTTTATAAAATATGGGGATATTATTCATTGTTCCCTCAAAGTTGAAATTGATATTGGAGACTCATAGTGGTATCATGGGCTTAGAGATAAAATTACATAATTTGAGTTTAATATGGGAGAATTAAAAAAGAAATCCCACGATGGGAAAAATCCTAACATCCCATGTGTCAATAGTGTAGGAATAAATATCATGGAAATTACCAAAGGGGCACCAAAAGATTCTTTAAATATTGAAGTGAGTTTCATTTGTGCATTTTTTCCTAATAAATTTAAATAATCCTAATAAAATGGAATATGATAAAAAGGTTTAGGTCCAAACTCATCCGATAATTTAGTGTTTCAACAAAATGGAACATTTAAATTATGGGGGCCAATACCATAAGAAAATGGTTTTCAAAGTTAATCAATAACAATATCCACCAATGAAACATTAAAGGGAATCACCAATCACTATTGCTGAGGTGGAGCCTTAAAATTATTTGATTCTAGGAATGATGGTAATATGGTCCAAAATATAAAAACAAATATTTGATTCTATTTTTATGGATTCTTTAATATCATGAATATATATTAGATATATTCGAAACCCACAATAAAATACAGAGGTTGAGTAGCCTTTGAGATATAATGGTGAGAAATTATTACATCCAATATATATAACTCCTCCCAAGTAAATGTTTGAGTACTGAGCCTCTCATTATTTCTTTTTATTCATCCTTTAGGTAGAGTTTGATGTTATGTAGGTCATGGATTGACTATATGTATTTAAATCCAACATCATCTTCTGGGAAATAGAGCTCACTTTTCACATCTTGAGGCATCCTCCAATAATTTATATGTATAAAGAGGTGCATTACTACCCATTGTAATATCATTCTCAAGCATGGATATTATTTTTTATATGATGAATCTAATCAAGCTCTAATGGATAAGAAAAATGACAGAATCATGATCAAAGACATACCAATTGAAATAGACCGCATTGATGTGTTCACCAAAATATTTATTGTCCTCCCTTATAACCAAGTGGGTGAGTTATCGAATCAACTAATTAATGGATATCTACATATACCTATAAATCATTAATGATTAACCGCCATTTAGTTACAAGAACAAATAAATAATTTCCAAGACAATATGGACCAAGATTTTATATACTCAAGTGCTTCACCATGGGGTGTAACAATACTCTTTATCAAGAAAAATAATGGATCATTGTTCCCTTATATAGATTACCACAAGATCAAAAAACCATGATAATGAATAGGTATCCCCTACCGTGGATATATGACATGTACAATTTTCTATGTGGAGCCAAGTATTTCCGTTACGAGTATCTTTGGTTTGGATATGACTGATTAAATGTGAGGAACAACGTTATTCCAATGACTGCCTTTCTAATGATAAATAGACACTACATGGTCATTATGATGCATTTATAAAATCTTAATTCTCTTAAAATATTCATAGACTTAATGAATTGAATCATTAGATATTACAACGAAAAGTTTTTTCTAGTCTTTATTGATATCATTCTAATATAATCCAGGGGCACTGAGGAAAAAGAGAAGAATTTTATGATGGTGGTAATGAATTATAAAGGGGATGAACATAATGAAAAGTACAATAAATGCGAGTTAGGTATGAAAGAAGTGTCATTCATGGGGTTCTTTTGTGTTTTCATGGATGTCTTCCCAAGAGAGGTGGTGACTTTTACCCTAAAACGTGATGTTGAGTTTGGGATAGACTTGCAACCCGGGGCCCGTCCAATTTTGATGGCGCCATATCAGATGGAAACATCTGATTTGCGGGAGTTGGAGATTCAGGTTGATGACCTATTGAATAGGGGTTTAGTCTGACTGAGTGTGTCAATATGGGTTTCTCTAGTCTAGGTCATATAGAAGGAATACAGTGGATCGAGGTTGTGTATAGACTACTCAAGACTAAATCATGTGATGGTCAAGAACCTTTACCCCTATCAAGGATGTATGACCTTTTGAGATAGTTAAAGGGAGTAGGTTGGACCTATAATATTGACATGTTGTCAGGATATCACCCCTTGGGGGTGAAGAAGGGTGGAATATTGATAAATGATTTAAGTGTAGATAAGAGCACTTAGAATTTGTGTTCTTGTTGTTCGGCGTTACAAACACACCAACTGTGTTCATGGGGATCATGAACTCCATCTTCCGGGAATATCTATACCGTCTCATAGTCACAATTATTGACGGCATCCAAATATACTCAATATCAGTGGACGATCAGACTGAGATTATGCCAATGGTTTTAGAGGACCTCGAACAACACCAACTCTATAGGAAGTTGTCCATGTGAATGTTTTGGTCATGAAAGGTGCACTTCTGTGGATTGGTCTTTCCCTAGAAGAGAATAGAAGTGGACCCATTGATGTTTTAAGTAGCTGTTTCTTGGGAAGAACCTATGAATGTGGTGGAGGATCACAATTTCTAGGGTCTAGTAGGATGCGACTATGGGTTCATGGACAACTTATCTCAATTTGAAAAACCATTGATAGCCTAGTCCAACAAAGACCAGACTTTTTTATGGAATGATCTGTGCTCGGGAACCATTAGTAATATAAAGTGGAAAATGTTTAGTGCCCCAGTACTATGGTTTCCAAAGGAAGGGGTAATGTTTGAAGTGTTCTGTTATGCTTTAGGACCAGGCTTGGGGTGTATAGTGATGCAGAAGTGAGGTGTGATCTCTTATGGGTCTGGCAGTTATGTCCCCACGAGTTTAACTGTTCCAACAATGTTTTTGAGATTATAGTGTTGTGTTTGTTCATATATTGTGGTGGTATTACCTCATCAGGGAATTATTTGTGGTATTCATAGATCAAAAGAGCTCGATATCTTCTCCTAACATGACCTGAACCTATGTTAGTGATGGTGGATATAGATTCAAAGGGACTACAACTTTTATATTTCCTATACCTAAGGAAAGGGGAACGTGGTGGTCAAATTGTTTTTCCGGAAGTTGCGGAATGATTTGTTTTGAGAATTAGCAGATTCCTAGAAGGAGATGGGGGACAAGGATGACTTACACATGGATGAAAAAGTGGATGATGGAAGAGGTTTTATATTCTAGTTGATGGGGCACTCTTCCATGGAAGAATAGTTTAAGGAGTCCTAGTGAGGGGTATTAGAGGCCCATGTGATGCATGATTGTGTTATTCCAGGTGAAGCTACAGAAGGATAGTCGGGAAATGGTGGGAATTAGAGGATTTTTTGAGGGAAGATGATTGAACTAGAGATGACGCACAATGGAGTTCTTCATGAATTTCATATATCTCCCCTAGTGGTACACATATGAGTTTCCATGATTTTCAGAGGCCTAATAGAACATATTTGTTTTCCTGGGGTGATATGAGAAGTGGTGATGTGTGTGGTAAAGTGCCACAGGTTTCAGCAATTGAAGGCTAAATATTGTGTCCTAGGAGGTCTGTTACAACATTTAGATGTCCCCAAGTTGAAGTGGGATGACATCTCGATGGATATAGTCACAGGACGACCCATGGTTCAAGGAGGATTCAATGTTATTTGGGTAGTGGTTGAATGGCTGATGAAATAGGCTAACATCTGGGATGTTAAGGATTTGAGTGTGGTGGATGCCTTATCATAGAGATACGAGGATGAGGTGAGGAATTTTCATGGTGTTCCAAGGTCAATAGTATCAGATTAGGATACATGGATTACCTAATCACTCTAGAAGGGATTGCAACATGATTTTGGCACTTAGCTAGGCCTCAACAATGCTTTCAACCCAAAGACATATGGCCAAATAGAGCAAATTATTCAGACATTGGAGGATTGGATACAAACATGTGTTTTGGGTTTTGGAGGATTGTGGCTATTAAACATTAATGTGGTATATTTTTCCTACAATAATATCTACAGATTAATTTTTTCATGGCTCCATTCGATGCCTTGTACTAAAGGCTTTGAAGTTCACCTATGTTCTTTCTAGAGGTTGGGGAAGTAGGTGTTCTTGGCTCGAAGGTGGGGCAGAGCATGGTGGAGAAGGTGGAGCTCATATGGTAAAGGACGGAGGTGGCTCATGGCTAGAATAAGTTTTATGCATACCAAAGTATGTGACCCTTGGATTTCTATGATGGGGACCATGTGTTCTTGAAGGTATCCCCTCGACATGGGAAATAGAGGTTTGGTGTGGGGAGTAATCTTTCCCCAGGTTTGTTGGACCCTTTGAGGTGTTGCGACGGGTCAGTGAAGTGGTTTATCAGTTTTCTCTACCACCACCATTACTGAGGGTCCCCAATTTCATCCATGTGTCTCTCCTCCCCTAGTATCTACATGATGATTCCCACATTCTCAACTGGGAGGAGCTTGTTATTGAGGATGATGCAACATTCCTGGAATGACTAGTGAGGATCGAGGATCGTGAGGAGAAGGTGGTTTAGGGAAGAACCATCCCCTTTGATCTTGTGTTATGGAGTCATGGTGGCCTCGAGGAAAAAACCTTGGAACAAGAGGCACCAATTCTAGCCAATTACCCAGAGATTTTATGAGTTTTGTTCTTGGTTGTTTGTTACTTGACTGTGATGTAATTATTCACCTTGATAATTATGAAATGGGACTTTTTTCTTTTGTACTTTGAATGTGTTTGAAATATCCTAATTTTGGGAAGGGGAGGACCTAATCCCTAATCAACATGCATTAATTTGGATGTAATTAAACCCATGCGGATGAGATAGTGCTGCCTAATGTGGATAATATCATGACATGTAGGAAGGAAGTTAATAATCAATATGCAAGGATGGTGTGACCGTTAAATGTTTTTTTGGTAACATGGGGGACAAGAGCGGTGGCGTATCTGTAGTTGTTCAAGAGATATATGAGGGAGAGGTGTTCTTAGAAATCGAGGCTTGTTTCGAATTTTGAAAAATTCTAGGGTTGTTTATCCCAGAGAGGTATCCTGAGAGGTGGTGTTTTGGACACATATCTTCTCTTCAGGTTAAATCATGAATTATTGAGGATGGTAATAGTTAGAGAGGTATATAATATATTGCTCGGACCCTCCTGCTAGTACATATCAAAATTTAAGCTATATGAGTTATCCTGGGATGATCAGGGACTCATTAAAACGTTTTCCAATTTTTTATGATTTGATGAACCGTGGCACTGATGAGCGTACAGTGTCAATGATGGTTGTTAGTGGCACTAATGAGTGTCGGTGGCACCGATGGGCATCGGTGGCACTGATGGGCATTAGTGGAACCGAAGAGCATCTATGGAACTAATCGATGTTGGTGGTACTAAAGATCATTGGTGCCACCGATGGGTGTCATTGGAATTGAATTTAATTTGGTGGCGTTGATGGGTCATCCATACCACCGATTGACAACTGTGCTAGGGAGACAATGTTAGGGTGACAGTGCCAGGGAAACGGTACCAGGGCGACGGTGTTAGGGAAAAGGTGCCAGGGCGAAGGTGGTAGGGCCATGGTGCGAGGGTGACTGGGCTTGGAAGACTGTTATAGGGAAATGGGGCCCAGGCGATGGGGTCATTCCATCGGTGCCAAGGGGACTATGCCAGGGCGATGGTGACTCACCTAATGGGGATTCCTTCCTTTTTTCAGGACCTTCATATTTTCCCCCTATGATGTTTCTTTCAATGTAATAACATTCAAATACACCATTAAAATCAATTTAAAGCTATTGAATGTTTTTTTAAACCCCCATTAATTTGGAAACCCTTGGGATATTGAAACATGTGGCCTTTTCCTCGGTATCACACGATGTACTATTTTATATTTTCCCCATGTCACACACTTTCCTCCATTTAAAAGAATCCCTTTAATTCATAGATATTATCTCTACTATATCATGGGATAATCATTAAATTCCAATTAAACAAAATGTGTTAAACATCCCAACCATGTGGTCAAGCCATGATCCAAATTTTATGTACTTCGAAATCATCTCCCTGTTTTTAGGATCGGTCCTTTTTTAAGTCGAGGTCATCTATTATTTATCTTTCACTCTCTCCTAGTGTGTTGGGAGTATCTCTTCCACAGACGACCCGTGAAGCTTCCTAGATCCCATTTTACTCACCCATCGAGCTTGGAGTTACTTATATGTTGTGTGTCCCATGACCATGGTGTGAATACAAAACATCAATTGTTGATTATCCATGTAGGTTTTTCTTTCATCTCTCATTATTATGTATCTAATGGGGAGGGTAGGATAATGTTTCCTCCGGGCATGGATGAAACCAATAGTTAATGAAGATAATAAATAGAAATTTACTGAATAAAGTGGTGTATTAGACAATGTTTTTGTTTCACTAATTTATATTTATTTATATGTTTTGATTTATACAGTATTATTCTCAATGAAAATCATGTCCATTGGTGGAATTTTCATGCATACTAATAAAACAATATTTTTCTAGATAGCCTTGTGGTTGAATGGTTGTAAGATGGAACTGGATAATCATGTATACATGGTTGATTAAATCGATTCCCAATGAACAAAAATACTTGTGAGATAACCCCGGTTAACCATAAAAAAGGAACTTGTTAAATGGCATGGTTAAATATAAAAACAAACTTTCTCTATTCTTATAATATTCCCATTTGTTCTGCTTGATTTTTGTGGGGTGACATTGATGGGGATGGGATCCCCAATTGTTTAGTTATCAGTTTATGAATCTGAGGCCATGTGTAGCCATATATTGGGGCCTAGTTTTGTTCCAGTACATCGAGGGATGTCACTGATCTGTTTTGTAGTTGTGACTTTACTAGGGAATCAGGTGTGATTGCCTAAATTAATGTTATTTGTGGTCTTTATCATTTCAGTTTTTTTTTCTTATGGACATGCATGATAGTTTCCCAGTTTTGAAGGGATACATAAATGAAATCACATGAACATGATAATAATAATGGGTTCATTGAGGAACAGTTTTTAGAAATGGGTTGTGCTCTGGTTGTGGCTGTTACATTTTGTGCATGAAAATAATTGAAACGAGGGAGTCTGGGTAGAGGTTGGTTTTAGAACCCTTCGGTATGGATGAGGGTTTGTTTTCACTTTTGTAAAATTTTTAGTTTTTTCATTTCATATACTCACCCCATCTACATTGATCATATCATGGGGAACACCCCTTTTTCATGTGGTAGGGTGTTTTCCAAACATTCATAAGAGTGGATGGTTATTAGATCATTTTCTTCTACCTCTCCTAGGTATCCCAAGACTCTTCAAGAGGATTTTATTGCCTGAGGTCCATTATGGCTAGAGATCTGTTGGGAAGAAAATGTTTTGGATGTTGGACTCAATGTGTGTGGGCAGGTTTGTTTCCGAAGTGACTTAGGGATGATTCCCATGTGTCTTCAGGCATGGTGGTAATTTTTTTGGCCTAGTTTTCTACATGAATGGTTACGTATAGTTGTGGTAGACCGGGTTTCTATGGGCGAGTTGCATGGTGGTCATGGCCCAGGTGTTTGTGGGAGGGATGCTAGATTGTGGTGGCAGATAAGGTTGTTGTTGTTACAACAGTGGGAGTAGAGTGAAAATAGTGGGGGAGGTATGACATGTAGGACTTCTTAAATAACTAGTGGGAATGTAGTATGGGGTACCCAAATATCAATGTTCTATTTCTATTTATTAACCTAACTTGTGTTATTTCAAGAGTGTTCCTTAGTGACGTCAGGTCGGTAGATTCCCTTTCTAGGTGTCTGGTCTACCTCTACTTTGTCACGGGGCATTAGAATTCCTCTCCACATGTACCCAAGAGATTTTGGTTTTCCGTACTCAGTATACCTATGTACTCAACATACATATATAAATCATTATTCAAGTTTCTAGGAGGACATTGTGGACCATGCTGGACATTACTTTCTCGGACATCAGGTACAATTTTCATTGTCATTTTCTATCTCTAGTAGCTTTCATTAGAGTTTTCTAGTACCCTGTAGCACTTTATGTTGAACATGCATGTTGAAGAAGGGATTTGGGCTTTCTATTACATTCACTTCATGGGTTTTTTTATAGTTACCATCTAATAACAAGATCTTTTCATTAAAAATAGTAATTCATTCTATATTATTTGTGATTCTATACCCTTGGTGATGGTTTCCACTCTGAGGCCTATTTAAGGCGGGTCATATGGGGACATTATATCTCTTTCATCATTAATAATGAAGGGTCTGGTAGGTTTCTATCCCATCCCACATCTTGGTGAATGTGGGTCGTGACATATTATCTTATGATTTTAGGATACTTTTATGAATATTTTTATAATTTTTTAGAGTGTTATAAAATTAGTTAGAAATTGGAATTTGATATTTTTTTGTGTAAATGATGATTTAAATTAAAATTAAAATTTATCATATTTATAAACGTATTTTCAAAAATTTGAGTTCATTTTTGAGTTCTACAAGTTGATAATTGGTTAGAGTAAAATTTCCAGATTTTTCGAAAATACATTAATTTTTTGTGAATAATAATATATTATAATTTACGATAAATGTTAAATATATGAATTTTTGATTCATTGAAGTTGTATGGAAGAGGTAAGAACCATTATTTAAATCTTCTATAATAACGTTATTATATTTATTCATAATAATCAACTCAATTTAATGTCTTTAAAAAAACAATAAAATAATGAATTAAATAACGATTAGTCAACACTCTCCTCCACTATAAAAAACACCACTACCCCTCTTCTCCTCCCACCTCTAAGCCGTGACTCTAGTAAATGTTCTTCACAAGTGCTCATCCGAAGTATCTCCCCAATTTTATGTGATTTGGGTATATCCAAAAGACCAAAACCCCTTTCCTTAAGGAGGATCTCAAGGAAGAGTGTTCAAGAGGAAAATAGTCTTCCATTTTCATTTAAATTCATTTCAATTTATTTCAATTACTATCCACACCACCATTATATATATTGATCATTATAACACCAGTATAATATATATAACTTATTTCTATAATTTTAGTGGAATATACTCCATAAAAATCCTTTCCATCTCTATCTCGTTCATATATTTTGCAAATTAAATCATCATCCTTTATGTACTAATTTACAACCTTTAGGGATGAAAAATTTTCATTCATCAATTTCTCCCTCAATGATGCTCATTATACGATTTTATGGTTGAAACAGGCTATAAAATAAGGGTTACATTCTATTTAATGTTGTGTAAGAATTACATGTACATACAAATAAATTAATTTACAAAACAAGTATGTGATGATAAAATAAATGCAAAAACAATCTATGTAATTTTCAATAAAAATTTCTCTAATGTTTCATCATTATACCTTATAACCAAATTATATACATAAACATTTATACCTTTTTATTTAAATTAATAACACAAATCCAGTTCTAAATAATTAAAAACATTTTACATTAACTTCAAAATTTGTATACAAATAACTCGATCAGGAACACCAATTAAATGAATGATCCCAAGAGATAAAATTGTATCATATAACACATCAATAAACCCATAAATTAATATACTAAAACTATAATTAATAAAATAAATGTTTATATGGTTCTGAACTAATATATTAATGGATTTAATTTTATTTTTTCGGACAATATGATTACTGAAGAACTCATTCAGACATACAATAATGGGTTTCCAATCTCACTTTTATTTCCATGTGATTTCTGTTATTCGACACAGATTTAATATATTTATTGTATGCCTACTTACATGTGATATATAATACTTTGAATATATTTATATTAGTGTTATTAGATTTTTCATTTTATGATTAATAATTTTTAGTCATATGATTAGATTGATTATAGAGTGGAAAGGGACTTTATCTCTATTTCCATTTCATTTATACTTACATAGTATTGTGATCCTAATAATTTTTATGTGCTGTATGTAAATCCCCTTGGAGATGCTTTTTCATTTGAAAATAAATTTATATTAACTGTCAATTTTCTAGTATCATGGATATGATTAATGTTTGAGATTATACCCTTTTACCTATGGTGTTTATTTTGATTAGGTTTATATTGATGAATCCATATAATCTAATCAGTAATGATTTTGATAAGTTATATTTTAATTGAATTGAATATATGAATAAATAATTATTTGGACTCATGGTAAAGGGAGGGGCTCATTATAGACCCTTAATGCATCAAAAAGTCACATGAGACAAAATAGTTGGCAACAAACACTATGATTTTGTTTCCAAAAAATAATTAGATGGGTATATACACATAGATTTAAACAATAGTCATTGTATGATGGTTTATTTTCTAGAGACATGATTTCTAAATAATAAGTATTCTCTTTATTCATTATTCAGCTGTTACTTTCCATGAGAATTTTTATATGAAAAAATCTATTGATTCATTTTCATTCTCAGTTTGTTATTGGGATAAGTTTTTGAATTTTTCAACATCCATATTGATTATGTGTAATTAGTTATGATTAACTTATTATTGATTTATTCTTATGAAATATGTGACATGTACTGTGATTTTGATCTGACCCTTTCATTTCATTCCTTTCACTAGGTTCTGATGAATAATTTTTTGAATGAGTTTCAAGGATGAATTTTATTTCTTTGTTTACATATCATGTTTTATTTCCTTACCCAATGTAATATGGGTATAATTTATGTAATATAGTGTTACATGAATACTAACTGATTGTTCGTTTAGTATTTTATTCATTTTAATCATGATAATTAATTAAAATTATTCTCGGACATTTGGATTCATGGGTCGGGCCGTTATAGTTGGTATCATAGAAAGTTTAGGAGGAACCTTTGAAACTATATTTAGAATGAATTATTTTGGGAACATAACCAGAAGATAGAATTTTAGTATAAGAGTTGAATAAAGTCATATAATTTTGGTAAAGTAGACATTTTGTGGGTCTCTGTATCAATACATCCTTTTCTAGATACCACATGCATACATGGTTTTGGAACAGATGTATCATTTGGTAACAACTCTAGCACGGTGTTCGAAGCCTGACTCAGGGTGACCTGGTACATGACAATGGGCCTTACTTCACACCTGTTTTGAAACTCATATGGAATATGGTTAAGATAATTCAAATCCTATTTACAAAAAATTATTATGGTTTTAAAAGTAAATAGAGACCACTATTATGAATATGTGATTAACTATAGAAAAATTTTACAAATATGTTTAGTGATTTACTAGGACCAACGTTTTTCTTTTTGGTAGAGAAATTTAATTGGATGTAAAATAATGAGGTGGGGAGAATGAAACTCCAAAATAATTTATAAATAAATTTGGTATATAATTTAATTCACACAACACTGAGTCTCTATGAATCAACACCTTATTATTTATTGGATATAGTTATATCGTAGCCGTTAAACAAAATTTCTCTACTTGTATATTTTGAATTTCAAAAAATGGACATACTCTGTTGTCATTAGTATGATATTTGTAGACAGATAGGATAAACTAACATCTATGGTGAATAGTATATTGAACTTTTAGAATAGTAATGTACCCTTACAACTAGTAATATGACCGTTACAAATAGTTAATTATTTAAATTAATAGAAACCTCACTCATTAAAGTATAAATAAAATTTATGCATCTTATAAATTTAGGTATGATATAATTATATCAGAATATTTTTCGTTGAATATTTTTAAAAAATTAATAATAATGTGTTGTTATTTCTATGGGTAATAAATATTTAATTAAAATTTTACCATAAATAAATTTATTTAAAAAGAATTCATTTTTAAAGACTATATTGATAAATAAATATTTTATTTTAAATTTATCTTAGGATAATATTATGTGACATTCGTTAATTTTTTGGAGTGTTATAAAATCAAAAATAAATTTAAAATTTTTATTTTTTGAGTAAATGTCTTTTTTAATTAAAAATTAATGCTATAATATTTAGAGAAAATATTTTAAAAAAATGGACACCATTTTGGAAATAATGATTTCAAAAAATGGTTAGGGTAAAATTCTGAAATTTTAAAAAAATACTGGAAATATTTGTGAATAGTAATGTATGATAATAATTGATAATGTTATATACATTAAATCTTGATTAATTGTTTATTTAATTATTAGGTAAGCACAATTAGTTATAAATCACATTCAAATTTTTCTGTATTTAGTCACAAGAATCAACATTATTTCTTGTCTTGAAAAAAATAATTAAATAATGAATTAAAAACTAAGAAATCACCCCTCTCCTCCAATATAAAAACCAAAAGTCACCCCTATTCTACTCACACCTATAATCCTTGAATGTTATCAATTTTATGACCAAATAATCTTCCATAATCTGTCCCCACATTTAGGATCTTCTAGTCTAACCAAATGTCCAAAACCATTTTCCTTAAAGGGGATCTCAAAAATTATTCAAGATGTAAATCATCTTCCTTTTAATTTAACTTCATTTCAAATTATTTCAATTAATATCTTCACATACGCTTTATAAATGATCATGATATCTCCATTAACATCGTATTAGTATAATGATATTTTTTAAGGTAATATCCTTCATCAAATTCACTTCGCTCTCTCTTTTATTTTAAAAACAAAATCATCGTCCATGTGGTGCCGATTTACAACCTTCTTGGTTGATGGTTTTTCATTATTCAGTTTCTTCCTCAAGGATGGTCAAGAATGTTTTATATGGTTTACCTTGGTTATAAAATATCTATTACACCCTATTTAATGTTTTTAACCATTATATATACATTTTATTAATTAAATATATAAAATTAGTGTGTGATGATCGACAAAACATCAATACAATCTGAGAAATTACCACTAAACATTAATCTTATGATTTATCATAATACACTATAAAAAAATCAAATATGTAATCATTTACACCTCTATATGTTCATTAATAACATATTTTTAATTATAGAGAATTATACCCATTTTATTTGAACAATATTTCAAGTGTACAAGTAAATCGATCTTGAAAACTGAAGAAAAAAACGATCCCGAGCTATAAAACTGTATCATATAACTCCTCAATAAGGATATAAATGAACATAATAAAACTATAAGGAGTAAAATACATATATCCATTAATATTAATTTTTTTATTTATTAATGGATTTTATCTGATTCTGTAGGACATTAAAATCAATTGTAGAACACATTTGGATGTAATTAATGGGGGGTCGTAATCTAACTTTTATTTTAGTGAGATTTCAATTATTTTAAACTTATTTATTGTATGTAGTGTATGTACTCATCCATTTTTTATATAATATCATGAATCAATTTATACTCATGGAATTCAATTATACACTTTATGATAATTAAATTTTAGTCATATGATTCTATTGATTATAATGTGGTAAGGGACGTTGTCTGCATTTCCATATCATTGAGACTTACTTGTTATAGTGCAACTAATTATTTTTATTTAGTGTATCTAATACCCTTTTGATATCATTTTTCATATTAAATTACATTTATATTAAATATCCACATTCATGAATCTTGGATATGATTATTATCTTTTCTGTATACCATTTTACATATGGTGTATATTTTTAATGATGCATTAATTTCCCAAATATTGAGGAATCTGTATACTCTACTCAATTCAAATATTGATTGGGAATATTTTCATTGAACTGAATATATATATAAAGTATTATATAAAAATATTGTTATTTATAAGGCCCATTATTTCACATTTATTCATCGACATGCCTCACAAGAAAAATAGTAGGTAACAAACCCATTGAGTTTTTTTCCAAAAAATAATCAGATAGGTATCTACCCACATAAATAAACCATAATAATGGTATGATGGTTCAAATTCTAGATAAATGTCTTCCAAATAATAATCAATTTCATTAAATTGTACTAAGATATTAATTTCAATTACATTTTCAATATTACAAAATCTATGGATGCATTTTCATTCTCAGTTTGATGATGAATTTTTTTTTCAATGATTCATCATTCTATATTGATTATTTCTTATTGATTATGATTCAACTATTATCGACTAAATAATTTTCATTGTGCAATCCTTACTGATATATTCATCCCACACATTCATTTTTTTACTTTCCCTAATTTATGAAGAGGAATACTTTTTATGAGATTATGGGATTCTATTTTTTTACAAATCCTATTTGATATTCTATACCCAATGTATTATGGGTATCATTTATGTAATTTGGTCTTCCATGAAATTTAAATTTACAATCCTACTGTGATTTGATTCCTCTTAATCCTGGAAATATATTAAAATATTTAACCAACTCTGGGTTTCTGGGGTCAGGGCATTACAAGAGATCTCAAGATTCAATCATTGGAGTATGTTATAATGAATCATAACAATTCAGTCATTTATCATTAAGGAATGGTTTGGGAAGAAGTAAGCTATGTTTACTATAATTTTATTAGAAGGTTGAATCATTTTGATAGTTCGATTAATTTGTATTATAATATTTTACATTAGTTAGTTTTTTATAATGATATTTCATTTGTGAGGTTCATCGTAAAATAAATCATATTTATCCATAAAATTGTTCCTTAGATGAAATTGGATGATCCTATAGTATACATTCATTGAAACTATGCAATTTATGATCATGTAGATAAATGAGATTTTGTTTATGAAATATATATCCTATAATCATTCTGTTTAATGAATTATAGAGAATGAAAATTATTATAACCAAAGTGATCAAATAGAATCCCATGTATAGAAAATCATGGTACCTTTTTGACAATTATATAATTTAAGATGATCTAGATTTAGAAAATGGTACCCACTAAGTAGTTAACAGCTGAAGAAGTACTAGTAGAATATTTATACCGTAGTTCTATATTTAAAACCATTTATAGCATTGGTTAGAAACTGAATATTTCCCTATTTATAATAAATTGGTAAAAATATACATTGGTTGATTTAGTATTTTCAACCAGAACATAGGTAATTATTTTGACATTTTTTTAAATTTTAATTTCAAAACTGTCATTTATTTGATAAAATATTTTTTTTTAATTTTAATCATTTTATATCTAATGTATTTTTAAAAATTTATGATTTTACTTTGATATTTTGATAGAGAAGAGAAATTTTATTATCTAATAAATAAAATAGTTCACTAGGATGAAACATCTTTGTCCAATTTTATACTAAAATTCAATCAGTTTTATATTTCCATTTCATCTTTCTATGGGGAAAAGATTTATATAATTGAGAGTCTCTTAGGATCATAAGTGGACTCTTTATTAATGAAAATATCATAATTTTTATAATTTACATTTTTATAATAATTATTGTTGGTTTATTTTAACTAAATAAGTAAAAAAGAAAAGATTTATATATCTGTTTATAGTTTGTATTATTCACGTTAGTGGTTTGTAGAATATTAATCCTGATAGATATCTAATCTTGGATGTTTGTGTTTATGAATGTGGGAGTGATCATTTTAAGACCTATGTGATTTATACTTCTACAGATAGTTATCAAATTCTCATAGGATTTTATAAAATTCTAGAGAAATAATTTGATGGTATTATGTGAGTTGAATTAGATTTTCTTTAGTTTAATTTTTGAGTTATCAATAATTTATTCGGTGTTATATATGAAAACATTTATAGGTATTCTAGCTATTGAAAAATAACCGATGGTTTTTTAGGAATCCTAATGTTATGAATTTTGTAACAACAATATTTATTGAGATTAATTGATTGATGTTGGTTAAATATTATCAATGTTTCATGATTCATTTCCTGGTAAAACCATTTACTAGATTCATCAATGGTTTATTGCAATTCCCAATAGATTTTTTCAACGTGGTGAAAAACAATTAATAGATTAAAATCAATATGAATAGATTATTGATATTATTTTCATGTAATGGTAACCCATAAAACCATAGATAGATAATATTAATCATATCCAAATTCTTATACTTGAATATATAATTGGTATTCTAATGCGATATAAAAATATATAAAATATCAATAATATAATAGAGAAAATAAAAAATGTGGCTAATTTTTTTTCTAGAGATTTAACTTTTTGAGTCCATAACAAAATTCCATGTACATCTATAAGAAAATATATCAAATGCTTAGATAAAAGTAGTCCATCTCATTTTGATTGTGTATATGTGAAATTATCTTGTAGAATTTTGGGAAACCACAATTTCTAGAGTGATTTTAGAAGAGGAAATATGTCTACAAAATAAAAATCTCTAAAAACATTTTTCTTATAATTTCCATTATTAAAAATGAAAGAATGAAAGTAAAATTAAACAATGATGTTCTATAATAAAATATGCAACAATGATATAAAATAGACAATGCTTCCATGAACCTCTAGACCATACAAAACTATGTTAGTGTTTTTTGAAAGATGAAACCTTGACAAGAAAATCAAGGTTATAATAATTAAAAAATAAAGTTCAACTTACATAATCCTGAAAAAAAGGAGAACTATCAAAATCCCTCTTAAGAAGGGGTAAAATTTCTACTAGAATATGATTATACCACTTGAAATCAGCACCATTGAATCCATTTTTTACAAGTCTATTCGCAACTGAATTGGATTCTCTATAAGTGTGAGTGGTGATATGATTCATGGTGAGAAGTGAATCTAAGAAATTAATACATCTATTAGTAAGATTCTAATATAGTTGATAAGAACCCATTATGATGACAGAAACAATAATAGAAGAATCACTTTCCTGAAAAATATTGTCCCATCCATGAATCGTAGCATGCTCCACCACAATAATGATACCAATAATTTTCTGATTCAATTATAGAGGCGATACCACATGAACCCTGAAATCTTCCCATAACCATCCCATGGTGAGCCCTATAAATATCACCATAACAAGAGGGACTATGATTACCCCTTGAGGGCCCATAAGAATTAAACTTCATCCATCCAACAAAGGGTTTATTTCATAAGACCTCAAATGTACCATACACTGTCCTGAAAGTATATTTTTTACCAATTTGAGTAAGAACTAATAAATCATTAATTGAGTTAAATAAGAAGTGATTCCTATGTAATCTGGCATGATCAATAGTAGTAATAATGCTTGAGAATGTAGCATTGATAGAGAAATGTTTACCACCGTTCTATATTTAATTCCAAACTGTCCAAATATGATGTAATAATATAGAAGCAACAACCTGAAATAGATCCATCAATTGAGGTGAAAGTGTATGCAAATTCCAAGTCTGTATAAAATCCCTAATGGAGACCATATTTGGGATGTAGACTTCAAATATGTATGGAAATTAATTCCACCTAGATGCAACAAAAACACAACTGAGAAAGAAATGATCAGATTCCTCTCTATGTTGATGTCAAATAACACAAGAGGAACATAAAAAGATTCTACAATTCTGAAGGTAAGAATCAGTAGGAATTTTCCTCCGAGAAATTCTCCACACCAAATTAGAGCGAGAGGGCATAATAAAATTTCTAATCAAGTCCCTCATCCAAATTGCATCAGAACTATAGGACACAGAGAACTTGTAATATTTTTTTAATGAAATCATCCCATTAGTTGTAGGTTCCCACGACCAAAAATCAGTTCTGTTTAAGAAAAAATAACTATTAACTATGTTTATGACTTGACATGGAAGACCCTCTAATTTATCAAGTTGGTCCATGATTGAAATATCCAGATCAAAGTTATCTATATCTGAAATAAATTCAAAAATGGGATTACCCGTATAATTTACTTTTCGAAAGCTAATGGATGAATCATTCGAAAAAAGATGTCTAGAGTGGGAAATAATTGATGAAAAGATGAACTTTAAGTCTAGCTAAATAGATTAATCAAGATGATTAAAAAACCATTTGTGAGATGATTCAAAAAAATAGATGAAAATCAAGAGCCACAAAATTATTGTTTAAGAGTTTCCATAAAACGAGTCTTGTAGGGAATCGTTAAAAGGTATAAGATTTTTTATTCCCAAACTCCCAACATCATAAGTGTTACAACAATCATTCCATGAAACTATTTACAACTTTCTCTCCATGATTTTACCACTCCACATGATGTTTTTGAGTGAGACATTGATGTTATTAATCAATGATATAAGCCATTTATACACCATAAAAGAGTAAACAACATTAGAGACAATGAAAGATTTAACCAAACAAAACTGATCAGCCATAGATAATGACTTTATTTTCCATTTAGAAATCTTCCTAGGAATATTGTTGATGATCTCTCATAAATAATAGGATTTTGGTCTTTCCCAAAACAATGGAACCCCTATGTATTTGTAGGGAAGAAAACCATCATGAATTCAAAACTCCTGAACAATATCATTCTTCCTTGAAACTGTAAGAAATTTTCCAATATAAACAAAGGACTTGTCCCAACAAATCTCATGGAAAGAGATAGAAGTATAGAGCAAAATATCCCTTTTGATATTATTAATGTTCCTTTTACCCCCCCCATAATGAAGAGGATAATTTCATCAGTATATAATAGGTGGGTAGGAACATGAATCCCTCTTCCAGTATTGATATCTTTCATTTTCCGGTTTCCAGCCATAATGGAGTGGAGTCTACTAATATAATCCTCAACAATGGAGAAAACGATAGCAGAAAAAGGATCAGCTTTCCTGGTTCATCTAGAACAAGAAAAATATCCCTTGGGTGATCCATTGATAAGAGTTGAAATATGTGCAGAACTATCAATGGACCTGACCAAAGAAATAAAAGAGTTATCAAGCCCAAAAAAATGAAGAACCTTGGAAATGAATCCCCAATCCACTGTGTCAAAGGCCATCCTAAAATCAATCTTAATAGAAATATTTCCACCTACCGATGATTTCTTGAGAAAATTTACACATTCAGAAGTAGTAACAAGAAATCATGAATACATCTCTCTTTGATAAAACTGAACTGATTAAAAGAAACAATCATGCTATCAAATGATGCCAATCATGTAGCCAAGATTTTTAAAATTATTTTGTATATATTATTGACCAAAGAAACTGGCCTGAACAAATGAACATCATTGTCACTTTCTACATTAGGTATAAGAGCAGAAAATTGAGTGTTAATACCTTGGGGTAGGACACCACTCTTGAAAAAATGAATGACAAGTCTACAGACCTCATATTGAATGATATCCCAAATGGTTTCAAAGAAGTAATAGCCAAAAGTATAAAGACTAGGAGAGCCTTTAGATTTATGACTGAAAGTATCTTCTTTAATTTCAATGTTTAATGGAATAGAGGTGAGAAAGACATTGTCTTGTTGATTAAACAATTTAGGAATGATGCCCTCCACTAGATCATTTTGGATTGGAGAACCATTAGAAAGATCACTAAGTAGGAAATAATATGCACTGAGAGATCACTATCATTATCAATAATATGATCACCATTCTAAATCAAAGAGAGGGGTCTAGAAACTTTTCTAATTCCTTGAAGAGAGTTAATGAAAATAGAGTTCCTATCACCATTCTTCAATAATTTAGCCTTAAATATGTCTCTTTGCAAAGAATCATTAATGTTCAAGAGGCCATTAAACGTGTTAAAAATCTCATATTCCCCTTGGAGACTACCAGAAAAATAATTCTAGGTATTATGTTCTTGAATATACTATGATGAATTTTTAAGAGAAGAAATGTAGTGATCCATTGGGATGAATTGATCTTTACTCCAAACTCTCAAAAATATTTTAAGATTTTTATGCTTCACAACACAAGTAATGCCATAATTCTTGTAATTAACAGAATTCCAAGAGTGCTCTACGATGGATCTATAATCATAATGATTAATCCAAGCCTTGTTAAATCTGAAAGGAAGGGGATATCTAGAACTCCTATAAATAAGATCCACTAAAATAGGGTGATGATCAGAATTCAGCCTTGGAAGATTTGTGAACGAAATAGATCCCCAAAAGTCAAGAAAAACATCATTTATGAAATCTCTGTCAATCCTGCTTGCCAAAAATCTTTTTATGAATTTTTTGTACCATGTAAAATTTGAGTCGACCAAGCTTACCTTCAATAATACACTAGAGTCAATGAAAGATCTGAATTATCTAGAAGAAATAGCATTTGGAAGCGATCCCATCTTCTCTTCAGGAAACATGATAGAATTGAAATCACTAAGAATGAAAAATGTGCCATAAATGGTAGAGTTGAGATAATTAATATCCTTCCATAACCTCCATCGATCCTGATAGTTGTTGAGAGCATAAAAAAAGAGCAGAAGTGATGATAACCAACAAACATGAAAGATCAAGTAACATGATGCTCACTATTATCAACCAAATAAATGTCTAATAGTGAACAATTAGCCAGGAACCAAAGGCTATTGACTTCAGAAAAACAAATATTTTAGTTCACTAAATGAAAGCCTAAATAATCCAATTTATAAATATTGGAAGAAATGACCCTTTTAGGCTCATAAATAACAATGAGGAGATTTCTATGATGCCTAATGAAAAGACTAAGGGATCCCATTGTGTAATGAATATCCAACCATCAGAAATTGCAAAATATAATCATAATTTGAATTTGAGAACGGGGTTGGATCCCCCTTTTTTGTGTTCAACGGGTTTTATGTTACTAACATTGGGAGGTCTCCCAGCCTATTGACATATTGGAGTAGATCCTTGATATCAGGGAATTAATTAACCTTCCCCTGACAAGCAGATAGACTGACTTTTTATTGTATTAACCTGCTCAATTATCAAAACATTCTCCTCACCCTTTTATACCTTTGAATTATCTATTTCTGGTGAGGGAACCTGAATAATATGATGCATAAGGTGATTTTCATGGTTGAGAAGGGGTAAAAGTAGAGCAAACCAAGTTCCCAGAACTACCAACATTGTTAATTTCTTAACTACAAGGAGTAGTTTTTGATTGAAAAAAATCAATAGGACAACTTGAAATATCTCTATTGCATGTAGAAATATGTTGATGAAGAATAACAGTAGGATAGTTTGATTTTTCTGTGATGGAATCTTTAATAAAGATAGTATATTTGGAGGAGATAACAGTAGCATAATCTAGTTTATCTGAACTGATAAACACAACATATTCAACACTACCAGATGTAGGTTTAACATATGCCAATTCACTAATTCTATCCTAAATAACATCGTGATATAGGGCCGGAACAAATTTGATAGAATCATATTTACAGTCCATGTTTTGAGATGAATTGCACCCTTTAATAGTTTTTTAATGACAAAATCAGAAATTCTTAATCTACAGAAAACATCAGAGTGTACATCACTTTGCATGGAAAAGTAATGATAAAAAATTTATTTTTTAACATCAAGAAGAATGAGATTATCCAAAATCACAATTTACAATACAGAAGATAAAACATTAATATAAGTATAACATTCACAGAAAAATTTCAAAGTCTTCTTTGCATTATAAATCAAAGGGAAGACAATCTACATGGGAATTCATGAATGAGGTAACTAGATTCTTACCCTCTTCATCTGCAATCTCATCTCGGGAATCCTTCAAGGGTGAGGAGGGGCCAAAACACTCACCATTAGAGGCAATCGGAACATGGGAATCCTTCTGAATTTTCAAAGTAGGAGCAGATGTATTATTTTTTTACTGATTTCTCAACAAAAATAGCCTTGGCCTTTTTGTTCTTATTCATGTCATTCAAATCATGGACCTTAGAAGGTACAATAGATTGTTTTTGTATTTTCTTATAATGAGATACAAAATGTCCTACGATTGTGCATACCTCGCAGAAATAAGGCACATTATCATACTCAAGATTGATTTCAGAATTTCATCCATTGGAAAGAAATGAAATGCATTTATTCCTTTTAACTACTAAATCAATATCAACAGGAACACGAGCATTGAAACCAATATCTCCATACATGGTTATCTGGTCTAGCCTAATCGGAGTACCATGGCAAGATGCGATGTCATTCAAAATCTTGGGATGCCAATATAACCAATTAACCAATGATACCGAACCCAAATTTGAGCATTGGATTGTTTGATGATAAAGGGATTGAATTTGAAATCCCATTCAGATAAACAAATAATTATGGGTTTAGGTTTAAAATTTCAATGATTCCAGGCATTACTCAAGGGATCTGTAAAGATGAAAATGAAATGAATGTATCCTTTGCCTATGGGAAACATTATACAATCCCTTGAACCCCAAAAAGGTGATACCCTATTATTAAGATTAGTATAGGGCCAGGGGTTTCCCCCTTGGAATAGATAACAAGACCAAGTAATTAAAACATAGATAGGTCCATCCGTTGTTGCATCGCCTCTGAATCTACAACCATCATGAAACCACCATTCTCATCCCTTCTAATACTTGATTTATATAATGAATCAGATTTAGTCAGATATGTAGAATAAGATAAGGCCACTACAAAAGAAAGGATTTTCTTTCGCAAAACATTAGATTCAATTGGAGCCGAAGAATTAACACAATCAGCCAAAGAGGAATGGCCATAATTTAAGGGCAATTCCCATTTGGGATAAAATGAACTCATTAATGAAATCAATATAAAGGAAAGATGATCCTCAATACATCATTGCCATGAAGGAAAGCTATGGATATCGCTCTCACAGACTCCATCTTTTCCAGTATCCTCATTGTTTGATAGTTTAAACAGAAAGTAAAAAGGAAAAGTAAACACCATAGCAGATCTACAACATCGATGTTCTATGTTTAATAGTAAGGAAAACAAACATAAATTATCTATGGAAATGATAGAGTGAATTTCTTTTCTAGTTATGAGTGACAGTTAGAGTGGGAGTAAGGACCCATATCACGTATTCTATCTGGTGATAGACATGATAGTTAAAGAATAATGAATTATATTTAATGTTCTTGAGAGATATAATTTTGTTATGGGAATGTTGTATATTTTAGAATGATCAGAATTTAATAATTTGGAATGTTTTTTCAATCCCATAATAATCTGTTTCATGATCCAGTGATGGGGAGAAATAAGATTCATTAACTAAATAAGGAATGAGGGGAAATATTTCTATAAGTTAAGTAAAATAACAATACCTTTTCAAGAGCTACAATATACATAAATATGAAACTAAAAAAAATGTTGATGTTTTTATGTTTGAGAATGAGTTCACTAGGTTGATGGATGAGAATCCCAAACAGATTTTAATGTTGGACAAGTTAGAAAAGTAAATTTTCCAAAAAAAACATCTGATTAAAATTTAAAGACATTATCATTTTCATAAGATATAAGTAAAGTGGGTATATTGGAGTTTGAAATTGGACATTTTAAAGAATTAATGATATATCATTTTGAAGAAGGTAATTTATATTATATGATTTATAAATTGTTTAGAATTAAGTGAAAAAATTCAATCCATAGAACTACGTTATCTAAAGGATATCATTATTATCCCAACTACATTATATTATGTAGTGTTTCACTCTTTATTAAATATTAATATTAGAGAAACATTATAGTTAAATTTATATGGAAAAAATATAATCATTTGGAAATCATCATGTTTATATTTAGATATATTTTTTCCAGTTCAGCACTCAATATATTGAAAGTTATGAGTTTCAAATTTTATTTTTTCTAAAAATTCAATAATATAGTAAATGTGGAAACATCATGATTAATTACTAATTGTTGTGTCATTTCATTATGGTAGATGAATTTTAACATATGTTTCATAGTAACATTATATATTTCTATGTTCTAATGTTTATACTACTTATATGAAAGATCTTATAAATTAAAAATATTTTCTTTATACATTATCATATATTGTGGGTGTCTAATTTTTTTATAACATTTATATATATTTTTCTAATTAAATATTAAATAGAATATGTTATTTTTAATATTTTAATAATTTTTGAACCATCTTATATATAAGAATATCATACCACAATGATGGAAGATAACTTTGGAAAGGTCTAGTTTTATTTTTTTGTCTAATGAAATAATTTATGTTATTTATACATATTTTAATATTCCTAGATAGATAACATTTTATTAATATATGTATTTTATTTTGAGAAATTAATTCCATTGTTACCTCATCATAATTAATTGAAAATGATATATAAAACAATGATCAGATCTCAGAATAATGATTAAATGTTAAATTTTCATTAAATTTTACAAATGATATTATATTCATTTTCAAAATTTTCATATGTCATGAATATTTTTTACCAATGGATAATATTACTTCATTTTATTTGAAATGAATTTATTTTTGGGGTTTCAATATTACATTAGAAGATATACCTATGTTAAATTTTATTAACAAAATGATGGAAATTGATATTTCCCATAATTGGTTATATTAGAATATGATAGACTGTATGGAATTAAAAAATAATTATTATTGATACACTAATACCTCATAAACATGAAATGGTCGGTGATGGTAAACTAGGGGAATAAATCCAAAAAATAAATTGAGAGACATTTTATAGAGGTTTTTCTTCTGGAATACTTTTACAACTTCATTCTAATTATCTAATTGTATCCTTGTGTTTATTTTCTAAAATTACAATGTTAGGGAAAATTTAAAATATGAAAATTGTTTTAGTCTTGTTTTTTTGTTTAAATCTGGTTTAATGTTGCAGACTTTAAAAACCTAAAAATACTAAAACCAGTCGATGTAAATTTTATAGGGAGATTAATATGATGTTATATGGAGTCATCCATTTAAATTTTGATCATAATTATCTTCACATATGAGTAGTTCAATTATTATCGGGGATGGGTGTGGTGGGTTACTATGTCAATGATATGACACTCATAGTGGCTCTTTTATGTGTCCATGTTTGATTGATTGTTCAACACCATGATCTTGAGTCATATTGTTCTAATATGGTGATATTTTTGATATTTTTTCTTGATCACATGGGTATGGTTCTTGGATAAACTAATTGTGTAACCTATGTGTGCTCTCTGTGAAACTCATTAATGTGGTTATTTCCATGGTTACCACATGGTTTATTTAACTATGTGGTTAAAATATAACTCCATTAGTTTTTATGAACCATTTTGGTCGAATAAATTAAATTTATTTGTTTTATTATATTATATTCTACACAATGTTAATCTAATGCTACAACCATCTCCATCTTATGATACGTTACAGACACAAACTAGGTTTCTACAAAGAATCATTTTACAATTCTAATTTTTTGAAAAATAAAATTATAACCAAGTTGTTAAATTAGAAAGAATAAATAATTTTAAACACATAATGATCATTATATATTATATATTTAATAATATTTTTTATATTCATACAACATATTGTATAGGCATATGATAAAAATAAATCCATGTTTACTCAGAAAAAATCTATATTTTTCAAAAGGTAGTTTTGTCACCTTTAAATGGAGAACATACTAAAAAACAAAAAAAACTGAAATGTTATAAATTATAATTGATAAAATTGAACTTATTAATTTAAATTAGACTTTGAAATTTATCTGAAGGTGGGTTTTTTGATTTTTTTTAGGTTTATTATGAATAATGAAAAATACTAAATTTATATTAAAAAATGAATTTTCATCTAATTTATTTGCATAGTAAAATTATATTTTAAAAGTATAAATATTAAAATTATACATCAATAAATAATTTTTGGGTCATTAGGATCAATTTTACATTAAATTCAGATATAAATTTTTTTCAAATTATTGAACATTTTGTACATTAAAAGCCCATTGTTTTGTCCCTTTGGTGGAATTAGATTTAAATTATTTTATTAATATTATATGAATTTAATTTTTAAAATATTATCACATTTTGGTATAACTATTTAAAAATTTAGTATTTAGGCACCTTTTATATATGAAAAATATGAACAAAAAATTTCGTAATTTTATTACCATTGTTAAGGATAAATAGGAAAATTAAGGGAACAATTCATATTATAAATTCTTTCAAATTACCATAATATTTTACAAAATTCCATAGGATGAATTTAATTAGACAAGTAAAACCTAATGTTCAAAATTTATGTTCATAGTGGATTTTTCCCCCTAAAATGACTTATATATTATTAAATCTATAGAGAATGATAAAATGACAAACTCGTTCTTTTAATAAGAAATATATTTTTCATATGGTATTATATAGATAGCACATTGGACTATAAATATTATTATGAAGCATAAATGGATTATATTCATAATTTATATTAATTATTAATTTTTAGTGAATAAATAATTATCATACAAAATTAAACAACAATGATGCAACAATTATTCAATTACTGAAAGATCACTTAAAAGATATTTCAAATATTAAAGTAAATTTAATTTTAATTAAATTAAAAAAAAAATTAATTTTAATTAATTAATGTGAGGAATGAATGTTAAATTTTAATATGACATATTAGGGTATATTAATATTTAGGTTTCAATGTTATAATTCATTCTTTTTTTCTTAAATTTAGTGTAATGAATAGTGTCAAAATTGACATTAATTGTATTTTATGAAAATAATATATTACTAAATTATTTAAAAATCATATAAATATTAAATATTAGAAAAGGGGATTATATATGGTCTAAAAAATCATTAATATTCCATTAATGTACTAATTTACAAATTATATGTCAAAATTAAATGTTCTTAATAATGAAAAAGTTTTTATCGTGTTTAGAATTAAAATGAGATAACAAATGGTTAATCAAACACTTATGGCTTTTAATAAAACAAAAAATTGGATAATATATATATTTTTTGAAAATTAGAAACTTATAATATCTTATATTTTAATAAATGAAATTTTTTCGTTATTTTCCTTGAGATTGAATTTATTACAGATTAATATTTTGAGAATTTACAACACTGCCCCAATACCCTTTTATAAAAGGGAACATATTCTTCCCATTTATAAACAATTCAAAAACACTTTAGTTTGGAATAAAGCAATCAAAATATTCTTCAAAATTCCATAAATTCTTCCTAGAGGCATTAATTCTAGAAGAAAAGAATCCATGTTTTTCTGTTGGTGAAAACAAGATGAAGATACCTGATGTAGAGGCAATATTCATCAATGAAAATTTATGTTTTTCATTATCCTTAAACACCGTATATTAGTTTTCTATAATTTTATATAATAAATATTTATCATAAATAGAACAATATGATTAATGTTGAGTTTATTATATACAACTTAACACACATCCATCAAATGGGATACACAATCATCGTTCATGTGTATGGAAGACTACCGCCCCACAAACTGATGTCAATAGTTCTTCCATTACCGAAATGAAGGGTTGGAAATATTCATGGATTTTTAGTTTATTTATGATATATATATATTTATTTTATTATGATTATTTAATTGTTATATCTTACATTCTTTTATGCTTTTCATTTTGTGGGAATATGATAACGTCATTCTTGTGTATGAAGGACTACCACCTCATGAAGCGACGTGAATCATTCATGAATTACAAGTAATGTATTATGGATAGTATAAATAAAAATACATTATATAAATAGGAAATAAAATTATTCTTTAATGTTAATATATAATATTGTTTTCTTTATTTAATTATTATTTGTAAATGAAAACGTCATTTATACATACGTATGAAAAACCATCTCCATGATCTATGTTTTTTATTTTCATGATATATCCTTTATGTATCACCATAAATAAACATATTATTAATATTTACTTACATATATGGTATTAATATGATGTTTAAGAATCTTGATATTATTAAATCTTTATCTTTTTATTACCAGGAATAATAAGTCAAAACATGTATGAAAAAGGAAGTGGTAACATTAACACAGATTTTATAATAAATGATTAATATGAAGTCACAAGTTAATCAAATATGGTATCATATATATGAATATTTTTCTAGGTATGATTTATTATAAAATTATATTTACTATATATGTAGTTTTTACATGAATAAATGAATTTAATACTATAGGTAAGAGGTTTTATAATCTCACTTTTTTTCTACGAGACTTATACTATATTCAATACATATTTTTTGTAGCGTTTTTACATACAGTTATTGAATTATATGTTCCTTATAGAAAAATATATGTGTATTTACAAATCCATTCTATGATCATTCTTTCATGGTGTTTATGGCTCAGAATCTTCAATATCAGTTATGTTACATTGCCTAAATTTTCATTCTTTGGGACTCATGTTATTTTTTCCACCTTGATTCTTCTAAAAAGGTTATATGCTGGACATTAAAAGGTTTTATCAAGAATATACTTCTTTTAATTATATTATATGTTTCATATGTTTTTATTCTCTCTTTATTAGTAAATATTTTTTATTCAAATCCCATTTTTCTAATAAATGTTTTACAAAATGTTTCTAAATCATCTTTTATGAACTGTCATGGAAAGGGATTTCGAATATGTTTAAAATAGTTTTCAAAGAATAATTTATATTTTTTCCTGGTTATTTTCAATGAAAATATATTTATAAATTACAAAGGATTAAAAAGTATTCTTCCATTTTGGATGGAGATTTTCCACAAAAAATGATTTTAAAATTTCTAAAAAATTTATTGTCCATCTAATTTGACATCTGTTGGCATCGCTCATGCCTTATAGGGGATATGATCCAAGGGTAACATTCATATTATTTCTCAGAATGGTTAATGTTTTTTCTAAATGTTTTTTATGAATCTTGTTTCTATTCCATGGGTTATATGCATATGAAACAAACTTCTTTTCATAGGTTATACTATGATTCGTAAACCAATCCCTTTTATGTTTGATAATATTTGATTAAATGTTTAAAATAAAATTTTCATTTCATGATTTTTGATATGATTAATTTTTATGATATTGTGTAATATATATATATATATATATTAATAATTACAAGGTTATTACTTATATCGCCCTTCATTTTATTAGGTAATGATTTATATCTCATGAGATAGACATTGATTAAATGGGTATTGAACATGCTTCAGTTAAAGAATTTTTCGTATAAGATGGAATTGATAGTGAACCATGACTACTATAATGGTATAGGGATAGAACCATTCCATTAATACAACCTTTACATTATGCCTGGACCAATATGGAAATATTTTACTATTTTAAGCTGTTTGAAAGATGTAAAAACCCAGTTTTTCCTTTTGGGTACGGATAATTCCTTTTCAGTTTATTCTTATGAAAATGGGGGAAAAGAGGACAAGGCCTTGTTGTATACCAGTTACACTATGTGACTAAGGACAATAGTCTGTGCACATTTATGTACACACTGTGTATGGAAGGCTACACACCATTAAATATCAGTACTTGACCATGTGATTGTCTGGCCAGGAGTTGTGTGTACAAGGTGGGTAGTCTCAAGTACACGCAATGTAGTTTTATTAATTATTAATTTAGGTAGTGGTGTTGTTTTTCAATATGGACTATACTGACATATTTTTTGACAAACATTACACCAAGAAAATCCAAACAATGGTTTGGATCCCGATTCTTTGTACGATCTCAGATTCAAACACCATAAGATCTGTTGGAATCCTCCTGGTTTTCCTCGATTCCACTGAAGACTTTATTCCTTATTTATTTTAAAAATCTAGTTATTTATATTCATGAATTTATACTCGTTTTGTATATCTACTCTGCTATTGGATTAATTAGTGACTAATACTAGATGAGGAGATCCGTATGGGAATTATCTAGGTGGTCTTGTGACTTTCGTTCAATGTTGAGTTTTTATATGTGTTGTAGTGGCATTCTCCCATTTTAGGTTGTATCATTCAATGGAAATTGAAAATTATTATTAACTAATGATGATTATACACTGAGTTAAACTAATTTAAGCATTTTTGTGCTTATTGGTTTGATCAGGGGCCTCCCTATTGGTGTGTTTCCCATGAATGACCATTTATGGGCATTTGGTTGAGGTTTTATATGAGGCATTCCTTGATTTCCCTTATTAGGGTTTTATGTATGAATCAAGGTTGTTATTGAATTTCAATTGTTATAAATTGGGACTACATTTATTAAGGGTTTCAGATTAGTGGTTTCCTCTTTTCCCAAGGATATTACAATTATCCATTATTCATGGGGATAGTTTAATTCACTTATTTCTGTATATATATGATTCTGAAAAATGTTTTTGTTGTTTTATCATTTTAATAGTGTAATTAAAATTCAATGTATTTTATGCTGAAATGATGATATATCGGGCTCGATCCTATTGAAAACTGTTCCGACTAGTGAGGATTTATTATACCTACAGGAAATGTATTATTATATATGTGGTTGAGGATTTGTTATGCCTAGGGAAGAGGATTGGTTATGCCTATGGTTTGGGGATTTCTATTCCTTCAGGCAGTATTTTGAATTGATTACTGAAATGGAATGACATATGACATGTATTCCAAGCCAAAGCACATGTATTGATTCAGTATTCAGTTTATTTGTTTCGATAGCCTTATGAGGCATCTATTGAGTATTTATTATATGGGGGATTGATGGGATTAGGACGGATCTCGAGACATATATAATTCAATTTAATTGAATGTTTGAACAAAACACAATGAATGAAAATGAAAAAATTGACTAGTAGTATTGATTACGTTCGAGTGATTCCTAGTTTACTGCTTTTATTTTTTGTACATTACTTGTTTCAAATATTCTTGGACATATAGGCACAAATCATGGGTGGTTTCCAACTAGTATTTATTTCTCATAACTTTTATGGGTCATGAATTGGGACCCAAACATATTATAGTGTTCCAGGTGATGATAAGGGAATGATCCATTCAAGAGGTACTTGAGATGATGTTAAGGAGACGAAGATCATGGGACCAAGAAAAAGCTTACAATTATTCCTTTTATCATTTTTATTATTTTGTTCTTTTGATTAATATATTTTGTATTACTATAGTCCACATGATTGGATGTATTCCTAGAAAATGTGACATTCTGATTCATCTTTTTTATTGAGTGATTCTTGGGTATTTATCTTATAAGTCCTATGCTATTTTTTTCATTTGTTTGTTGTTTAGTTCATCTGATATTTTATATTATTATTCTAATGTGGTACACTCTACCAATGAGGGAATTTTTTCCCCAATATCCCAACCTAGTCCCATGCTTCTATTTGGTAGCCTCTATTTTTATAGGAAATATGATTGAGGTGATGTGGCCAACAGGGTATGGGGCACCCGTTGAGAGACACCAGGATCTGGGACTTTACAAAGTGGTATCAATGAATTTATTTTCTATTTTTATTTACTCTTTGGAGAACATATAAACGAGATGTAATTTTTTAATTAGATATTCTTGGAGTAGCTACCCCATGTATAGGGAAAATCCAAATTTCTGCAAATAGAATTCTGATTTTTGGATATTGAGCTATTACTTTTGATTCTATTTTAACAACGGTTGACACACTCATTTTGTGTTGTTATTATTTAAAAGATAAGGGTTCTATTTTGTTGAAAACAGAATATATGAATGTATATCATCCCATTCTTCATATAATCACTTATTTTCAATCACACTCTAAGCATTCTCGCCATGACATTTAAAGGAAATTACTGATTTCATGCTATTGTGAAAGTTGTATTACTAGATATCCATGCTATTGTGATAGCTTCCATGATAGATATTCCATTTTATTTTATCAAGGTATTGGTACATGTTATTTTTGAATTATATAGTTTCCAAACATTGGTCCCTTTAGAGTATGGGCCCTCGTGAATCATAATTTGGTGAATCATGTTTCTTCTATGGGATATAATTTATGTTTTTATGTTTTATATGTGGATGAAGAGGATTGATTATTGGGGATTATATGAATCTATGGATTCTAATTTTGCACATAATTTCTTTATTATTCAAAAATAGGGGTTTCAGGGATGTTTCTAAGGCATTGTATCCAGAAACCTTAACAACACTGTGTGTGGTTCTATAAAATAAAACCATGGGTTCTTTTGTTTGTGAAGAAATGATCTTTTTCAAGTACACATCATGTGGTAGATGACCATGTCACTGGCGGTGTAAGAGACAAACAGGGGTTTTGAGTTTTAATAAGGAATCATTTGTACTGTATGTACACCATGTTTTGTTTTTCATAGGCAAAATCATGTGGCTTTGGCCATGTAAATGTTCAAGTCTATGAGGGGAGACATGAGTACATGTCTAGTGGCATCCTAAAATTCTATGTACCTAGGACTTTTACATGAAAAAAATAGATTTAGTTACGTGCCCATGTGAAATTTTAAGGGGACATGTTATGTGTCATCCCAACATGTCGTTGACCAAGGGTGTTTACATCCCCAGACCGGTGGGAGTACTTTACCATTTAAGAGATTTAGTGTACACACTGTGTATGATTCCTAAAAAACATGTACTCTTCATTTGTGAATATTAGGGGATTTTATTCTCCTATTTAGTTCATGCTCTATTGAGCAATGAACCATGATAATTATTCATATATCGAGGTTTGTGTGCTGGAATTTACATAGAAATTACACCACGATGACCTTTAGTAGTATTACATGATGGTAGAAAATGATTACACCTCATAGGTGGTAGGTAATGGGATATTGAGTGATCCTCTAGTCGTGCATGTTTTGGAACCATATGTTATACTAGATTTAGGTGCTCATGCATAAATTCAGGATGGATTTAAGAGGTTTATGAAGACCTTTGAGGGTGTACCTCATCGTACCTTGTCCATAGAAAAATAGATGTGAGTATTCCAACAGCAAAATCATCCTGTGATTTTAAGGGATGGTGGACCATAAGCTTTAGATTCATGGATGGAGTTCCTGATTACATTCTTCTAGCATCTTGAGATGTCTCTGAAGAGGAGGTTCTATCTCGAGACTTATATGCTATGTGATTTTCTCAAAAGGGGATGGGATGTTATCACTCAGATAGAGAATCATCCGGACATGGCATTGGGAGATATTTAGATAGTATTCTATGACTATTATTTTACCAAGATAATGAGGGCTAAAATAGAGAAATATTTCATTAATCTATAGTAGTTATCTATATGAGTGATGGGCTACTCTAGAAATTTCATTGTGCTTCATAGAGTTAAACCTATTATGATTGGTGATGATACTTCTAGGGCTAGGTGATTTGTGATTGGTCTCAGGAAAAACATTAAATTATTGTTGAACTTTTTTATTTTTCCATCATTATATGACATTGTGAATCAGGAGCAGATTACCAATTTTAATCTATCGGAAGCTGGAGGTGTCAACATGGGTGGTTCGACACCGAGATCTGGTACTGTCTCGACCAGGAGAGAGAAGGATCATATAGAGATTTCTCATAGTGATACAAGTAGTCATAATGTTTCTTCCGGTTACCAGTTGAGGTGATATCAGTGTGGCAGAGATGGGAATATGAGACAATACTATCCAATAGACCCTGTCAAGTCCTGAGATTATGGTAGGATGGGCCATCTAAAATTTTTTTGGTTGGCATTAACACACACATCTAGGTATATAGGTTCTTCACTGACTCCATTTTCAAGATCAGGGTTAGTATATTCTCATGAGTCATGAAATTGAAATAGTCGATACCATTCATGTCGAGGTGGGGGTAATGGTCATGGTAGCCAGACCCAAAAATCCCATCGACAGTTGGACGGGTAAGCATAAGGTAGCCTGGCAGTGTCTCAAGGCAACAATACAGGCCATACTTATGCAGTGAAACAAACCAAGTAGGAATAGTATCTCGAACCTTCTACTATCATAGGAACTATTATAGTCACATTTTTTATCGTCTACACTCTAAGATACATGGGATTCACATTGTTTTGTATTTGTTCCCATTATAGGGATCTATTGGATCTATGTCTCTTATAATGATGTTATGAGGATAGAAACTCCATTAAAAATAAGGATTATAGGTTTTCTTTAGCATAAGAGGTGCTCCTTGAGGTTGGAAGGTGTCACTTCACTTGGTATCTCAATGTATTACAAATTATAGGATTTGAGGTCATACATGGAATGGAATTGTTATTCTCCATTCAAGCCTTTTTTTATTGCTATCCCCATAGGGTGAGTTTTAGTTCACCAGAAGGCAGATCATTTCTATACAAGGGAGTGAGGGATATGCAGGAAATCTTAGTTGGACCTCAGCAATTTGGATTGAGTGGGAAGATAGTATATATTTCATGTTTATATCTACAAGACTACGGAACACGTTACATAGATTTCCATCTTGTGGTTGATCATTTTAAGAATATTTTATCAGATGAATTTTCATGGCTACCTCCAATGAGAGAGATTTAGTGCATTATCAATCATGTTCCAGGAGATACACCTATATCCTTTCCTCTATATAGGATGGCTACAATGGAGCTCCATGAGCTCAAGATGCATCAAGTGGGTTTTGGGGTGATGGAGTTTATTCGACCCAGTATTTCTCTGCAGTATTCTATGGTCTTTAGTGCGAGAAGGGTGTATGGTACCCTCAACCTATGCATATATTATCAGAAATTGATGTAATTAATAGTAATGAATGGGTATCCACTTTTGTGAATTCATGATCTCTTGGATTAGCTTCGAGTGGATCTTGTATTCTGTAAGATTGATATGAGATCTAGTTATCATCAAGATCAAGTTAGATCATCAAACATACCTCACACTTCATTCTGAAGCCAAAATGGTCTATATGAGTTTGTGGTTTTTCCGTTCAGACTCACAAATTCTATATCAGTATTTGTGGCACTAATGAAATTAGTATTTTTTCCCTATATTGATTAATTTTTGGAGGTTTTAGTGGATGATATAATGGTGTATTCTCAAAATCTATATAACCATTAAACCCATCTTGATATCATTTTGAGTACACTGTGATATCATCAGTTATATGCTAATATCTAAAAGTTACACTTCTAGATGGATTATATTTCCTTCCTGCATCACTTCATCTTAAAGATAAGAGTATTAGTGGACCCAGAGAAAGTGAGAACAATAGTTACCTGGTTGAAGCCTTAGAATGTCTTTTATGTGTGGTTTTTTCTAGGGATGGATAGTTACTATATGTATTTTATACAAGACTAGTCATGATATGCAGCGCTGATGAATGTATTGAAAATGATGGGTGTGATGTACCCATGGTTATATTCTTGCAAGATGGCCTTTCCAAATATGAAAGGGAGACTAACGTTAGAACCAATAATGATTTTTACAAAGAATTTAAGGAGGTATATTGTATACTATGATGCATCACGTATCAAGCTGGCAGTAGTGCTTATGCAGGGGGGTTAAGTAATTTCATACATGTTTCGGTAATTGAGGCCATAAGAGAGGAACTACTTGACACACTATCTTCAGTTAGTTGCAGTTGTTCACGCCTTACGGTATTATCGACATTACTTTTTGTGAGTGAATTTTATGGTGTACATAGAACACAAGAGCCTCAAGTAAAAATTTAATCACCGTGATCAAAATCTGAGGAAGAAATGTTGGGTGGGATTCCATTATTCATTTGAATTTGACTTTTCCTAAACTCTTGGAAACTGATATATTGTGGATGATTCACTAAGTAGGAGGACACCGATACACACATTGTTGAAGGATTGTATTGAGAGGAATCATATAGCTATGTTCTATGAGATGCATTTGGAGGAACAAGACAGTTAGGGACATACATTAATTTATTATTTTTCTATGACATCTACCCTTTTGGATATCATGAGGATGGTAAAACTATGAGATAATGAGGGCTTAGTCCTATAGAAGAGTGTAACAGATGAGGATCCACGTCCCGGTTTGATGGTAGGTGATGATGAGAGAATACAGATACATGGGCATGTCAGTGATTCATTGGAAATATGTAAGGATTTAATGTGGGAGTTTTATGATTCAACATTGACAGTGATTCAGATAATTACCATTATGTATATGGACTTGTGTTATTAGTAATAAGGGTTGGGTATGAAGAGAGTAGTGGATGGTTTTGTTACGAGGTGTTCTACCTATCAGCAGGTGATGGCAAAACATCAACAACTATCTGGGATTTTATAGTAGTTACTTAATCTAGAATGGTAATGGGATGATATCATGACATGTCTCATGATTGGTTTATCGAGGTCACCCCATGGTAATGAAGCGATACGAGTTGTGGTTGGTAGACATTCGAAGAACACTCACTCTAGCCGATTAATGAGACCTTCATTGAACATGATATTGGGAAGTGGAATATTTTTGAGGTGAAACAAATTAGTGGGGTCCCTCTATCTATGATTTTAGATAATAACACTAGTTTTATGTAACATTTCAGGAAGATTTTTGATATGGAACTGTGTATAATACTTCTTTTGAGCATAGCATACCACCCTCAAACTGATGGCTAATCAGAGCATACAGTACTGGTGTGCGAGGGCATGCTATGAGTATGAAACCTAGACATTGGGTGATCTTGGGAGAAGCATATTCCCTGGGATGAATTTTTCTACAATAATAGTTTCTATGAAACTATAGAGATGGACCCTTATGTCCCTTTTTTTGTTAGGTATCATAGATTACACCATTTCTAGCTAGAGTTTTGTGAGGAAGCCATACTAGCACCACATCTCATAAAAGAGACTTCTGAGTAGATCCAGTTGACTCAGAAGAATATTTCTATTATGAAATATCATTAAAAATCATACGCAAACCACCATAGATGAAATATGGGGTTTGAGGTCAGGGATCATGTTTTCATATGTGTCGCACTGAGGTTGGGACATAAGAGGACCATGATATCAGGGAAGGATTCAGAGAGAAATTTTGGTCCGTTTGAGAATCCAGATAGAGTCGGGCCGGTTGCTGATAGATTGTAGTTACCTCTAATGTATTGGGATAAGCACGTAATCTTCCACATTTCTATGTTGTGATTTTAAATTTGAGACTCATCTCACACCTTTAAACTTGGGGAACTGGAGTTGTAGGATGATGCATAATTTGAGGAGCATCCCATTAGTATTGTGGATTTCAGCATTAAGGATCTCCATGGCAAATATATTCCTTTGGAATGTGGGATATGGAAGCATGGATGAGTAATGGATGAGACTTGGGAGAGTGAGGCTGATATTCAATCACATAGGTTGGAGTTGTTCTTATATATTTCTTCATTACATTTGGATGGGAAATTGAGGGATGAATTTATTAGAGGAGGAAATTTTATTGAACATTGTTCTTCGATAAACGTATGAATCATTAATTTTTATTCTATACATAAGAAAATGGGGAAAAAGTGGTCAAGGAATGGCTATAGTCCAATTATACAACTTGACTGGGGACAACACATCATGTACTATTTTGTACATGCCATATATAGAAGGATAAAATCCATGTAATCCTAGTACACTACCATGTGACGGTTTTTCCATGAGTTTTTGGGACACATAATGTAGTCTAAAGTACAAGATGTGTACATTTTTTAATTATTATGTTGGCAATTGGTTTCATTTTTCCAGAAGGATAGAAACAAATCCTCTTTGATATAGGGGTTTTCCTATGAATCATTAAGAGGGTTTGGCTCTTAATTCCTCATACAGTCTCCAATTCAAACACAGGTAGATATGTTGGAATCTTATCGGTAATCTACCAAATCCTCTTGATTCTTTATTCATTATTTCATATCTAAATATATAGCTATTTGATGTTGAGATTTTATACATATTTTTAATATCTACACCATTTCTAGGTTGAAAAATATCACGACGCTTGATGAGGAGAGTCTTAAGAGTACCGGGTAGGTGGTCCTATGCTATTCGATAAATGTCGAATTGATTATATGTTTTGTAGTGCCATTATAATATTTTTAGTGTGTATCATTGAATGTAAATATATACTCATTGTTGACTAATGATGAATAGGTTATGAATTAAATTAATGTAACAGTGTTTGATCTTTTCGGTTTCATCATGAGATACCCCATGGGTGCCTTTCCCTAAAATGAATGATTATGGCCATTTGGCTAAGGTTTCCATTGAGGAATTCCATGATTTACCTTATTGTGTTGTTAGGTATGAATAAAAGTTGTTATTGAATTTAAATTGAGAAAAATTGTAACAGTTTTGATTAAGGGTTTGGGATTAGTGGTTGTCCATTTTCCCCATGATATGCCAATCATCGTTTGAGCCTTTGGATAATTTAATTCATTTTGTTTCCTGATGTCTATGGTGACCACATGATTTTTTGTTATGTTAAACTTGTAATAGTGTAATTTACATGTGTTGAATTTTATACTAAAATTCTAATATACTGATCTCAACCATGTTTATTGTTGTACCTACAGGAAGAGATTTATTTTGAAAGTAGGAAAGACATTGTTATTCTTAGGGGAATGAATTTGTTATTAATAAGGGTGACGATTGGTTATGCTTATGAGTTGGGGGTTTTCAATGCCTACAGGAATGATATAGAATTGATTGATGAAACAGAATGACTTATGATGCATCATCAAATCCAAAGAACAAGCTTGGAATAGATCTTCACATTATCTATTTAGATATCCTTATAAGGTATCCTTTGAGTATTCATTATAATGTGATTAGGACAGATCTCGATGCATATATAATTTAACATAAATGAAAGGGTGAACTAAACATATTGAATAAAATTTGAAAATAGAACTTCTATTATTTTTTAATTTTGATTTCTTTTTAATTTACAGTTTTTCCTTTTTGTACAATCCTTATTGAATATAATAACTGATAGATAGGAACAGATCATGGGTGGTTTCCAACTAAAATTTATTTATAAAAACCTGTTTGGGTAATGCTTTTGGTACCAGATATATTATATTGTTGTAGGTGTCGATAAGGGAAAGGGAACTAATACATATACTTGAGATGATGTTTTAGAGCTGGAGGGCAAGGGACTGAACTGAGGCTTACGATGCTTAATAATATATTTTTGTTTTTGTTATGATTTTGAGATTTATATTGGGTATTACTGTAGTGTACATGTTTTTCTCCTTTCCTATAACATGTTACATGCCACATGATATTTTGTTTTGAGTGATGCTTGGTTATTTATCTTATCTGTTTTTCGCTATTTATTTAAGCTGTATTATTTTTCCATTGTGTTACAATTTGTTAATGGGGAAATTTTTTCCCCACTATCCCACCCTAGGATATAATTACTAGTTGGTATCCTTTAGAATTTGGGGAAATGTGATTGAGGCCATGATGACAACCGGGTACAGGGAATCAGTTGAGTGGAATGCACATTTGGGATATTACACTAGAATTCCATATCTTTTTACTATGTTTTACTTTGATAGATAATTATATGGATATCGTCATGATTCAAGTCTTAAGGACATCTAATCATTATTCCATAACTCATGTATATGATCTTTGATATGTATGGGATGATCATAAATTTTTTTTCTTAAGTTCTCATACCATTATGATCAGGTTATAATTATGAAGATCCCTTGTTTTCCCTCATTGAGTATCTGAGATCACCATTTCATAAGTTTCTTTTTTCCATAATATGAATATTGGTAGTATATATGATATTTAAAAATGGGTTCTTGAAATGAATATATAGGTGGGATATTATTAAAAATTATTATAAACCACTTATATAGGCATCCACATTTCGAAATTCACTAAACTAATATTATGATTGACAGTGTGTTTGGGTAATGTGTGAAATATTCAGAAAAAATATCGTAATTTCTATATATTATTAGCTATTGTCCCTTAGTATAAGTATATGTATATGTTATAATCATATAGTTTTTGTAACAATCTTTAATAACATAGGATCTAAAGGAAGATGTAATTTATTGAATGTTATTTACCTTGATTATGTGGTTTTCCCAGTATGGTTAGTGATTCTAATGGTATTCTTTTTGGGTTTTATACAATGGATAAACCAAGAGCATTCATGTTTATGGTGAATTTGATGGAAAATGGAATGATATTACTCATGGGAATCCAAATTATATGGGCATGGGAAGGAAAATATTTCTTATTATTCCTAATTATCAATGTGATTGTATGATCTATAATCTCAAAATATTGTTAGATTCCTAACCCATCTAATAAGAGAGTGATGAAGTTTCATGGTACCCATAAACTAAAGAATGTTCAATTTTCCAGATGAAAATAATTTCAATAGAGGTATCAAGGATAACATTTCAACAGAATATAGGGTTTCTTTGACTGTGGAAAAGAAGAGTGGAAAGATTATAATTTTAAAGGAATTGTTATGTTAAAATAATGGATAAGAATAACGGTATTCCCATGGAAAAAAACTATTAACGGTTTTAAATGTGGAATGTATGGTCATTATGGAAATTGGCTAACTCGGGGGAATCTAATGAAGATAATTAGAACGGTTGTATGAGTAATGGTTATATTTCAAATTGTTGTGAAACTATAAATGAATATTGATATAGAAGAAGTGTAATAGAATAATATTATGAAAATAGTTTAATGGTTTAAGAATAAAGTGGTATGATTGAGTGGATATGTTTTGGAAATCAAGAGTAAATTATACAAGTAACTGCATGGTATTATAATGAAACATCTAATGATTTTTCCACTATTTGTTTTCCTTAAATTTTATAAAGTGTATGTTGAATGGTATTGGGAAAGATGAAAAGTGATTTAGGTGGTCTGTTGATAATTTTTTAAAACCCTTGATTTCTAAAAATATTATTCATAATATGTTCTTAAAGAGATATTTTATTTTGAAAAAATATATGTGATAATATGGATTAACATGGGAATAATTAGAAATACGATTATTATGTGGTTTATGGGTTGAATATAATGATGTTTTGAATTTATGTTATGATTAAAGAGTTATTTTTTAATGAAATAATGTTTTCACTAAGGGTTTATGGTAAATACTATTATTACTAAAGATTACATTTTTATAGAATTAACATGTTTGGTGTGAGACAATTAAGATCTATGACATATTTTTGGGATACCTGATAAGTGTATTTTAAAAATATATAGTCCTTATTTTGAGTGATTTTCATTTTTATCTTTTTGGATTGTTCATATGGGTATCCATTTATAAAAAAACATGAATTTTTAATTTGGTTTTAGAGATGATTTTATTACTTAATCATGTTATTATTATTGTGCATTATATAACATGTTATAATCATTTTTTTATTACAACTTAATGTTTAATTAATTAATGGTCATCCCATTATGGATATTATGACCCACTATTTCGTTTGAAATTAAAAATTCCACTTTATTTCAGGGATTAAGAGATGAAGATGATGGTTGAAATTATAGTTACCATGTTTTATATCACAAAACCATAGAACATGATTGTTAGAATTTTCTACTATGTCCACGTTTTCAATTCCTTATAATGTTTTCCAAATTGAAAACCTAGTTACGTGGTGATGTTAATATTTAACTTTAATTATTTTTAATAGGATGTATTATTGACCATTTTTCGATATGGATTTCCCCCAGAAAAAATTCTCAAGCAACTAACATTGATTTTCGAAGTGAAATTTCAAATTCAATGATGTGATTTAATTTTGAAATTCATGATTATATCAGAATGGAAGCATAAAGATTGTTTCATACACAAAAAAACTCTTAAAGCCAGGATGTGTCCCATATCTCTCTTCTAAAGTAGTACATACCTCATCCTTCACATATAATAAATGTAGTGGTCGCATCGCTAGATGAGGATCTGTCTTATATAGAGAAACTGGATGAAATTTTGGATTGTAGAGAAAAAGTTCTAAAAAATACTACATAGTTAATGTTTTTATTGGAAACCTAATTTTAGGAATATCTACATGGGAACTTGTGGATATAATGAATAAGAAGTATCATCATTTCTCTTGTTTTAGATTAATTAATTTTGAGTTAGAAATTCTTTTTATGGGGAGTAGAATGTAACACCTAGAGTTATTATGAGCCTATTTTGAAAAAATTAAATATTATAAAGAATTATTTTACAATTATAATTAATTTAACAATTAAATGATAACCATGGCATTAAATTGGAGGGAATAAATTTTATTAAACACAAGAATAAATATATTTATCTTATATTCAATTTTTTTTACATTCATCCAAAATATTTGGTAGTCATATGATTATAATAAATCCAATTTTACGCAAAAAAATATATACTTTTCTATAAGTTGTTTTGTAGCCTTTTAATGGAAGACCTATAGAAAAACTAAAATTTGAAACCTTTATAAATTTTATATATAAAAATAAAAATCAATTTTGAAATCATAATTTCAAAATTATCTCTGGTTGATTATTTTTGGATTAGATTGTTTTTTTGAAGAATTGTATAAAAGAAACCATTTTAATTAAAAAAAGACATTTTATATAATTTATTTTTATCATTAAAATTATTTTTAAATAGTTTTTATATTATAAATAGATAATATATATATTAATAAATCTAGTGTGTATTAATGGAATATATATCACATCAAAATTTTGTATTATTTATTTTCAATCATTAAGAAAAAATACTAATTTAAAAGATGCTTTTTCATCCCGTATGTGGTATTTATTTTAAATTAATTTGAGAAAAATATGATAATTGAATTTTGAAAAAAGGATTAAATATTTTCAATTATAATGTCCAATTTTTTTAGTTACTCCAATTTTGTTTTTGAAAAATGTGAATAGTAAACCTAGTTATTTTATTACTATGGTTAAGGGTTAATCAATATATTATGAATAAAAATAAGATTATAAATATTATGAAATTACAATAAAATTTTATTATATATGATTGGATAAATTTAATTTGACTATTAACTCTTATGTTATAAATTTAGTTATTTAATTGATTATTTTCCTTGAAAATATCTTAGATATTATTAAAATCAATGAGAATTATAAAATACCACACTCAAAATTTAAAAACCAACATGAAATGTATTTATCTTATATTCATGTTTTTTTTACATTTATGCAACATATTTGGTATTCATAAGATAATAATAAACAAAATTTTACACAAAAAATATATACATTTCTATAGGACATTTTATAGCCTTTTAATGGAACACCTATAGGAAAACTAAAATTTCAACCCATTATAAATTTTATTTTTCAAAATAAAAATAATATTTTAAATCATAATTACAAAATTATCTCTAGATGATTCTTTTTATTTTATGGATTATTTTTTTTGAAGAAAAATATAAAAGACAACATTTTAATTAAAAATAGACATTTGTATAATTTATTTTTATCAATAAAATATTTTTTAAATAGGTTTTATATTATAAATAGTTCAAATATATATTAATAAATCTACTGTGTATTACTGGAATATTTATCACATCAAAATTTTATATAAATTATTTTCAATCTTTAGAACAAAATATCTATTTAAAACCTGCTTTTTCATCCCGTATGTGGTATTTATTTTAAATTAATTTGAGAAACACACAAGAATTGAATTTTAAAAAAAGGATTAAATATTTTCAATCATAATGTAAAAAAAATTTATTGAATTTTTTTTTTGAAAAATGTGAATAGTAAACCTAGTTATTTTATTACAAAGGTTAAGTGTTAATCCAGTTATTATGATTAAAAATAATATTATAAATATTATGAAATTACAATAAAATTTTATTTTATGTGATTGGATAATTTTAATTTGACTATTAACTCCTATGTTAAAAATTCAGTTATTTAATTGATTATTTTCCTTGAAAATGACTTATATATTATCAAAATCATTGAGAATTATAAAATGCCACACTCATGCTTTTAATAAGAATAATATTTATAACATGGGGTAAAATAAATGATATTCCTAATTGTAAATTTTATTCTGAATGAAAAAATATTATCTACATCAGATGTATTTATTTATATTTTTTATTGAATAAATAATTATCAAAAAAATTACACAACGATGATGCAGTAATTATAAAATTAATGAAAAAATTTAATCAATGATATTAAAAATATTAAAATAAATAGATTTTTAATTAATTACAGTTCTAAAATACATTTATATGTTAATATGAAATATTAGCGGGGTATTAAATGGGTTTTTATATAATTTATTTCATTATCAATTTTTGTGAAGTAAATGTAATGAAGTGTAACAAAATTGATAGTAATGATATTTTATAAATAATAATTTTTTATTAAGTTATTTATAGGTTATAACAATACTAAATAATAAAAACATGGATGGGATATGGTCTAATAAATAATAAATTTTGTATTATTAAGTCCAATTTATTCTATATAGTTATTAATTACTTTTTTCCATATGGAAACATTATCAACTTAGTGATACATAAAATGGGTTAACTAAGGGTACACCATAATTATATGGTTTAACAGAAAAAAAAACATTGATAAAATATATTGGTTGATGATTTGAAAATAAATATAATTTATTATTTTTCAGAAAATGAACTTTTGAGATAATTTTATTTAGATTAAATTTATTATAAATCAAAATTTTGAGAAATTCCAACTGTTCCCCTCCACTCTCTAATTAAAATGAACATCTTATTCTATTTTATTCAATCATAAAAACCTATTAGGTTTAGGGAAAACATATCCGAATATCCTCATAAAATCCAATTTTTCCTACTATAGGCCTTACATTTTGTGTAAATCCTACCGGGTGATCCCATTGGTGCAATTCAAGAAGAGATAACCAAAGAAGAGGTAATGTTCATCAACAAATGTTTTTTGTATAATTTTTATACCTAAACACATAGAATTATTTTATATAATTTTTATAAAAAACTAAATATATTAATTTTATTAATTTTTTTAAGGTTATGACATTCAAATTCACCCTTCCATCAAGTGTGACACACAATCACGATTCCTGTGTATGATAGAATACCACTTTGAGAAAGGATATTATTCATTCCTCTATTAACAAATTTATTTGAAGGTAATGATGATGTATGTACACATTATATATATATATATATATATTATTTTTTCTATTTAAATAGGATTGTTTATCTATTATATCACTCATTCTTTCCTGCATTCCATTTTGTGGGAATACTCTAACCTCCTTTGTGTGTACATCAGACTACAACCATGTGAAGTGATTTCATTCATTCACAAATTACATATAATATATTAAGGATCATTTAAATAAAAATTTTATTAATATAAGAAAAAATTAATCATTAATTATAATATATCATAAAATTTGGTTTATTTTAATATTTAAACAAATTGAAAATAACATTCATTCATATGTATGGACTACAGTCTCCAATAACAATGTATTATATTTTCTACAACTAATATTAATGATTCACCATAAATAAATATATATAGAATATATATACATATATGATATTTTTATTTTAAATGAAGAATTATTTAAGTGGACTATGATTAAATATTCAAATCATGTATGAAAATGTTGTGGTATCTATAACATGGATTTCTTAATAAAAATGTAATACAAAGTCATAAATTAATAATATAATGTATTATATTTATGAGTAGGGTTCTATGGAAGATGTGTAACAATAATATATTTATTATAAAATAGGTTTCATCATGTACTCAAGATGTTCATATTTAATGTTCGGTAATTCCTAGTCTAATTTTTAATCTTATAAACATATAGTATATTAACTAATAATTTCATTTGTGTACTGTGTTTATCTACAAAGAATTAATTTTTTGATCATTATACATTTATTTATGGATATTTACATATCCATTAAATGAATTCCCATTCACAGGGTTTATGGTTCAAATGTTACCAAATTTGAAATGTAATTTAATTGGTATAAATTTTCCTTTCATTGAGATACATGTAATCATATGAACATATATTCTTTTAAGAGGGGTATATAGTTCTCGGTGATAGTTTTTATAATGAATCTTCTTCTTTTCCTAATTTTATATGTTTCATTTAATTTCATTCTCGCTTCGGTTAGATATTTTTTTAATCAATATCTATTTTTTCTAAAAAATGTTTTGAAAAAGGTTTTTGAATTATATTGTAAGCATTTCATGGAATGGGAAGTCAATGATGATTGAAATAGTTTTGAATGATTACATTATATGTTTTCAAGGATAATTTTAGTGAAATGTTTTTCAAAATTCCTTATGATTTTAAAATAAAATTTGAAATCTGAAAGAATATTTTAATAAATAATTTTTTAAAAAATTCATGGAATATTATTTTCCTTGTAAGATGAAATCTATTTGAGTTACTCAATAATTATTAAGGATATGTTCAAAGTGTAACATTTATATTCTTATCTGATGGTTTATGTTCTGATGGAATATAATTTATGAATCTCATTTCTCTTTCATGGGTTATATACTTAAAAATCCTCCTCCAATAATCAGTTATGATATGATTATGATAATAATATTTTTTTCAATAGGTTTTAATATACATAAATGCATATAATTCCCATTAAATGACATAGTTTATGATATGATTGTAGTCTATGCTATTGTTCCAAATTTAAAAACTATTTAATTATGTAATGGGTGGTACCTATATCTCCTTCTAATGCATTGTCTAATGATTTATCTCTCATGAGAGGGACATGGGTAAAATGGGGAGTGAACAAACTTCAATAATTAAATTTCACCTCTATGATGTTCTTGGGAGTGAACATTGACTACTATGATGGTTTGAGGAGAGAACCTATTCCAGTGTGATGGCCTTGAATGTATTCCATTACTAATATGGAATTCCTTTTTTAGGCATATTCTATTATTCCATGTCTTCTTTTTGTATAATTAATTAATGGATTGTTTTTTGGATTCTCTAATGAATTTTTTATTTTAAAAGTCTTATCTTTATTGAATGAATCATTTATATGAACTTTTATATATTGTGTAGGATATAAAAATTTTATATTTATTTTCTCAAAACCTTATGTTCAAGTTATGCTTATGTATCCCCCTTGGTTACCCATACAAATCATCTTAGATCATCCATTATTACGTTTCTTTTCCACATGATAAGAATACTGGTTTCTAGTATTCAATATCAAAAAGTGTTTTATATATAAAGAAATATGGTGGAGAATATGTTGAGGTATTTTGAGCAAATTATTTATGCTAACAAGTTTCCATTGGAACTAAAATAATACCATCTTTTGGTGTATGCTTGTGTAATTTATAACATATTCTGCAAAAAATGATGTAATGTATAATTACTTTAACCTTGGGGTTTCATATAAACCATGCATCCAACTCCAGATGGGTATGTTTTTTTAAATATTTATCTTTTAAATTGTGTTTTCAACAGTTGGGTTCCCCCATTCGATCCCCATGACTTTGAAACAATTACCAACCCTCCTTTTCTTCTCCACGCTCTTCTACAGTGGATATTAATATGGTTTTATGGTTATTCATCATCAATATTGAATTCTTATGGTTATATATGCCCTATTCTTGAGTTTTATTCATTTCATACTCTTCCCCTATAACCTTAGTGTCCTTTTGTAGCTTATTTCCAATCCAAGGGTTTTGATATATTTATATTCTCCAACCATATGCACTGTGAGCCATCCATTGAGATCATATTTATGGAAAATATTGAATGAAGAATAGTTTCACAACTTGTTGTTGGTGTTTCAAATTCATGAACTTTTATTTAAGAGTTCAATGATTTCATTATGCTTTAACTGGGATTTTAATTTAATGCTTCTATGTATATGAAATTTAGATTGTATTTTTGTATGGTTTTTTGTGGTTGGGTGTGTTTTACGTTGGAAAAAGTGGGTAATTTTTATATTAAAATAGACTACAATTTTGACATGGTTTTCTATTCAACAAAATGGTTTTATAAAATTATAAAGTGTTTTTCAGTTTTGAAAATCAATTTTTCTATGTGATTTAGGAAAAATGGGGTTTTAAATGTTGGATCACTTTTCTGTTTAAATGGGTTTTCCTCTTTTAATGTGTGGTTATGTATTATAATGTGAAATTATTGTTTAACTTGAAATATTTGGTTGACATTTTTAAAGTTTTTCTTTATTTTGGAATTATATTTGAATTCAACTACGATTTAAAAATCGGTTTCCAAAAATATATGATATAGGTGAAGGATATATTAGAACTTGGGAGGTGATATTTATTGTTCCCATGTTGATCAATATCCTTTCACTAATGATGTTAATGTGTCCATATAGTGGATGATTTTTTATGTGATTAATGTTGGGATCATGGATTGGGGGTATTATTTATGGTATTGTGGGTGGTTGGATGGATGTGATTTTTGTGTTAACCCAGCGTATTGTTTGTGTCCATGCGATGGCATTGCTTTTTCATGGAGGACCTATGTTATTATTCCATTGGGAGATCAAGGATACTATGAAGTATGTAGTGGGAATTTATTGGGATAGTTGTGCTTTAGCCCTGTCTAGTCACCCATAGATGTACCTAACACCAGGCTTAGGGGACTCTCACCGAGGAGATTTCTTATAAAAATTCAATTGAGAGATGTGTGACAATTAAACATTGAGAAGTAGGTCCACCTGCATATTCATTATAATGTCTCGTTGGTCTCTATTACATTTCCTCATTATATGTATCTTGGTTATACGTTATATTATTTTAATTTCCATGTGATATCATTAATAGTTGTTCGTTTTTTTCATTTTTCAATCATTTTTTTGTTCAATCATGTTGTTGATTAGTTTTACTTCATTTGTTTTTTGGTATTATTGTTTTCCTATTATGGTTTCTATTTTTATATTTCATTCCAAGATCAATTTCTTATATTTTATTTTGGTTTGAAAAATATTTTAATCTAAATATGGGTAAATGGATTTCAAGATATTTTTTGGTTTAAATGCTATAGATAATTATTAAACCCTTTGTGGGCCTTGCTTTATAAGATTGTTTCTCAAAGTGAAAATTATGATGAAAAATGAAATGGATTGGTTTGCAGAAAAAACTATTCTTTAAATCGTTTTTAAAAATAGCACTTTGAGGAATATAATATTGAAGGATTTTATTATTTAAATATTATGTAATGGAATATTAAAAAATTTATTATTTTTAATCTTTTAATTGTTTCATATATTAAAGGAATTAATTATAATCATAGTGTAATCCATCTAACTTCGACTCACACCCTACATGCTCACATTATTTGGTATGTAGTCATTATATTTTCCACAGGATTCATCATGTATTTACATTTTGGTTGGTTTTCGGTGCCATATTCCTTGGGAAGTTAATGATTGTTGGAATTGTAGTAGTTTCTTGTGATTTAACATGACTATGGTGATCGATCCTTCATATTAATCGAATAACATGGATCAAGACATTCTATCAGACCCATTGGTCCTAAGTTTTATTTTCATTTTAAATATATTATATATATTTTTAATATTATATTAATTTATTTCTTATATGTAATGTATCTTGGTATTTTATTTAAATATATTTGTTATGACATGTCGTGATGAGTTATTTTTTATTTTTAGGGTGAAACAATCCCATATGGCTATGTTTGATACCCTTGAATACTTTCATCATCCAAAATGGATCATGGATCATACTCATGTATGTGGTGGGATGTCATGAGGCTATGATGGATGGATGTTTGAGGATATTTCCTTAAAATGGTTTCACATCATCTATATTTCTTGAAATTGGACATAGGAATTGAGTAACGGAATGTCTAATTTGGGGCGTGTCTGGGTAGTTTTGAAACTAGGATTGTCATGATGGATTAGGCTGCTTGTGCAAGAATGGGTCTAGTAAACTATTTGACCCAACAAACCTCTTTTTCCATGGGAAAATTAGTCTTGAGTCAAGATCATGAGTTTATATTAAGATGTTCTGATGTTATTTTGAAAGATATTGAATAATATTTTCCTCTCCACTAATTGCATTTGGTATTTCGATGGTTGGTTTCTGTTTTAGTGGTTAAATTTGTGAATAGACATGGGACACATAGTTATCATACACATTATATTTTGTTATCCAGGGGATTCGAAAAGTGGATCTACATTCATGATAATTTTTTTTTCATAGATGGAATATTGTTTACAATATTGTGTGGCCAAACCATATGAAATGATTTTTACACTCTAGAATTATTTGTTTTTCTCCATTTATACTCACATTGAATGAAATGGCGTATTATATTGATGTATTACCATATAAGTGATTTTTATTTTTTATTTTCTGTAATGTGGTGTGATGAATATGGTTTTATTTGAAATGTGTTCTTCTGTTCTAGTTTTGTCCATATGGGATTCTATTTTGGGAAATGGGGTTTTTTAGTGAATATTTAAAATAACAATTAATGGTTCATTGAAAACAATGTGTGTTTTTTGTAACATGTGTTAGGAAAATGTTTTGAGTAGAAATTTATTTTAGATTAAATGTTTAATTTTGTAAAACACATTGATTCTTAATGTGATGGATTTACCAATTGGTTTAGGAATGTTTTTCCTTGAAATTGATTGTTTGTAATATTATTTTTGAAATTATTTTATAATTGATTGTGATATATTCAATGTACAAAAATTAATTTGATTCCTTTGAAAATATATAGGGGTTTACCCTTAGATTTAATGATTTTTGAGAGTAGTATGTAAAGGTAAAGGGTTTTAGTTTAAGTTAATGTTTATTGGGAGATCTATTGATATTTTAAATGACTTTTTCATACTAGACTGTGTTTTATTTGAGAAGACATTTCAAAATAATGATTTCCCTTTTCCCTTGGTTATGGGTCTACTATTTTTAGTATTATATTAGTCTAGGAACATGTAATATAGTTTGTTTATGTTCCACCTATAAGATAGATGATGGAAAATATTATGTTGTTACTAGTGGAATTTTGGATTGTTTTATTATAATGGATTAGATCTCTCCTATTATTAATGTCATGACTTGTGTTCTGGGTAGTTTTAAAATTTTGCAGTGTTAATGTTTTACAAAATGAGTTCAGTGGGTTGGTTTATAAATGGTTACTAAGTGTTTTTTTCTAGTAAGATGGTATATAAATGGAATTATATCTCATACGCGGAATGATAAGTAGTGTAAAATTCTAAATGTTGATTTAAAATTGAATATGGATCCATAAATGTGTTTTCGCTTCTTTTGGATTGTGAAACAAAATTAGTGGTGTCATTTTCAACTAAAATGGTTTTTCTTGGGAGATTCATGTGGTGATTTTTATTCATGTGATTTTGAAGTTGTTAGAAAAATATATTAAAATTAATGTGATGTTATAAAGTTATTTTACCCTAGTTAGGTCCGGTTTGAATTTCCATGGTATTTATTATGCTCAATGACTGTTTTTTAAAAAAATTATTCAGGTTTTTTAAGAAAACTTTTTTTCTTTGGCAAAAATATTTGGAATATGTTTTTCATAAATGATTCTAAATCTTGTTTTTTAATTAATGGATGATGTGGTAATTCAACAGTGAAAAATTGTATATTTTGATGTTTTCCAAAAAAGAATTTGCGAGCTGTTTTTTAATTAAAGTTACAATTGGATTGTGGGAATGATTTGAAATGTGGGTTTTTAAAAGAAAGGAATCATACATTTAGTTTTTTTAGGAACTCATATTGAAAGTGGAAAAATGAATTTTATAATGATATTTGATTTAATTAAAGTAATTGTCCTCATTTGATGTCTCACCAAAGGGGTTAATGTCTAGAATGGTAAATATCATGTGATTGTTTATTTAAGAAAAATTGAATTGTTTTTTGAAATTTTGTGGTTTTTTATCTTTTGAATTATTTTTGGGGGTGTTATTACCTATATTCTTATGTGATATATATGATTTTGAAATATGGTGAAATCCTAATTAATTCAATTGTCTTTTATTAAATGTTTTATTATGTCATGGAATTCATTAATTAATTTTAATTATTTATGTGGGAATAAAGGACCATTAGGGTGGTACATTGGTAATTGGGATTAATGATTCCATAGTTCCTTTTTTCACTTTATGGTGTTATATTTTGTGGGGTTTGTCGTGGGATAGTGATAAAATTTTACATCCTTGTTCACCCCTAGAGTATGGTGACTCAGGTCATAGGAAAATGACATTTATCCTTATGGAAGGCCATGAAGATTATCTAATGTAGTGGAGAGTGCTATTCATATTGGCGGTAAAATCATATGAGTTTTGAGTTTCATGGGGTTTCATTTCCTTTTAAAATTTGATATATAGTATTTAAGTGTTATTTGGTTTTTTGGGGATGTTTCCATGTAGTGGAAGTTTTAAGTGGAGGTGTTCATTTTGCTACACAATTTCAAATATTTTAAAATAATTGGTATACTTGTTACATATATCAATTTATATCTAGTTTTTTATTTCATTTATTATTGTTGTTTTTTATTTGTGAAATTTTGTATCCATATAGGTTTATTTGTTTAGTTTTCTGGAATCCTCATTACTCTGTGATTTCTTCATATTTACCACTCTAGAGATTCTGAGTCCATCTCACATCAATTTAAAGAGTGTGGATTATGGATAGTCATTTACATTTATCCTATATTTGGAATTTATTAGGGTATAAAGTGGTTTTATTGCGATATTATGAAACCCTTAGTAATAGTTTTATGTTTTGATATTTGATAGATTGACAATCCCCTTGAGTTAATGGTATTTTGGGCTAAAAAGTTATATTTGGGGGACATTTTCCAGGTTTTGTGGTTAAGGCACAAGGTTAAAAAAAATGTTCAAACTAATTATTCTACCCATGTAACTCTTCACTGTGGTGATATGAATGGATATTCCACATTTCATATAACTATTCTAATAAATCATTCTACACACTCAAGAGGGGGTATTTGTTTCCTTCTTTTTTATTTGGGCTTCTCCCTTTGGATTCCCATGATCAATACCCATGAAAAGGATTTGATTCTCAACCCAATTTTTATATTGACATAGAATTTTCTGACATTTATATTAAATATTTATATATTAATATATAAATAACTACACAAACACATTTTAGAGGGCTGTAATTGTATAGTTCCTTTAGAGATATGGAGAAAAAACTTCTCATTTGGTGAAACATCATCAATGTCTCTAGAAATGATAATTCCATTTAGTTCTATTCGTAGATAGAACTGACATAAAATTTTTCTTCATAAACCACGGAAAGGAAAAATAATTAGTATTGGTATTAGATGCTCATTTATTGTAAATAGGGAAGTCACAAAAGCATAACACGATCATTATGGAATTAGTACATGAGCATCAAATTTATAAACTAAACCTTACACGTATAATAACAAAATATAATGTTATGGAATTATTATTTTCAGTTCATAATACATAAATCATAATTGAATAAGATAAATTAACCATAATAGAATAACATTGACATAATATTTGGAATTTGTGTTAATACAAATAAGTTTAGAAACTCATTTCTATATTATTCAAGGATCATAGTGAATTAAATTACTTTGGAATGTGTTCACTCCCCAAACATTCATAGTATTCATCGTTGAATCATAAGACTATCATAGAGGACATATTTCCTTACTGAACTGATTTTACTCTATTTTCTACTCCAATATTTCTTTTAAGATATAAATTATTTTCCAATTCATTATCCGAAGATATTGGCCCTACCAAAAAAATAATATAAATCATACATTTTTGTGCCAAAATATCATAAACCATTAATACAAACATTACATATGAAATGAAATGAGTTTCATAAAAATTTCATCTTAACCTATGGAAAATAAAAAGTATTCGTAATCATTTCATCATTTCATCAATGCCGAATCCATGAAAAAAGAATGACATTCCATACAAATTTTATCATGGTATGACCCATGGAAGATAAATGAGTTTCATAAACATATTTTCTTAATAAATATAAACCATTCAAAGAAATAATAAGCATTATAACCTTCTATCATATCAATAAGAAAGAATTGTTAACCTCATCAAATTTCATCTTTGATGATTTTTTTAAGTATACTAGGGACACTTAAAGTGGAAAATAACTTTTCATAAATATCTATTTTAAATCGCAAAAATTATGAAAATTTTCTTTTACTGAAAATAACCTTTGTAAACATATAAATAAAAATTTTAAAATACTTTAAAACAATTTTCAAAAATAATTCATTTTATACCATTTTATATAAAAATAACCTTTGAAGAATTGAAATAATGATTTTTAAATAATTTTAAACATTTTTCAAACATAAAACATTTTGAAAATCCATTTTCTTGAAATTAACAATTGAAACTTATAAAGTAATCATTTAAAATATTCTAAAACACATTTGAAAACATAAAACATTTTAAAAATATAATTTTTTATAATGAGAATAATATATATTCTATGAAACATTTTTCAAAACATTTTTTTATAACATGGTTTTGATGAAAACTTATTTCCCTCTGAAGAGAGAAATAATTTAATATTTTATAAAAAAATTATTAATTATCATTTATAAAATGGGTGGAAATAGTACCATTAAATGATGATATAATGAGTAATAATAAGATAATAAAAATAATTATATTTATTTAGAGTTAGATCATGTTATTTAAAAATTGGATAATTAATCATAATAAATATGGAAAAATAACCAAATTGTAACATAATATCTTTACCACATTGGTAACATTGAATCAAAAGACCAGTGAAGTAATAACATTATATTGAAATTAAAATATTATTAAAGTAAATATATTCAAAATATTACATAAATATATATATGTATATAAAAATCTTGATTGAATATTTATTCATATCCTAATATACATCTCTTTGAAATAAAATTGACGGAAAAATAGCTTACCGCTTTTTCTTGAAATTTAACTGTACAACCCATGAAAGATATATCCTATAATTGATATTTAATCCAAAATATTTTTCATGAGGATAATCATAATATAAATTAATGGTATGTATACATGCCACATAAATGAATTTGGTGGTGAAAATAGAATTTGTCTCATTGAAGCAAAATGTGTGACTAATAACCATTACTTCTGGTGTAGTAATTTAATCCTAATCCACATGAAATAATGTAATAAATAGAAACTTTAATTATCATTAAATTTATTCGATGGATTATATATCAAATAATAGATAATTAGATATACACCACACAAAATAAACAAGTGTTATATTTTTTCAATGATCTTGTATAATTCCATAACATTAATATTAAATAGTAATATTTTTTCATATATATATATATATCATATATTGATTAAAACTATCAATAATTCATTCCATGTATTGAGTGAATGAATGAAATCGTTTTTTGAGGTGGAAGTCCATCGTACACGCGAACTATGTTATCATATTTCCAAAATAAGGAAAACATGAAGGTATGTTTGATATATAAACTAAACAATCATAATAACATTATAAATATAATATATGTCATATATAAAATATATATTAAATATTATTCACAACCTTGAAATGTTGTAACATAGAAAAGAATTACATCAGTTCGCGAGGGGGTAGTCTTCCAAACACACGAATGGCAATTTCCTAACCATTTTGATTGAACATTGTGCGGTTGTAGGTCGTATACTAAACATAGAAAAATATATGAATAGGTATGACTATAGGGTTATTATATAACAATGGTATAATAATAATTTAATGTTGTAGAGTAATAAATAAAATGAATGTACTCAATGAAAAATGATACCTCTTCATCAGGTATTCTCTATAGGATTATACTAAATCCATACATGGTCGGATTTATTTATAATAAATGGATTCTATGTTTAGGGTAGATAAAATTGGAAGTTATATTTTAGATAATTTTTTAGATAAATGGCTTGAGTTATGTGATTAATTTTGGATAGCGAATACCCTTTAACTGTTTATGAGAAGTGTAATGTTTTTAATTAATAAAAATTATTCATTATTGGAATTTTAATCCTACACCAAACACCTACAATTATGAAAATTAAATATGTCGACACATATAAGGAGATATTCATACTGTCTCCATAAAATTCAATACATTTATTAAAAGAATCATTCTTTAACATCATTGTATGCGGATGTTTACCATTTTTTACTATGGTAAGTAGTTTTCCAGCATTGGAAATATATCTGGTTATTATAAATTATATTGTGAATTATTATATAATTTAAAAAAATGATTCTAAATATGTTATATAATTTTTAAAAAATAAATATCTTGTTTGAGAGAATTCTATTTTAACATAAGAAAATGAAATGTATAAAATCACCATCTTAACCTTAACTGCATGATCAATATACTAAATATAATAGAAAAACTTTTCCATTAATCGACCATATATTGTATTTTTTAAACCAATATATTTTATGAGCATTTTATTTTTAGTAATTGTAATTATTTTTATAAAATATCATTAATTATATAGTATCATTAACATCAATTTGGGCATTATTCATTTAATTTGTCATATAAAAATATCAACAAATTCAATTAATCAGAGAATATTGTTAACAAAAAATGTATCGTGATATAGCCATATAAAAATTTAATGTAATATGTAATTTAATTAAAATAACTTCGGTTTTCAAATTTATAGTATAATATTATTTATTTTTAACTAAATAATAAATCTGTTGGCATTTCATATGTATTAAATGATATTCTTTCACCTCAAAATTTTAAAATGATTTATTATGATAAAAAATAATCAACCTCTATAAATAGTTCTTATAACTGAACATATGATTTATTATTCCTCTATCCCATATATTTATAGATATTAAATGTATGAAGAGTATTTTATTTATCATTTTCATTTTATAAGTTTTTATAAGGTTCATATTTAATGAAAACTGACAATTAATTTCCATATTTTATACTGTTTGATGTGATGTAGCAAAATAAAAAAAATTAAATATATTTAATATAATATTTTATTTCATTTTATTCTTTCATTAGTAATGTTTAACTACTAATAAACCCATATTTAATATTAGTACAATAATTAATTTTTTTCATTATCTATTAATTTTGATAAAGAATTAATTTGATCAAATTATATATTATAATTTATAATTTATTTTAATTCTAAATATGGAATTAATTTTAACAAATTCATTTCATTGGAACTGAAACAACTAATTTAAATTTTTTCCTAAGTAACGATAAAGAGGGGTTTTAAAGATATATTTTTCAAAAGTTTTCAATTTTTGTATAACCAATTGCAATAAAAAATTGATAAAATATCATAAATATGATTAAAATATCTATTATTCAACTTATTATACTTTGAAAAAAATTATAATATAAATAAACATTATAAATGAATAAAATGAAAATGCAGTTCTCAACAAAAAAATTTAGTTTTTAGTGTTCATCAAAAATATAGATTTTATGAAAAATTTAAAAAATCAACCATAGGATAATTTGGATATTCCAATTTAAAAAATTATTATAATTTTGTAAAATTAATTTTTCTAAACTGATTTTTTTTAAAAAAATTATCCTTAACGGTGATAATTTTATTTATGTATGTGTTTTAATTTTAAAATTTGATTTAGTCATATCACTTATCCAGAAAATATATATGATGAATTTGAAATATTTTATTGAATATATATGACATATAAATTTCATAAACAAAATATTACCCAATTATTATTTGTTTAATTTATTGATATAAAACATATTTGTTTTCAAAAAAACACTTCTTTATAAGATTATTTCATTTTAATTACGAACGGTTTTAACATTCATTTGAAGAAAACTTTCCACAAAATAATTCATTATATAAACATGTATAAATACTTTCTTCATAATTATGAAAATATTATTTGTCCCCTCTATTCTAATGATTATTTCATGACTATCATATTAAATATTTATATTTAAATAGTATGTCACGTTTCATTTAAACTCGGTGTTACTGGTAACATAATATAGATTCAAAATTAAAATGTCACACATGAAAAACATTGTATAAATGCATGGGAATTGCAACATAGTGTTTATTATAACATTAATAATAATTAGGGTTTCATATCATAACAAATATTTAAAATATAAAATCAAATTGAAAACATAATTATTTTATAAAATTTCTTGGTTTTACACGTTTTCTTTCTAATATCCTCATAGATGGATTGTTGGTTGGTTTCATGGTGATTCTATAGCCTAGGTGAATGGTTTAGGTTGCATTCATATTCATCATGTTAATTATTTCAATTTATTCTTATCCAATAACCTTATTGGACATGTTTTTAGAATTATGATGCCATTGGTTTAGATAAACATGGGTTGCTTCTTCCATGGTGTTCTGAGCCCTCCTCTGGGTCCTTTTTGATTGATTTCTTCCAAAGGAAAAATATCAAAAACTTGATGAATGTATTTCAATATAATTACAATTTATTTAAGTGCTCAATGATTTATACATGATTTAAATGTGTTTTATATTTAATATAGTTAATTATATAATATCTAGTATGGATTTATGAAATGATTTCCATTAATTTGTTCTGTTCTCCTTAGAAAAAGTGGGTAATTTTCTATGTATAATTGATCATTTTTTCAGAATGATTTTTTTATTATTCATGTTTTATAAAATGTAAAAGACTTCTCTCTCAGTGAAATGGACATGTTATTTGGTATTTATTCACAAGGGGTATATTAGGAAGGTTCTCCATCAGGTTTAATGGGTTCTCAATGTTTTAATGGGTGTTTTGGTTTTGTAAAGTGAATATAGTGGCTCAAATGACTTATATTTTTGTTATTGAAAGTGTTTATTATTTCATTTGGATATTTTTATGAAATTCTAGGTTTTTTAAAACGTGATTTCAAAATTCATATGGTATATGTAATGACCCATTTGGAACTTCTGATTTGTTGTTGATTGTACCCATGTTGATCCCCCTTTTGTTGTTAAAAATGTAGTTTTATCAATGTTATGGATGAATTTTTATGTGACTCATGTTGTGATTATAGATTGGAGATATAATTAAGGGTATTTTGGGTGTTTTTATAGAGTTGATTGTGTTAATATCCCTTATTAATATTTTATTTTCATGTGATGACATTTTTTTCACATTACCACCTTCATTATTATTCCTTAGGGAGACCGAGGCTCAAATGTGGGATGTAGTGGTACATTTCTAGGATAGTCTAGGTTTAGTATTTTCTATACCCCCTATATTTTTTTGAACATATAGGTATGGGTATTTTCACTGAGGAGACTATATATATAGATTCAGTTGATGGATGTGTGACTTTTATCCTACCCTCAGCTGGTCCAGTTGAAAGTCTATTGTTTTATGCTGTTATCCATTGAGGTTTCCTTATATGTGATTTATCCATGTTATTCATATATATATATATATATATTATTACATGATATGATAACCTCAATGATGGATTTTTTAATATGTTGAAATTATTGTGGTTTAGTCATATGTTTGACAAGTTAAATTCTATTTTTTTATTAGTTTCATTTATGAAATCATATGTTTTTTATTTTTATTTTTATTCCTTTATTTCTATGATTTCATTTGAGTTGGTTGTGTAATATATTTTAATGGAAATAGGGTAATATGTTTTTGTGAGATTTCATAGATGAAATGAATTTAGAAATGTTCTAAAAAATTTGTGGGTATATTTTTTAATGTGAGGTTTTTCAGTAGAGAAATGATTTGTATATTGTAATTGTTTTGTATTTGAAAAAATATATTTCATAATCTGTTTTATGAATTCAGTTCCTTTATTAATTACAGGTTCCCCTATTTTTTTATTTTTTTTATATAACTGTAGATGAAAACCTAATTTTCCAATTATTTCTAAAATAGTGATCATGGTTTCTTTTAAAAATGGAATCAATTAGACTCTTGGTGGTATCCCAATGACTTCATCTCACATCGTATATAATCTTATTGGTGGGTATTTAGTTTTCATGTTAATTGATGGTTTCATAAATTATTTTTTGGGTAATGTTTTTTGACATATACATTTGGAATTTGACAGGCTTTGGGATTGTGCTGGTGACTTCTGAGTCACACAAATATAGTGATCAGTCCTTCGGTTTGATAGAACTGATCAGATAGAGTTTTTTATATATGCCTACTTCATCTTTAGTTATACTTTATTTTATCTTCAATTTTAGTTTTTTAATATTTTATTAAATGTTATAATATATGATATGTCACTATGAATGGGTTTTTTTTAATTATTTTTATATGATATTTTGATTTTTTTATTTGTATATTTTGGGTTAAGTCATCCACAATGGTTTTTTGCAATTTTTATTTCTTAATCCCTAGAGGATTTGGGATACTCCTCAGGTATGTGGTGGAATGACACGAAAATTTGATAGATGTATTTCCTATGTCTGTTCATTATAATGTAATTTGATTAGAAAAATCCCTCATTGTAACATTGCATCATTTTTTGGTTGGTTGTGTTTATTGATAATGCAGGTTTTGACGGTCAGTTGTTGAGTTCTAGAGATGTAGTTAATAATCCATACTGAAAAAGAACCATGAAAAATGTATAGAAGACCTCATATTGGTACAAAATAACAGTATTTGTAAGATGTTGACTCTGAGCTTGGTGAATACCATAGATGAAGATCATGGAGTGGGAGCATTGTAGTGGAGATGCAAAGGAATTAACAGAATGCTCTTTGATTACAAGGAACATTCTGATCCAAAAATTTCCAGGGTTCTTCATGATATAGAGAGGATTTCAGTGGGAATTAATGAGATTTTTGATTTGAGATAATTTGGTTATGACATCAATGGAAGGGTCCCCAAGTCAGTGTAATCTTATATAAATAGGCCTCGACCTCCTCAGGAGAAGTAGAGAGATCAAATGAAAAGAAATAGGCTGTTGAATTCTGAAGGAGATTCATAGACCATGGAGGTTCCTCAATGAAAATGGAATTTGCAGAGGTAGTTGAGCTCTGTGAAAGGAAGGCGCTCCATAATAGCTATTTAAGATTTGTGGTATACGTGAACTATGAAATGGATTGTATAAATTTGTGAAATTGCAAAGACCAGTGTCAGCTCTACGATTTAGTAAGCTCTGTGATCTCGAGAACATTGAGATAAATTGACCATTAAAAAATTGTGAGCTCTGTGAAACTGTGTGCTTCATAAAGAAGTTTGATCATTACAAAGGCTTGTTTGAGAATTGAAAATGTTTTATATTTACAAAGGAAGAGTATTTAGTGAAATAATTTCAAAATTAATTTACATGTGTTTTAGAGTAATAGTGTGTTTCATCTGTGGATGGAAGTTGGAATTTAATAGAGAATCTATCAACAATGGAGGATGGATGTAATCCAGAAAATGAAATGGCATATAGGTCAATAAACTGTGAGTTGATACTTCCTAGTGTAGTACAAAAAGGAAGATGAATAATGTCATACATTCTTTCGGTAGTGAGACAATGATAGAGAAATAGGGAGTGACCCTTGGGAATGAAGTGAGCTGACCCTAAACATTGTAAAGGAAATGAGCCTGGGCATTAAAGTGATCTATCTTGAGCATTATTGTCAATGAGCTTTAGTGGATTTGGTACATCGTCACATTTTCATTGTATGCTCCTTGGACGTAGCCCAGATAGGGTGAACCAAGTGAAAATCATGGTGTCCTCTTGTTTTTATTCCTACATCTCATTAAAAGAATCATCTTCATCAAATAATTAATGGATTAATAAGATCAATAATAATAAATAAGGTAAACCAAAGTGACCCTTATAATAATGGGGTCTTGATATAGTGGGTCATTAATAATTTTGAAATAGAATATCCATACCCTGATTCACCCCCCCCCCCCTCCTCAGGGTATTTAGTCACCTTTTGGTTCTAACAGAATACTTTGGTTCCTTTGTTTTGAAAATCACAATACACATGATATGAGATTGATATAACATGATGTTTTTTCGTTTACTTATATAATTTGATGATTTTATCATCTAACCCAATGTTTTTATACCGAAAATAATAAACTAATTTCCAAAATATATAATGAGTTATAGGGACATGTATATATATATATATTGTAGTGATGAATTTTCCAACGAATTATAGGGATAAATACTATATCTATCAAAATATACAATATTTCATTTCATAATGTTTCATCCAAGCTTCATGATCTTATACCTATACCATTGTACCTTCATAAAAAAAATGAAATTAATTCAACTCTCGGACTTTAGGAATAGAATTTTTAGAACTATTTTGAACCCAATTCTAACCAATTTTATGTTTTTATCATATAAATTCTTGTAGTTACTCTAATAAAATACATTACATATTTATTTAATAGAAAATATTTTATATCTATGAGGGTTAATAATTTTTTTATATTTATCTATATAATAGTTCATTGATTGATCTGAAATTTCTGAAAGGATTTTGAGAATAGAAATTATGTTTATTATAATCAATGATACTGATTAAAATTAGAGTGAAAAAGTTTTATCATAAGAATATTATTTTTAGAAAAAGTCCATAGGAATCTAATATTTATCAATTGATGTGTTCAAATAGGATCTTAGTGATACATCATAAAAAATTATTTAAAATAAATCTATAGATAATGATGTATGATCATTGAAACATGATAACTTCTAATAGATTTTCAATAAAATAAATTCTATTGTGTCTTCAATAGATTGGTTCATTTAAAATACCCCTTCATAATTAGTTTAAACCCATTTACATAAAAATTAAAAGTACTTATTTCTAATAACACTTAGGGGTTTGTATATTATCATCTATAACTATGAATATTTTTTAAACATTAATTTTTATTTTTCGTTAATTTTAAATTGTTGATTTTTTGAAATGTTTTTAATTTATAATTATTTAATATGCATTGTACTATCATGACATATGTAATTTTACTCTAATACTCTAATACTGATCCAAAAATGAATTTTCTAATCAATTGAGTATATGTGTGGAATGAATTATTTTATTTGGGTTTTTGGCCATAGATAACCCCATATAGTAGTTATATAAAATTCGTTTAATTAGAATAAATAAAATATTGTTGTCCATTTCATGATTATGATTAGTATTCGCAGAAGAATGTTAAAATATATAATTTTTTTAATTATCATCAATTTCATGCATAAATTTTATATTTAATTTTTATTTCATATTTTCTTGGTTTTTCTTATCGAGTAATTTGTCAAGAATATATATTTTTTGGGAACAGACTTTCTAACATATGTGTGCCCTGGGATGGGTTTTATATATTGTAAGGATAGTGGCCTTCAAGGTTCTATAATAATGTGAGTACAGATCACAAGGGTTATGTGACGAATTAAATTACTACGTTCTGGCCCCATGGATGATGATATGATTTATCCATTCGACCACTGCATTCTAATGGGGAGTTCTTATTGTGGAAACATGATGCCTTATCTCGAGTTTCTCAAGATAGTCTTCCACATGACTATTTTTGAATTTCATACCATTATCAATAAGAAAAATTATAATTTTCGGCACAAGAATCCTTTCCCAATCCCTATGGTACTTTTTAAAGAATATAAACAAAACCAATCAAATGGGAAATAAAAATTACCCATTCAATACTTCTATAGTCATTAATGAAACGAACACAGTACATCATTAATTAAATTTTTCTTAGTGTGATAGGCCAAAAAACGTCATCATGCCCCGATTTTTACACTCTTTCGGACGTCGTTTCTTTTTTCCTTATACATCAATCTGATAAGCTCCCTTGTTGTCATCCATATCATGTGTGAGAAAAATCCCATGATATCTTAGAGAGGACTCTATCAATATCACACTTTACCAAATCTTCTAGGGATAGCTGGCATAATCTTTCCAAGTCGTCTATTCCACATCTTCTATTCTTCCTCGTTAGAAAAAAGCACACATCTTCTTATCCACTTACATGGTAGATATAACACTTGGTTCTTTTGGCTTCTAATATCACCTTACCATATCCTCCCTTAACGAAAAAATTCTTCTTGGAAAACCATATAAAATTACCTAAGCCACATAGTTGAATGACACTAAGAAAATTGCGACTAAAAACATATACAACATAGACATCAGCATTTCTTATTTATTTTCCCTCAAACCTATCTCTTCCTGATCTAATTATCTTTAAGCCTTCGTCATTATAATACTTGAAAACTCAATATTTTTCATATTTATTGCCTATAACCAGATCTGTATTTCCTATCATGTGAAACGTGCAACCACTATCAAGGATCCATAAACCAGAGCAGTATGATGCTTTAATGGAAATTTTAGCAACCACACGCTTCTCTGATGGATTATTCTTGGTCCATATTTTTTTCTTCACACACATCATAGATTGATTCTTCTAATCTCTATTAGATTATAGATGAATGACTACATCTTGAAAATCTACAATATATTTATCATTTTCAACTCACATGTTTGTTCATTGATCTTCTACTTGTGAATATTTTGATTCTTCTTTGGTACATTCCTCGGTATGGTTGATTTCCAGTATCTATACATGTTCCAAAAACCTCTAAACCAAAAATTGTTTCCTTTAAAATATGTTATAGGGAACTATTCTTTGCGTTTCTACCACCCCTTGACTTGTTCCCTTCAAAATCTTATGGATATTGAACACACATTTGGGAGTATAAAATGTTTCCACATCAATTACAACTGATTAAAGGTTATTTCCTAAATTAAACTTTTGTACCTCTAGTAGTCCCTTGGGTTCATTGAATTTCATGATTCTTCATTATACCGACATCAATTTTCATTCTCAGAATAGGTGTTTTTGGTCAATCTTCAACCATGATTCCATTCTTTTTCTGATCAAGCCTCAAACCATCATTGAAATATATGATGAATTTTTGCCTCATTCAAGCTGAACAAATAGGCTTCTATTTTATCTTTTCATCCACCAAAATAATCTTATTTCTAAATAATGTGATGGGAATAAAACGTTTTCCATGGTCCGTAAATGTTGAATGTAGATAGAAAACATCCACTTCAATCTCTTTGATATGTTTGACATGATTTTTTAGGGAGTTTTCCAAATCATCAATCACCTTATTCTTCTATTCAACCATGATTTTATACATTCATATCAATTCTGAGTCCACTGGTTCAAATGACTCGAGATTTTCAATTTCTTCTATTATATTAGACTTTTCTTCTTCTTACTGTTGCATGTAGAGTTTGGCGTCAAAGACAATTTTTTTGGATTTCTTTGTTTCAGCTCTCCAATAATCTATCTCAGCTAGAGTGGATTCAAACTCAACTTGAATATAAATTCTTCCTTCAAATTATTCTTCTAAATCAATTTTGGATTTTTCCTTTTCTTGAGAACTATGGACAACAGCCACCATTGGATTGTCTCCATGATCTTTACAGTTTTCAATCTTCTTAAATTCTTCTTCCTCAGACTCATTTGAACTATGAAATTCATGTCAACAGTGAGCTTTTTCTTGACCTTTAATTCCACCTATTTGGATTTTCACATTTCAAATGATTCATTATTATTATTTAGTATTTCATGTGCTACTAGATTACAACAAAAATAGTACAGTTTTAGATCATTTGGGTATTTTCCATTGAATACTGAAACCTATCTGATGAATTGAGGTGGATATTTCTGCATGATGAAATTTACAATTTTTATGTCTTAATGACTTCACCAAGACCCCATATATCCTCAACTACAATGATCAACCTGTAAAAGAATGTCCCATAGGTCTCATTCGGGCTCATTCTTAGATATTCGAAATTATTCCACAACACATGATAATTTTCCACTCTGACCATTGAATCTCTTGAATATATTTGCAATACATTTTCCCACATAGCATGCATTGTTTCCCACAAAATCACCATCATATATATTTTATTAGATATGGATCCCACTAAATCATTAATTCTAGTGGAATCGTCATTAAATTATCTTCTCTCAGCTTTGATAATGAACCACTATTAATATCAGCTACTATACCATGTATTGCACTTGAAAACACATCCATTCCCAAATATCAGATGTTTTGTTGCATCAGATTATTTCATTACATAAACTTGTTTCTGTCAAATATCAGAATCATTTTATGATTGGTGACCTCCTTTTAGAGAGAAACACTGATATTAATTTTTTCCTTTGATTGTAATTGTTATTTCAAAAAAGAAAAATATTCTAAGGGGGTGAATTAGGGTATAGAAGATTTAGACCATTTCCCCTTTGGATCTTGTTGTGTAGTTAAGAAAAATTATCTTCTCTATCTTACCCATAGAAATGTATAAATAGAAAATAAATTATGCACAAAAAATAGAATTTTTTTTATGGTTAAACCTCACTGCACTACGTCCAAGAAGCATACATCGGTGATGTGCCGATGCATCAAATCCACAATAAGCGTGCTTCTGTTTATAATGTTTGAAGTGGAATCATTATCCCTTACTGTTTACAACCAATCACAATATGAATTCTCATTGTTCTCTCTACCTAATTATGCTAAAAACTTCTTTAAAAGATTCACTCACAGTTTATAGACCAAACAGTCTCTTTTATTGAATGAATACCAGCATCCCCGACTATATGTAGTTATGCTATTGATTTTCAATTTTCATGCACAAATGAATACCGCTTTACCAAAGAATTTATCTAGACAACCTCAAATTTTATACCATCCCTTAATGCACCTTGAGTGTAATTCTCTTTCCTTGTGAGAAAAATATATGTTTTCATTTTCAATCCCAACTCAACCTATCACATGACCTCCACAATTATTAGCATCTTCCATTTTCTGTGAAACGTCTAATTTTATGCACCACATTCACCTTTTAACACGAGTTCCCTTATGCACAACATTTATGCACGTCAGAGATCAGATCTTCTCTACATTTTGAGCTACACTGAATGATCTAATCACCTCATAATTATATTCAAACTTGACCCCTATGCGAGAATCTCTCCTTGATCGTGTAATCATATTCCAGTGCAGAAAACACATCATTCGTGCAATAATGTATTTCAGGCACTGCTCTAATATTTCATGAACCTCATGCCTTTTAGAATTTTCGATACTCTATTATATAAACAACACTGCTGAATAAAACACTAGTATTCTAATCTACTCTTTCTATACCACCTCCAAATCATCCATTATGATTTCGAGGTTCTTCTTTCAGTCATGGATAGTGAACAACATATCTTGAACACAGAAACAAATCATGTAAGCCCCCTTGGGCAAAAAAGTTCACATCGTGATCTTCTTCTTCAGAAAACACAACATGGAGGCCCACTTTTTCAACAATCACTACCCACCCAAAAAAATATCATTAATTTCTGGAGAAATTTTTTCTTAACATACCTCATGACCTTTATCTACTTGAGAGCCTACTTAGAGAAATTAAATTAAGATATTTTTAATGACAAAATTCTCATGGATGAGGGTTAGTGTCTTTCGAAGATCATGAGGTATAAATACTGAAATATTAAAATCGTTGTGAGTGTGAGGAGAAGAGGTGGGGAGGGTTGGTATTTATTGGATAGTAGAGTGCTGTTTTTGGATTATTTTATTAATTAGTGTATTATTTTGGCACAAGAATATGAATATATTGAATATTGTCATTATATATACTAAATAATGAAGGATAATTCAAGATTATAGTTCTTACATCATCAAAGTCTCAATAAATTGTTATTTTAACTTATACTGTTATATACTATAATTTACAGTATTTCACATTTATCCAAAAATTCAAATTTTTTAGAAAATTAACAAAAATTAACCCTGGAAGTTTTTCAACATGTACGACTAAAAAATGAACTCAATTATATATAAATAATTTTATAAATTTTGTAAATGAAAATTTTAATTAAATTCATCATTTATTAAAAAAATGGATTTGTAAAATTAGAGTCGATTTTATAAAATTTTGAAAAATTAAATTATGACTCATATAATTTTATGATAATCTTATAACAAATATTACTAATTTATAAATATATTTTAAGAAAATAAATTTTCTATTAAATTATTACAATAACTTTAAAATTTTAGTGATATATTTGTGTTTTATAAAAATATCTACATTTAATTAATAATTTTTAAAACATTTATCTACTTTAAAATGATAAAATTATATCATATTATCATTTTAAGAATGCATAAATTTAATTTATAATATGATAAATGAAGTTACTATACTATTGGGAAGATTATTATTCTTTATGATCATGTTACTATTCCTACATTCATGTTAATATTCCATCAGTATAGGATCCTTAATTTCAAGAAATAATTCATATTTCATTCATTCTTTGTCTATAAATTTTATATTTGGTTATGAAATTAATTTTATGTGGCTTATTCAATATGAAAAAATTATAAGAATGTAATTTATAGCGGTAAAATTTTGGGTCATTTCATTATTCCTCCTAAGAACATTATTGTATATTCAGTGATCCCCCTATTCAAATTCTCTTACCGATAGTACTCTCAGACATCCTGATATATCTTTTGCTCCCTGGGTGAATAAAAAAAGATGAGCTATGTGATTCACTCATATTATTTTCCTTTATCTCAGGATTTTAAGGAATACGTAGTTGTAGAAAAAATATTATAACTAATTCCTCATCAATTTTGAACTTTTAGGATATCCCATTTATGATTTCTTATATATTTTTCTAGATTTTCCCTGCTTTCCTTTAAGCACACATTATATCATTCATAAGGGATGGTTGAGAAATCATTTGATAAAGGACTGGTGATGTTTTTTCTTAAAGACTACCTTTTCAATCCATTTAAAACGTTATAATATTGGATCCTTCTCAATTTTCATCAGTTATAGTTTAGTAGGATCACATGAGCCTCAACTCGGTTGGTGAGGACTCCTTAAGTGCATCTAGAAGACCCGAGATCAAATTGATGTGGAGGAATAATATTCGGATCACTGTAGCAGTACAGTAGCCGCAACTATAGTGGGAACTATATGAGGTACTGTTTGGCACTATAGAAGCCAAGACTATTCCCCTATTGGGCCTTCAGGCCACCGATATGGTCCTCGAGTCCTTTAATGCCTTCAGGCCAGCAAGGTGTTCGGGTGAGTAAGGCATTCGGGCCACAACTTGTGTAGATGAAAACCAGACAACCTACTGGGAATAACCTCTAGAAGGAGGATGATCAAGGAAACTTCACCATATCAGATGCTAAACAGATTTCAAGAATGAGAGGGTACAGAACCTTCCATCGGGACAATCTTGGCCAAAGAACCATGCAATGGTGGAGAGATGATATAATGATGAAGATACTTCAGAGGAGTAGTTCCAAGTTGTTATTCTGGGTTGTATGTAATTTTTGAAGCCTACAGGTAATTAATTCCTCTAAGTCCTATGGGAAATGTAATACATTCACCTACAAGCCTTATAAGGGTTCCACCTCACCCCTTGAAAGGTGGATTATCAATATTCAACAAAAAATGAAGGCCTTCAGGCCATTGGATGGATAATAGAATTCTTTCTAAGTAAAGGATAATACAATTTTTTTACACCCTAGTATTGTAGTGGACTGGGAATTCCTAATCCTTAATGATATCATACCATCTTCATTAGAACATATTAAACTCGTTCTATGTGAATATATAATTGAGGCTCCAATGATAAGTTTATACCTCACACTTCTACCCATAGAGATAATTCCATCATATTTTCCACATGTAGATAAAATTTTCCAACACCAAATCTTGGGAAGGAATGTTTTTCTAATTTTATTTCAACATCCATGACATTAAAGATATCATGATATCATTTTCTACCAGTAAACAATCTAATCCCCTCTTTTAAGCATCACTATATGCCACAAAGAGTTCCCCACTTTTTGGGTAGTGTGTGTATTAGTGTAGTGATAAGCCTCTTTTTTCGACTCCTTAATGTAATCCTCACATTCACTGGTCAAGAAAAACATTCTTCCCTTATGAGTTATCATGGATAGATGGATTGAAAATCATGATAAATTCTTCTAAAAAAATCAGTGAAACCCAACATGGCAAAGAAAAAAATGGATATCAATTAAAGATGTCGTCTTGGGCCACTCTTGTACTGATTTTTTCTTATAATAGTACACATATATTTTATTTTTAGTGATAAATATTTCTATTAAATATACTTCCTCAAACCAAAATTCAAATTTACTATACTATTCATATATATTCTCCCTTTGAAAATTTTTGTCCCAATATTCAAATTCTCGTTATGGTCTCGCTTTATCGTAGAGTATTGCCGAATATAAAAAATAAACACTCTCAAAATATAATTCAAGGAAATACCTAATGACTTTATTCATATTTGTCATGAATATTTCTATAGAATTAAGTATTCATAAAGGCATCACATTGAAATAATCTGGTTTCTACCTTGATTGAAAGGTATCTTTTGTTATATTTTCTTACATTACCTTTAAATGGGGATGACCTATCCAAAGCACCACCTTAGAGAGATAATTCACCACAAATAGTTGAACGAAAAAATCATATAACCATGGATGGGCCTACTTTTTCTTTAGCATGAATTTTTTAGAACAAGATAATTAATTATAAGGTGAATCGATACACAATTCTTCTTAATAAAGAGAACTTGCACACCGCACGGTGAAGAAGTTGTGTGAATGAAACCCTTTTCAAATTCTATTGTAACTGATTCTTTAGTTCCTCCAAATAAATGGTGACCACAATATAAAGTGTATTATATATATGTAGAAAATCAAGAATAAATTCAATTGGGAACTTAATCTCTGTGCTTGGAGTAAAACAATGAAAGTATTTACGGAATGCCTCTGTGTAGGCCCTCAGAATGGGCATGTCATCAAGAATGATTCTCACCTCTGTCTTGGTCATTTGAAATAGATATTCTTTATCATAATACAAATAATATACACAATTTCGATTATTATTATAATGGTGATTCATCATCCGCCTATGAATTTTACAATTTTGAAGGATTCCCCAGGATGTGAATGGTGATCACCAATTCTTGATAGTTGATATTAGCATTGTATAATTATAGCTAATAAATTACCAAAAATTCATCAAACACAACAAAATGATGTAAGATATTATATTATTGGAGTTTCCTTCCACAAGTAATAATTATGGAGGATTTATAGACATTTCATTCAAAAAAGAAATCCCATTTTAGGTTCCCACAGATAACAAAACCTCAATATTTTTATGTGATGTATGTATATATTTAACCAACTTGAAAGATATTAAATAATGTGAAGAAGAAAAATCCAATGTCACATTAGTTATTAATGAATTAATAACTAGTGTTCCATTCACCACATAATTGTTAGATTCCTCTTCAATAGTAGTAAGGGAATAATCACTCCCTTACTCATTTGGCTTTGGTGGATGCTGATGTTGATTACCCACAAGGACTATAAGTTTATTACACTGTATTCCATAGCACACTATCACCATATAGTTAAACAATTGGAAATTTGGGTTAAATTTCCATTCCATCACATCATTTACTAGCTACCTCATGTCTATTCAACATTCAATATCTTTGGGGACCTCTCTATCACACTTGAATCATTTCCCAACCCCTTTGAGGAAATTTTCATGATAGTTTATCCAAACCTTTTGACATGTGAGTTGTTGAGTTTTCTTTCAATCTTTTTCATCAAATCCTCATGTTTTAAATTAAATCCTTAGTTTCTTATCTCTAAATCCATTGAATCATTCTCTAAAATCTGTCTCCACTTTTAATCACATCAAAAAACATTTTCCTAACTCCCTAAAGGTATGATTACTATAGATTATAATTTTTATGGTTTTAATCCACTACGGTATATATGGATTTTTATATCATTATTGATAAAAACCCTCAAGTCACATGTCATGAACCAAGTCGGGTCACCATCTGAACCGACGCCAGAACCGGCCTGCGTCACGGCCTAAAGGGAGTTCCCAATCTCCATAGGCTGGAACAAGTGCCTTAGTATTAAAACAATCTCTAGGAACAATTTTACTCAAACAAACAAATAAAAATTAACCAACAAAATAAACCCCACCAAAAGTTAGAGTCACAGCCAAACACGCCTCTAACCAAAACCATATTTTTTAGTCACATGTAAAACCTAAACCCAAACAATACAAAAATTATGGTGACCAAAAACAAACCCAAAATCAGTCCCCCGACACAAGGACACCACCCTCAAGTCTCCACCACAACGCCATGTCACGAGGCCTTCTAACAATCTAATCCGCCACTCTCAAACACTATACCCTTACTTGTATCAGACATATAAAAATCTACTTACACCCAAAGTTGTAGGCAGGGAGTGAGCAATCACCCAACATGATATCACCTAGAAAATATTCCATGCACAAGAATTAAAATAAAATAACATTTCCAATGGTAAATAAAATAATGTAAGAAACTCTAAACAACATTAGTAAAAATAGTTTTTCAAAATTTGACCTTAATGAAAAGCAGCTTAAAGTAAACAAATTTTTATGTAGTAACTCTAATAACATATTACACATCATCAATCTGCCAAAATTAATTGGTAGCACCAAAGGATGGGAGAGGCCCTATGGGTAATAGAAATTGGTGGGACCCTAGAACATCGTGTCTCGGGGAAACATGGATAAGAAACCATGACCCTTATTAATTGTGGCTTAAAAGGAAACAACCCTAAGAAAACATGGCTTATATGAACACGACCCTTAGTCATCATATGTATAGTTAGTGTTGTAATCATCAATCCTGCCAGGGAAACTGGGCCAAGCCATCTCTGGAACACTAGCTCGCTAGTCTTAGTCCCCCCACCTAATAACCCAAGCTTCCCACTTTATGCTCACTTAAAATTAGAGTCCACATAACATGTCCCCTTAACACTAAAGAGCCAAATGAGGTGCTTAAACACAAGAACATATAATTCAAACATGTATATCATCTTTTAAAACCACACGCACACCAAAAATGTTTTAGAACATAACCTGCACCCCATTCACATTAAATGAAACCAATTGCATACTTTTATAAAAACACATTTTATAAACAAGAAAACCACTAAAAATCATTAAACAGGTTCAAAACATGTTACAAAATATTTTATGGGAAAAAAGTCACTGAAAACATTTTTGAAGACAATCACACTTTTAATGCTATGCCAAATTATAATTTCACCATCCACACTTCTTAACACACACATCGCACCGTTTTCAAAACACTGATAAACAATCCAAAATAGGTTTTCAGAATGAAATTCACCAACAACACTTAAACATATCTATAACCAAATAAATGAACATTAAAACTCAGTCGAAACATAATTTTTTAGTGTTTAAACAAATATAAAAATGCTCTAAAATAATTTTATTCATAAGAAAATGATTTTCAATTAATACTAGTTTGTTGAATCACCTACCGGTGTATCGTGGCTTCGCAAAAAGATGGTGCACAAAGAACACCGCATGCCAACACAGTTCAAACAAACCCCAAACAAACCCTAAAAACAATACAACACACGAATGCATAAAATGTTATCCAATCCAAAACTAAACCCTATGTGTGACATCACCAAAAATAAGAGTATGAACAAAGAGGGACTCTTCACTTACCGCGGGGAGTTAGGGAGGTCGGTCGAAGGTCAACAGGGGCTGCCTGGGCATGCATGGTGCCAAAAAAACAATGAGAACCACCGAAAAAATGCTTCCAAGGAGAAGGCTGTGAAGTAGGCTGTGACTGGGTAATGTGGGAGGGTAGAGGGAGGTGTGCGGTCAATGTTAAGGGTAGATCAAGAGGGAGGTGTGCGGAAGGGTGTGGCTGTCATGGGGAGGCAACAGGGAAGGCATTCATAGTTGAGGTCAGGTCGAGCGGGAAGGCAGTAGGGGGAGTGCGGCTTCAGCTGAGCAAGATGGACAGGCTTAGCAGGATCTAGCCAAGGATAAGGGACGTTGTGGCAGGGTCGAGCAGGAGGGCATCATTGGCTCAAGGTATTGGGAGGGTGTCATGGCTGCTGGAGGTAACAGGGAAGGAGGGAGGTGTGTGAGGTCATAGATGGGAAAGAGGGAGGAGGTTGTATCTAGGCACAAGGCAGTGGGGGGGGGGCATCGCAGCCTCTGGATGTAGCAGGGTAGAGGGCGATGCGGCTGTGGATGGCTGGGCATGAGGCAGAGAGGGGTGAGGTTGAAGAATAGAGGGATTGAGAGAAGAGACTGGTGGCGCACCAGGAGGAAGAGAGAAGCGATGAGAGAAAGGGAATAAAAGACTAGGGAACAAAAATTAAAATAAAATAAAAATAAAATATAAAATATAAAAAAATGGAAGAAATTCATAAAAAATTATATTATCCTAAAATAAAATGAATATTTAAGCAAATCTAAAATAATAATAAAATTTAAATCACAATATTAACAACTAAGATTAAAAATGTTACAATTTTAATGTTTCCCACGTTAAAATATTAATTACTATAGTGTTAATAATAATAGTAATATTAATAATAATAATGAAAATAATAATTATAACTATAAAATTTTATTTTTATTTTGTTGGTTAATAATTTGTGCACCAGGTAGACCACACGTTAAACTGGAAAAGCCACATAGCTTCGCCCATGCCTTGCCCACGCATTGAGTAATGTCAAGCCAATGCTCACTGATCATCGCAAAAGAGAAACACTTACATCGGGTTCGACCATCACTTCAACCAAAAAATTAAATAAATTCAAATAAACGTATGGGATAAAAATTTAAGTTTAAAACATACCTCAAGCGAAGACCAGGTATGGAAATTCTCCCCACCATGAAAACATTCCTCCTGAAGAAAGTCAATTAGAATCCTGATAAGAGAATAGAAGTGGATACTCCAGCTCAACCCAAGACATACGCTCCCAAGTCTGATGCTCATCATTCACATGATGCCAAAGAATACGAACCAAAGGAATGCACTTTACCTGAAGCACCTTCTCCTTAGAATCCACTATCATCTCTGGCCTCTCAAACACTAATAATATAGCTCAATTTCCAACTCCTCACAATTCAAAATATATGACGGCGTGGGATTATAATTCATGAGTTGGGATACATGGAATACGTCACGAATCGAAGTCAACTATGAAGTCAAAGCTAACATGTATTCCACTATTCCACTCTGCTCAGTAATCTCGAAAGGCCTAACATACCTTGGTGTCAGTTTTCCCTGATTTCCAAAGTGGAAGTGGCCCATGCGAGGGGCCACTCTCATGAACATTTTTTCTCCCAAAAAAACACAACATCCTGAAGCCTCTAATCTGCATAATATTTGTGGCGAATCTGAGCTGTCAAAAACCACTGCCTAATTAACATGACTTTTTCAGACGTCTCCTGAAGAATGCTCGATCCCAAAAGTGAGGTCTCACCATCCTCATCCCAACACAAAGGAGAACAAAATGTCTGACCATACAGAACCTAAAAGTGTTCCATTATAATAGGTGATTGGTAACAATTATTATAATAAAAATCATCCAATTCCAAATTGTTATCCCATGAACCTCCGAAATCCAACACACTGGCGCAAAGCATGTCCTACAGAATATGATTATCCCACTCCATCTGGCCATCCATCTGAGGATGTTATGCTATGATCATCGTAATCTGTGACCACAAATCCTTCTGGAGTCCTCCCCAAAACTTAGATGTAAAGCTGGGGTCTCTGTCAGAAACAACTGGTGACAGCACCCCATGACGTCTGACCACTTCCTGAACATACAAACGGCCCAGCTCCTCCGCCTTCGTTGTATCTCTGAACAGGAAAAAGTGATCTGACTTGCTCAAAAGATCTATCACTACCCTAACATCATTACTTCCTAGAGGTGTATGAGTAAATCCAACAATGAAGTCCATTGATACATCTTCCCACTTCTAGATAGGAATGGATAACAGCTTAAGTAGGCTAGATGCTCTCTAATGCCCTGCTTTCACCTGCTTACAAGTGTAGCTTCTCGATACAATGTAGGTTATGTCTCATCTCCTTCCTGTCCACCTAAACCGGCGATGAACATCATAATAAATCATTGTCGTACTAGGATGGACAACCAACTAAGACTGGTGGTTATCCTTCATCACCTCCTTCCATAGAGAAAATGACGATACATCACGACCCTTGATGCACAAGATCCTCTCGGTAGAAATATAACTATCCGAAAAAGACTCCCCACAATGATGAAACATCATAGATCTCTAGAAAAATCATCACCAGGCTGGTCCCACTGAATAAACTCTCGATGTGTGGGAGTCAACTAAATACTATCCATGAAAGTGACTCGGCTATGCTCCATGTTATCCATGTGTACCTGGATGTAGAGTCCCATCAAATTCCACTCATCACTGGACTTCCTAAATTCCTGAACAAGAACCCTCATGCTCAAAGTGTCAGCCACCACATTTCCCTTTCAATGTGTGTAGATAATGTCAAATTCAAATCCCTACAGATACTCAAGCCAGCTGCGGTACCTCATATTGAGATCATTCTGAGATAAAATGTAGGTTAGGATATTATGATCTGAATAGACCACAAATTTATCCCTAAAGATGTAGTGACTCCTTTTCTTCAGGGCGTGCATCACTACTGCCAGCTCCCAGTCATGAGTCGGATAACTCTTCTCATGCGGCCAGAGCTCGCATGAACTATAAGCCACCACATGGTTGTCTTTCATGAGTACACACCCAAGGCCCATACCCGACGCATCAAAATAAACCACAATGCCCCTCATAGAGTCTAGTGAGATAAACGCAGGTTCGGTGGTCAACGGCCGCTTCAACACCTCAAAGGATGCCAATCACAATGGACTCCATTTAAACTCCACCCCTTTCCGGGTGAGTGCAATAAATTAAGAGGAATGCCTTGAGAAGATGACATAACTACAATGATCTTCTCAGGATCCACTAAAACCCTTTTTTCTGAGATGACGTGCCCCAAATACTTCATTTCCTTGATCCAGAATGTGCATTTCATGTGTTTTTCATACAGGAGGTGGTCTCATAATGTGCCCAAAAAAATATATAGGTGATGCTCATGCTCATCCTCAGATCCAGAATAAACCAGTATGTCATCCACAAATACAACAGAAAATGATTCGAGATATTGGTGGAACACCCTATTCATGAGTGGCATGAAAACTACTGATGCATTCATCAATCCGAAAGGCATTACTAGATACTCAATTTGACCATACCAACTTTGGAAGTCCGTCTTCAGAATGTCATCTTCTCTCACCTTGATCTAGTGGAATCCCAAACACATGTCAATTTTGGAGAACCACTTTTCCCCCTTCAGCTGGTCGAACAAATGGTCAATCCGAGGTAAAGGTAATTTATTCTTGATGGTCAGATTTTTCAATTTCTGGTAATCGATGCAAAACCAAAGGGTTCCATCGGCCTTCTTCGCTAATAAAACTAGGGTGGCCCAAGGAGAGACGCTCGGGCGAATGAATCCTTTGGATTAAAAATCGTCATGTTGTATATTTAATTCACTCAATTCAGTGGGGTCCATGAAATATGAGGGAATAGATATATGATGAGTTCTCAGTGCCAGATCAATCGATAAATCCACACCCCACTCTAGAGTTATGCCTAAAAAATCATCTTGGAAGACCTCTATGGTCTTATCCACTTCATGAGGTAACCCACCATGAGAAACAGCCACATATTCCTCTAATGCGAGTGATGACAACCGATAAAATAGATTCCCCAAATCACGGAGTGGAGGTCCTGCAAAACCTGATAGAGGATCCCACTCTCCATAGAATAAATGAGGACTCCCATCTGGTTCCATAAAGATGACTCAGCACCGAGAGCAGTCAATATTCATTTAAAATCACACCAGCCAATCCTTGTCGAGGATCTCATCAAAAAGGTCCATATCAAGGACCAAGAAATCCCACTGCATCTTGACTACTGACACTGAGAGCACAGATTATGGACACCTAAGGCTTTGCTCTATCATTTTCCCAAACGGTGTTACCAATTCCATGGAATGATATCATATTTCTATTGGTAGGTTCAGAAGGATCACAATATGTGAAGATATCATAGAAAATGACGCTCCATTATAAAATAAAACTACAGCAATAGAAGATGAAAACAGAATGGTACCTCGAACAGTCAAACGTTCTCCATCAGATCCCGCTGGTGCCTAATCCAAAACATGAAAAAGTATCATCTCTGGCTGGGAATGACCACTCGCTTGAGTCTCTTCCCTGATATCGATTTTCCTTGAAGACAATATGGACCTACCACCACGACCACTAATGTGAGATCATGTCCTCTTGGTTGGATCTGACTGAACCGATACACCTCTAGAAGACATAGATCTAGTCCCACTCAGGTTAGGGCGTACAGTCCTGCAAAAGCATTGTAGATGTCCCATAACTCCACACCAATGGAATGGTCTGTGAGGTTATGTACAAACTGTTTGAATGTGCCCTACCCTTACGCACTGATGTCACACCACAAACCCTACAGTAGAAGCCCTAGATGAAGTCTTCCTAGGAGGATGACCTGAGCTGGTACCACTCTTCTACAATTACTCAACACACTTCCTCTTCTTCTCAAATGAACTACCACTGCCAAACCCTGGCACTAATCCAGAAATCCCTTACTATCCCCTCTCATCAATCTCAACCATGCAAGCATGATCAACCACCTCGAAATAAGGTCCTATCATGAACAAGAAAACCTGAGAGTGAATTTTTGGTCGAAGTCCCTTCTTGAACTTTCACCCTTTGAAATAATCTCAGGAACATACCGCACTAGATCAGCATAGTGATTTTCATACTCCATCATTCTCCAATCCCGTTGTGAAAGAACCATGAACTCCCCGGATCTGTAGAAGGATAGGAACTCAGGATAGTACTGATCGTTGATGATAGCTTTGAAATCCTTCCAACTCCTCTTCTCATGCTTCCCAGCATGAATCACTTATTCCCTCCACATGCGATTGGAACCCTCTAGCTAGAATGAATGAAACGTTACCATGACTTCCTCTGGCGTGTCAGGGAATTCGAACATATGATATATCTTTTCAAGACATTCCTCTGCCTCTAGAGGTTCTGAACTACCTCAGAATGAAGGAGTTTTATTCTTCAAAAACTCATGAGCATTATCCTTCTAGGAGCCAGACCCATCTCCCCTAGCAGGAATAGAGGTGGGGGCTAGAGTCACCACATATCCTGAATCTTGAACAGCTCAGACCACAACTTCTACCATTCCTTGATCAAGCGGCAAGGTAGAACTCTCTTTGGATTCCTCCTGTGGGTGTGTGTAAACTCTCGGGAGAGGAATCATGCTGCAAAGAGGAACAATCATAGAAGAACATCATCAATATATCATATATAGTGAAAAATCAAATTTCCAGGAAGAAAAGTAATCATTAGTAAAACAAATAGGTAAATGTGGAATCATGTCCAAATTAGTCTTCCCCACCCAATGTCCACATAGAGTCTGCAGCATGCACGTCCAACTTAGAAGAGATGTGAGAAAAGCATCGCAACATCAAATGGAGACTCAGAGTCTGTCACAAGGTGTGCTGGTCTGGCACCCTACTCGCAACCAGAATTCTGAGCCCCAACAACCCTAACTCTTTTCTATCCAGACTCATCCCAAATAAAATTACACAGACAACAAAACCTAGCTTTGATACCATTTTTTCACAAACAATGTTGGGTTTCCATCTGAACAGACGCCTGAATCGGCCCGTAGTAAGTCCTGAAGGGAATTCCTGATCCACATGGGCTAGCACAAGTTCTTGTGTATCAAAATAATTTTTGGGAACAATTTTACTAGAACAAAAAAATATAAAGCAACCGAAAAAATAATCCCAACAAAAAGTAAGAGTCACCTCCAAGAAAGCCTCTAACCAAAACCATATTTTTGTTTCACATGTAAAACCAAAACCCAAACAACACTAAAAGTATGGTAAACAAAAAACCAACCCAAAAATGGTCACCCAACGCGAGGACACCACCCTCAAGCTCCTTCCACAATGCCATGTCAGGAGGCCTACTGACAACCTGATCCCCCACTCTGAATGGATGGACTCTTACCTGTACCAGACATAAAAAAATCTACTAACACCCAATGGTGTATGTAGGGTGTGAGCAATCACCCATCATGATATAACCAAGAATAGATTCCATGTACAAGAAATAAATGACAATTACATTTTCAATGATAAATAAAGGAATTTAAGAAATTCTTATCAATTTTAGGGAAACTAGTTTTTCATAAAGAGGCCATAAAGAAAAGATGTCTAAAGAAAACACATGTTTGGGTAGTAACTCTAGTGACGTAATATGCATCATCGGTGCGTGTAATGTTACTGGTAGCACCAATGGATGGGAGAGGCCCTATAGGAACTAGAAACAGGTGGGGCCCTAGAATGTAATGTCTCCATGAAACGTGTCTTTGAAACCACGACCATAAGAAAACGTGGCTTAGAAGGCTACAACACTAAAAAAATGTGGCTTAGAAGACCACAAAATATAGTCATCATATGTTTAGTTAGTGTTCCAATAGTCAATCATGCCAGTGATACCAGGCCCCGCCATGTCCAGAACAAAAGCTCACTAGTCCTAGTCCCCCCATCTAATACCCCATGCTTCCCTCAATGTGCTCAAAAAATATAAAAGTTCACATAACATGTCACATTTACAATTAATAGCCGAACGAGGTGCTTACATAGAAGAACATGTCATTCACACATGGGTATCCCCTTCTAAAACTACACACACACCAAAAATGTTTTAGAACATAACCAGTGTTGCTTCTATATTAAATTAAACCAGCTGCATAGTTTTATAAAAACACATTTTATAATCAAGCAAACCACTAAAAGATCATTAAATAGGTTCCAAACATGTCCAAAAATATTTAAATGGAAAAAAGTCACGAAAATAGTTTTTCAAGATGGACACACTTTTAATACTATGCCAAAATATAATTTCACCATCCACACGTCCTAACACACACACCGCACAGATTGAAAAATACAAATAACCAGTCCAAAACAGGCTTTCACAATGAAATTTAACAACATTAAATAAATATAACTCTCACTAGATAAATTCACATTAAAACTCAGTCAAAGATAATTTTGAAATGTGTAAAAAATAGTCAACATCACTAAAATTATTAGACAAACAAGAAAATGATTTTTTTAATACTTATGTACAGAATCACCTATCGATGTATCAGTGCATCGCAAAAGGATGGCATGAAAATACCACTGTATGCCAACACATTTAAAACAGACCCCAAATACACCCTAAAAACAAGGCAACACATGAAAGCATCAAAAATAACCCAAAAAAAACTAAACCATATCCGTGACATCACAAAAAAATTAGAGTATGAACCAAGAGTGACTCTGCACCTACGACGGGGAGTCCAAGAGGTAGGTCGAAGGATGAAGGGGGTTTTTCGGGCTTCCACGGGGCCAGAAAAGAAAAAGAGAACCACCAGGAAAAAAATGCTGCCAAGGGAGAAGGCTGTGAAATAGGGTGTGGCTGGATAAAGTGGGATGGTAGATGGAGTCATGCGGTCAATAGTATAGGCAGAGTGGGAGGGAGGTGTGCGGTCGGGTTCAGCTGTCATTGGGAGGCAACAGGGATGGCTGACGCAGTAGTGGTTGGGCTGAGAGGGATGGAAGCAGAGGGATTGTGTCTTCGGAGAGGCAACGCCGACGGGCCAAGAGGTATTCGGACGAAGAAGCGGGATAGTGTGGCACGGTCGAGCAGGAGGGCTACGTAGGCTCAATGAAGTGGGAGGGAATCACAACTACTGGAGGTAGAAGGGAAGAAAGGAGGTGCATGGGGTCACAGTTTGGCAAGCGAGAGGATCATGTGTTATGGTGCAAGGCAGAAGGGAGGGTATCATGGACACATGAGGTATTAGGGAGGAGGGTGGCAGGGCTATGGATAGCTGGGCACAAGGAGGTGAGTGGAGAGGTCGATTAAGAGAGATGTGGTGGTGTAGGGTTTGAAATAAGAGTGACGCGGCATGCCAGGGGGAAGAGAGAAGTGATGGGGGGAAGTGAAAAAAATAATAGGGAATGAAAATAAAATAAAATGAAATGAAATGATAATAGAAAATAAAAAATTTGAAGAAATTAATAAATAAAATAATTAAAATAACCTCAAATAAAAAGAATATTTAAACAAATCTATAATAATAATAATAATATAATAGCAATATTAATAAGGAAAATTAAAAATGTTAACAATTTAATGTCACCCAAATTAAAATACTAATTCAAATATTATTAATAATAATCGAAATAATAATAATAATGACAATAATAATTATAACTATAAAATTTTATTTTTGTTAGGTTAGTTAATCATTAGTGCACCTGGTAAACCGCATGTTAATCAGTTAAAGCCACATGGATTCACCTACGCCCTATCTGTGTGTCGAGCAATATCAAGCCAATGATCATTTTTCTGCCCCAAATAAAAAAAACTCACATTGCGTTAAGCCAACACATCAACTAAACAATTTAATAAGAGAAAATAAAATTATGGGATATGAATTGAAATTTAAAATATACCTCAAGAAATGTCCTAGTGTGACATCCTAGCCTTCAATCCTTTTGATGATCTTATCGAATGTCATGAAAAATTCACCACCCTTTTTCTTTATCTCTAGGAATTATTTTTCTATATTTTTATGAAGATTTCATGTGAAAAACTTGTTAAGAAAACTTTTATTAATGTCTTCCCAATTCATCAATTGAATTTCACTATTTGGATTGGGGTTATTTATCAATGCCCAAAATTGTCGGTTCTATCTATTTTAATGATAAATTGATATATTCAAAGATTCAGTCTCAAAAAAATTACAAAAAATATCTTCACTATGGAGTCAACCCCCTATTATATGACTAGTGGATCAAAAAATTCACTAGACATTAATGGTACTTTCCATATAAGAGGCCTGGTATTACGTTTCTCTCTTGATGGTAGGGATTTTAGTCACTATAACCTGTTAAATCAAATACTTATTAACTTAATAATGCACTATAGTGACACACCCAAGGGTCAATCACAAGGAGGTCATTTCCACACACTATCTTTCTATTGTCACTATTGTAAAATAACCAATATAAATATATAATACATATATAAATGGCGGGGAGGGGGAAGAATTAGAATGCATAAAAAAATATAATAGTAATATATGAAAAATATATAACACAATGAAAAATAAGAAAAGACACAATGATGTTAGTAGAAGATAACCGTTGTTCTTGGGGTTTCATTTTGGAATTATCATTGTTATTCAAAGTATCTATCAATGTGTTATTTTATGTGGAGATAAAGACCTATTAATCCATACCCATTCATTTTAATGGTATTACCCGACACCAATACCTCTGCATGTAGTAGTAATATATTCCACATCAATACCCAATCCAAACTCCACTGTTTGAATGAATTAAATATCAATTAGAAGGGAAATTATTAAACGATGATGGAAAAGAAAATAATAGAGAATGTGGGGAGAACGCTCACCAAAATCATTTAACCACTCATGAATAAGTACAAAAAAACATGATAAATCAATAATTCACATAAATCTAAAATACCACCACATCCTCCCTCGAAAAATAGTGAGTGTTAGCTCTTCATATGCATGGAGACTAGAAAGAAGCACAGTGGGAGAAACACATAAAATAAAAAATATGGAAGAAAAGTAGAAATTAAAGGGAGAAGAAGAAATATATAATAAAATATAATATAAACACGAAGAAAAATTTATGAATCCAAACTCCACCTTGGCCCCTAGTAATGGCTATATCCTAAACTAGGAGAAGGGACACATATTTATAGGGAGAAGCGGTGACAAATTCATACACAAAACATTAAATCTGAATGATTCCACGTGGTTGTGCAATTAAATGACTGAATCTATAATATGTGTACTCATAAATGTTGTTACATAATATCTCTTCCTTTTTATCATCATATTTTAGCTTCATTGTACTCTCCTAGAAGGAGTTATGAATTTATTATTGGTGGTTTCATTTTCATGATATAGGTCCCAAGAAGTTTCCTTCAAATATATGTCAATCAATGTGCCCCTTAATGGATTCCAAACTCAATGATGTTTAATGTGTGAACACACCTTGGAGTCCTCTTCCATATTCAAGTTGAATCCCAAAATTTAGAGGTGTTTAGGCCTAATGTTTTTTCCATTAGGATGGTGGGGTCCATGTCATCAACCCAAAAAAATAGTTCACTTCATTGATTTTTTTGAGCCTCTAGATGCAAGAATCAGACCCTGACCCTGAATAAAAAGATGAAGGAAATAAAAAAAGGGTTCAAAAAATTTGAATCACAAAGTTTTGAAATATTTTTTATGTGAAATGACCAAAATACACATGGGATAGAAACCTGATAAAAATCCTGAATAATGACATTTTTTCATTTAGGCTTAAAATAACAAAAATGCCTAAATATTTAATAATTGATTATTAATCCCAATATGGTGGGTTTATAAACCTTAAATTATAGTATAAAAAATGTGTAAATATTAACTTTATTAATCACCCACATATAAGCATTGCACTCTTTATCAATTATCATATATTCAAATCAAAATTCACACGACAATCAACAATTAGAAAACATCAATGATCTTATAAAAAATATAATTTCATCATGTCTCTTATATAAAAAATAATTTCATTCATTTTCATTCCAAAAATTTAAATTTTTTCATCCTCATAAATACATCCATGGCTTAATCCAAACCTTCCAAAAATTGAATTTTATGTCACTCTTCACTCAAGAGAAATTAATTCCGGAGTTATTCTCATTCATGAAAGTTGCATGTATCAACATAAGCTTGTGGATATTCTCATTTATACATATCATGAAACATAAAAATGAATTCAATCAAGAGGTCTTTCATCAAAGGTTCAAATGAGTCTCTGTCTTTGGGTTGGTGGGTAAATTATTTTAAAGTTCAAGGCTAGAAAGGGAATGTTTGACTCTTAGATACAATGCATGAATAATCAACTGAAAACACAGAAAATTACTTAATCCTCCTCGAGAATGTGAAACAAAACACCACCACCATTTTTTATAGCATGTAACATGATCCAATAAATTATTACAAGGAATGGTATAATACATTTTTCCCAATTTTTTATTTTTCATTTTTTTATAAAGCTCCAGAAAGGAAAAGCTTTTATTTTCATTTTTTAATGCTCCAGAATGAAACAACATTATTTTTATTTTTGTAAAGCTCTATAAATGATCAACATTAATCTTCTTTTTTTGAGGAGAACCAAATTAAACAAATGAAAAATAATGAAATTATGACTCATTTCCAATTATTTCATTTCGCAAAATGTTGACGCACACCTCACAACACCCATCAATGAAAAACATCCCAATAAATTCACACTAAAGGCCCTTCCCCTACACTCAAACTTGAAATATCCCTGAAAAAATACCAACTGTATGGGTAGGTAAGGATAAATTGGTTTTTAATGTGTCATAAACCTATATGTAAATTCATGGAATATAAGGGATAACGAAGGATAGATGTAATGGTGGGTCTCAAGATAATATGTGGCTAGCCAATGTATTGCCTCAATCATATTTAAAACATTCCATGAAATCCAAATCTTCAAAAGAGAAAAATCACAAATTATGGATCTCACACAAAATCTAAGTCTCTCAAAAGAATGTGTGGGTGTTAAAAAAAATGTCAAAGTGGTTTATAAAACCTCAATTGATGGGAAAAATATTTTTCAGTCATTGTTTCATTGACATAGATTTCAAAAATCAGTTAAACTCATAAAAAAGATTGAAATTCCAATGTAAGGAAAAAAGTATCACATCAACAATCTTTTAAAATATTTTTTTTTCAAAAATCATTTCAATTTTATCAAAATCAATTAATGTGTGAACTGTGATCAGAATTGTCATTAATGTTTATGGTTCCATGAAAATGAAAATAAAATAGAATGAAAGGAAAAAAAGAGCAGGTTCAAACTCCTCAAACATAAATTTCACTAACCTTCATTTGAGCTTGACAAAATATAAATAGGGGATGAAAAAATAAATAGAATTAATGACACAACCTGGCTTTATTTTTTAGCAGAACTATTGATTTAAGCTCCTGAATGCTATCACTTCTTCCTATAAAGAAGTAAATAATTAAATTCATTTGAAAAATAAAAAACAATTTAAAAAGGATAATTGGAGGGTTAATGCTTGGATTTACCCCCGTTAAGGTGACTTTTTTTACTAACCCTAGTTATGCAGTTACAGTGGGTTAACCCCAATCTAATGTTGGATGGGGTTTCATTCATAGAAACCACCAAATAATATGTCTGCTAATATACATCATTGGATTCCAGAAGGGAGGACACCCAAAGAAAATAATAATGGCCCCTACACCTATAATAGATGAAAAATAGATTTTTATATTAATAGGGGAGAGAAAAGGATGTAGGGGTCTTCCTTGTTTTAGTCATATGGAGGAGTGGTGTCCACTGGTAGTAGACAAAGTAGAATGGTATGTGACTTCTATTTTGGTTTAGGATTTTCAATTGATTATTCATTGATTTAATCTATTTTTCCATCATTCTAAAATGCACCAATGAACAACTCGAACGACTCCTCCGTTCTATCCTCATTAAGAGCGCCTTCTTCTCCCTCTTCATCTAGATCTTGCAGTAGTAGTTTTGTATCTACACATTCCGAATATGGGATATTAGATTGGAATTCATAATTAATGAAATTTCAGTGAAATGAAATCTCATAATTTAAAACAGCCTCAAAAATTTCTACTTCGATCTCTTTTTCATCAAGAATGTCAGCTGGTAACTCATTTGTTGGAGAAATAATTTAATCTTCAAGAATTTCTTCCACCTCTACAATTTCTTCGAGAAATATATGTGGAACATTATTTTAATTCTCCTCAACGTTTCTTTATTTTTTTTCATCTATTATACTTTAACTTATTCAACTGGGGCAGCCAGTGATGCTACTATCTTGCTTTCTTTTCCCATTATTTTACAATTCACTTGAATTATCAAGGAATTTTCTAACAATTGCTGGGAATTTTATTCAAATTGCTGGGAATTTTCAAGAATTTGAATATTCAAAGTATCGACCCTGAATGGATCATAAAAAAATTTATACACCTTCCAATATTTATAACAATTTCCATAAAAATCCATTTTTGCTGATGAATTGAATGATATGGAACAAAGTACATTTTTTGTTTTTTATGAAAAACAGTATGTGAAATCACATGACATCCCCAGAAACTTTGTCAAATTGATGGTGGTGATTTTAGTAGCATTATTCTATTCAATTAAATACTTATTAACGAAATAATTCACCGTAGTGGCACACCCTAGGGTCGATGATAAGGATTCCACTTCCATACACTATCTTTATATTGTAACTGTTATAAAATAACTAATAAAAATATAATACTTATGTAAATGGGGGGGGAATTGAAATGAATAAAATATAAATATAATATAAATATATAAAAAATTTAAAACACAATTAAAAATAAGAAAAGAAATAATGACATTAGTAGAAGAAAACCGTTGTTCACATATTTTCATGGTGGAATTATCATTGTTATTCCAAATATTTATCAATGCGTTATTCAATGTGGAAATCATGACCTATTACTTCAAACCCTCTCGTTTGAATGGTATTACCAAACACTGATAACTCTTTATGTATTATTAATCTCATCCATATCAATCCCCATTCCAAACTCCACCTTCTGAATGAATTACATATCAATGGGAAGGGAAATTATTAAATGAGGAGGAAGAAGACAATAGTAGAGGAAGTGGGGTTACCACTAACCAAAATAATTTAACCACTCATGAAACCTTATAAAAAACATGAAAAATAAATACAGCACATAAAACTCAAATACCACCACTTCCACCTCAAACAATAGTCATTATTAGCTCTCCATAAGCTTAGAGTATAGAAATAGGCACGGTGGGAGAAACAGATAAAATAAAAAAAGATGGGAATAAAGTAAAAATTAAATGATGAATAAGAATGATATAGTAATATATATTGAAAATATGAAGAACAATTACAGAAACAAAACACCACCTTATCCCGTGTAAATTTCTAGATCCTAAATTGGGAGAAGGGACACATATTTATAGGGAGAAAGGGTGATGAATTCACACACAAAATATTTAGTCCAAAAGATTCTGTATGGATGTGACCTTAAATGACCGAATATATAATAAGTGCATTCAAAAATGTTGTTCCACAATGTCTATTCCATTTTCTCCCCAAATTCAGCTTCATTAGACATGACTAAATGGAGTTAGGAATTTATTATTTGTTGTTTTATTTATAGGGCGCAGGTTCTAAGAAGATTTCTTCAAATATATGTCGTTCAATGGATCCCATAATGACTTCCAGACACCATGAAATTTAATTTGTGAATGATAATTGGAGTCATCTTCTATATAAAAGTGGAATCCCATCATTTGGAAGAGTGAAGGCTTAATTTTGTTTCTCATACGATAGTGGGGTCCATGCAGTCCGCCCAAAAAATAGTCAATTTCATTGATTTTATTGTGCCTTTGTATGCATGAATAATACCTTGGTCCTAAATACAAAGTTGAAGGAAATAAAATAATGGTTCAAAAAGAGTTGGAATCAGAAATTTTGGAAATATATTTTATGATATATAACAAAAATACCCCTATGATAAAATCTAATAAAAAACTAGAATTATACCATTTTTGCATTTAGGCTCAAAATAACACAATAACGAAAATATGTAACAACTGCCTATTAAATAACACAATGGTGGGTTTATAAAGATTAAATTCCAGTATAAAATATGATAAAATATTTTCATAACCATCCCTCTTAGGTAAATGAAGAAATTATACATTATTCAGTTTATTTCTAATTTCCTATGACTTTTGGGTAAGCATCACCATAAAATATTGATCATCACCTACAAAGGCATTGGGTTTTCATTCAAGGAATCAGTTAAATATCCCTCACAAGGGTCAATGGCATAGTTTATACTAGTTCCAACCATTTTCAAAATTATAAAATGTTTTTACAAAACATATTCCAACATTTTATTAATAAATAATTTATTTCCTTGTGCAATTATCTATAAAGGAATATCTTGTGGGATAAGTATCTTTATCGTTTTTCCAAATTAAATATTAATCATTTTTTTTATAATTATTCTCATACTATGGCTTTTCACAATTGTTATATAATCCAAATTTACTAATTCAAAAAAAATGTGTTTTGATTCCCACTATTGAGACCCTACTTTTCTTAGATGATTATTATGACATTTTAATGAAAAAAGTATAAATTCAATACAAAACCAGTATAAAAGTGTCTAGTTTAATATGAAAATTACTTCCAATCATAAAATTTACATAATAAAGAAACATTAATTAATTACTTGTTCTCTAGAATCATATTGGATTTTATTTTGTTTATAGTATAAGTAATCAACTGACGATATACCAAAAATAATGGAGATATCAACAATCCTATTAAGAGGAAAATTAAGAACATGAATCAATGTGAAATGGATGAGAATAACAATAATCATCAGATAATAATAATATAATATTGAACATAATAATGAGAGGAAGCATAAAATAATGTCATGGAATTTGGAAATGGATAAATATGATACATCATTTTTTATGGTTAAGTACCACACACCATTGTAAACAAATATAACATCATTTTGACGCATAACATATCTACATCATCATAACGTCATCATTGTGAAAAATCTATAATTATATTCATTCATATTTAATGTTACCTCATGGGATTAATCTCATTACCCAATTAATTGGAGCATTCTATAATTTTGGACAAACCCATCACATATTAGAATTTACATAATCATACAAGCCACATAGAACGTATATGAGTCTTTGAAAAAAAAACAACAAATGAAAAGGAATAGATTTCATGAAAATCTCATAAACCATAAATTCGTGAATAATATTTTGTGTTTTATAAATTAAATTGGTACTAAATACAAGGTATAATAAGAATCAATCATGATTAAAGTGGAAACAATATAAGGAGAAGATAAATAGGTCTTTTAAGAAGGAAATATTATTTTGTGAAAATATATTAATTTTTCATAAAATAATATTTGAAACATGTATATCCCATAAAATAAATTTCATGAACATGAAAATTATATTTTTATTAAAATTAAATGAAAATCCACACTATCATTTGAAAAAAAGAGTGAAAATTCACAGAAAATGAGTTGGGTTTGAGAATCTCATACATTTTGTCTGAATTTTTTCTTCACTTTAATATCATGGATAAGAAAGTAATCTTCCTTAATTAATAATGTTATAACCTCTTATAAGTGTATTTTAATCGTTATTTAATATAAAATTTTTAAATGAATATTTTCATTAGATATGTAGTTCAATTTCATTGTTCGATAGTGTTTTTTTTCTTGGTTTTCATGATTGGTTCTCTTTTATACATGTATAGAAGTTCATGTAAATTTGAAATAATTATAAAAAATTTAAATTATATGTTACCAATGAGCTTATATTATTTTAATTGGTCTTATATATTATATTTTATTCATTATATGTGAGGATGAATCATTAGATAAAATGTTAATGATAATTGTTCAGATTAATTTTGGGGATTTTCGATTACTACGAACACGATTTGTTTTATTATTTATTATTATGGATATATTCTAGTTTCAAGACATATCATATTTTATAATGTACAAAAATAAATATTTTTCAACCATTGTAATGGTTTTATGACCAACCTTGAATTTTGTATGGGATTTTGAATGTACATCGTCCTAGAAGGCTGTAAATAAACTCATCTAAGGTTATGTCCTAATATTTTGAATAAGAGGTAGAAGAGAAGAGATTTGATGATGGATTATTCCATTAAAATAATAAAATATAAGTATATATATGATCAATGTTTATCATTCAACTTTATTTAAGAGAGGTGAGGATATAATAATAGAAGGAAAAAATTAAATGAAATTGATATAAAAAGGAAGACGATTTTTCCTCTTCAACTCATTATCCTTTAGAACCTCATTGGGTCGATAGGATTGGGACATCTGTTGAGGCAAATGTATAATGGATGTGGAGGTGGATATTGGTAAGAATATTGGGCAGAACACGTTCAATCATCAAATATATTAGTAATTATCAAAAAATATATAATATAAAGAATAGTTATTTGATATTATAATTCTTACATCATTTTTCACATATGAAATTGTGATTTTAACTTGTACTATTATATATCATAAATTACTATATTTCACTTTTCACCAAAATTTCAACTCTTATAAAAAACCCAAAACATTCACTCTAAATATTTTTTGAAATGTATAATTAAAAAATAATAACCATTTTTTGTTAAAAAACATCTATATATGAGAAATGTAATTTGTAATTAAAATCTTCAATAATTATAAAAATAACGATTTTTATCATTATAATGGATTTTATAACATTTTTAAAAAATTAAACCATTTGTCAGAAATTTATCTTAAAATCATAATATTATAAAATATTATTTTATGAATCTATTTTATGAATATAAATTTTATGTTAAGTCATTATATTATCTATAAAATTGTAAATAATAATTTATGTAGTATAAAAATAAAAATACATAATAAATAAATTTTAAAATATTTATTTACTTATAATTTAATATTATTATATCATATTACCATTTATAAGATGCCTACATTCTATTGATTGTTTTATATATGAGGTTACTGTTATACTGGTAAGATTTCATTCAATATTTTAAGGTTACTATTCCAAGGGTCATGTTACTATTTCATCAGTACAAGTTTCTTAATTTCTATAAATACATCTTATTGGTTTCATTCATCATTTATAATGTCAATATTATGTTCTAAAATTTATTTTTTTGTATTATAATACATGAAATAATTATAAAAATTAAATTTCCACTAATAATATTTTGTGTAATTAAATTCACACCCCCTCTCTGTGATTAAAGATCAATACAGGAACTACAAGTGGGTTCTTTAAAGATGGATATTTTTTATGAAATGACCAAGATAAACTACTATAAATGATATCTATATTTATCTTGGTTTTCATATAAACTATTGATACATTGTTAGATATGTATAACAACAATGAATTCCACTAACCATGAGTACTCAAAAGGGGCTATGATCCCTTTAATTGATGAATTTGAAAAGGTTTTTAAATAACTAAAGAGTTGTTTGGTTGGTGTCCCCGTGAATATAATACCACACAATAAAAAGGTTTCATGATATATAGTGATACGTCCAATATTGGTTTAAGATGATTCCTTGTACATAATGGAATAACGTTAACAAGTAAATCCCACCAATTAAAACCGAGAGAACAATTTAACAAAAAAAAGTGATTTGGAAAAGGCCATAGTTAATTATGAATGATGATATAATGGAATTATATATACAATGAATGGTGGGATAAATATACATATGAGAAAATATTAAATTATATATTAAAATTGAATTAGTTTAATATGAGACAAATAATATTGTTTCTTCTAATCAATTGTTTTGATTTTTTCATACATTCCCATCCTGGATAGGAAATAATGTTGCTAACACTGCCGATCAGTAAAACCATGCCAGCTTATCTAGGTAGAGGATCACAAAAGATCCAATATTCTTATATTTGTAAATATGGATCATTAAATTTTGAAGGAAGAGAATAAATCTTATCTTTTTAGAAAGAGTGATCTACCATCAATACATATCAAAATTAAAGATGCACATAGGGAATATGTAGAGGTATAGATGAAGGTATGAAATGTTCCATACATATATAAAATCATTCGGATGGGAGAAAAAGTATTATGAACCATGTATGTGTATCATAAATAAAATATTTGAAAAAATTGATTATTGATGAAGATTATAATTTTTAATTCATTATTTATCCTATATGTATGTTGATTTATCAAGATATGAAAGAACACATATGGTTGGATAATGTTGATAGAGATATTGTAATTTATGAATCCTCTTTCTCGGTATGTCAGAATGTTGAGGGTGAAATACATGAATATAAAGATATGATAGAAAATTACATATATTAAAATAAATATGGGAAAAATTACGTTGGATTTTATTATCGTACACCCGAAAAACATAAAAATTCCATTATAATATATGGTTTGTAGTTGATTTCCATTATAATTCATCACATTTCATTACAATAAAATATGATTTATCATTTTATAATCTATGTAGTATATAAAATAAATTGTTGGTTGGGTTTCATGGATAATCACAATAAACAGTATCTAATCATGATTCGAGGTTTACCTCATTTTTTTGGATATTTTTTAATATTCTTTATATATAGTGTTATGATTCAATATGGTTGATCATTCTCAAACAGATGGTATGTCTGAGAGAACCATTAAAACACTATATGATATTCAAAGATTTTATCTTATGGATTTTTATAGTATTTGGGAAAGAAACGTTCCAATATAGATGTATTCATACAAAAATAACATTCACTAAATCATTTTGTTTGATCATTAGGAAGACCTATGTGGAGAGAAGTTCATAAATTCAATGTTCTATGATTAAGTTCTATAAATAAATCTTCTGAGCACATTTCTATCTAAAAGATAGTATAGAATGGGATAACTACTCAACTAATCATTAATGAAGATTAGATTCAATATAATAATTATGAGTATAATCATCGGTGAGATTTGGAGTTTGAAGTTTGTGAGAATGTGTTTCTATATATATTTGATGGAAAATGTTTAAGAGATTTTAGATGAAATGAATGTTAATCCCCATATATTTACCCCTATCAAGAATCTTAGTTGAGAAATATATTATCTCATGGAATATTCTATAACACTAAGAAATTCAGAAATAATTACATTTTATTTGATATCATTTTCAATAAACAATACCATGCCTAAGTAAAACAAATAATATTTTTCTTCATATTTTATCTCTTCGATGGCTACAAGAACACAGAACCCCCATTCTAAATGAAATATAATATCACTAAAATATATTTTAAAAACTAAATCATATTTTAAAATTATTTTTTTAAATTTCGAAGATTTTCTATACATTTTTTAAAACCATTTGAAATTCGAATAGGGATGAGCCAATTATACCAAGCTCGAGGATACTTTTTAAATAAAATGTATTGTAAGATTACATTGAAAACATTATTCAGAATATGTGGAATTGAAATCTAGGTGGTTGTTCAAAAAACATATTTAATTATTTAAAAATTTAATAATGAAATTTTGACTTCCATTTTACATAGTTTTAAATCCAAATGTGATTCACAGGAAAGTATTATTCTAATGGATTCAAGTATTAAAACCAGTGAAAAGTATCCCATACAGTATATAGAATCTTCTTGACTATATTCTTATGGAACCTTCCTAGTCCAGGAATACTTATTAATATATGAAATTATTTTCACAAAGAAAAACTTAACTCTCATAATGTATAATATACATAAATTATGAAATAAGAGATTTCCACAAAACAAGAACAAACATAAATAAAACCGTAAAGGTAACATGTGGAATTACTTGGTTATGATTATAAACCTCGTGTATACCATCTGATTTGTAGCCCTCATTGATATGCTACAATGTAACCCTCACTAATACATTATAATATACCAATCACAGATACCTTATGGTCTAACCATAGAAGTTACACATGGAATAGCCACTACGATCAACTTCTAATATAAACATATAGAATTCAATAGAGGATGATATAGGTCCTAACCAGCATCATAAATATTTTCCAAAAATAAAAAAATATATTAAAACATGAATAATTTACTCATTACAAAATCATTTTTAAATTTTTAAAATGAGCCAATAAAGTGGATTTGAAATGGAATGTCCAATTCCTTGAGTTCAGCATACTTAAAATGTGTTCAAAAATATTCTAGAATTATCCTCCGTAAGAACCTCTTTAAGGCCCTTGTTTTGGTCCTTTTGGTGAGACCAGTAGGTCCAAGATGTGGGGAAGGATCATGGGGAGGAAATTGGGAACAAATTAAACATGGTATAGAGTTTTGAGGTGTGAGAAGAAGGGGTGGTGAGGGGGTTGAATTAATTGTCAATAATAGGGGAGTTTCTTCATTATTTAATGCATTAGTTTAGTATTACGGCTCAAGAAAATGAATAGTATAAAAATAATCACTAAATATAATAAAATAAAATATGTAAAATTACAATTATGGTTATTAAATTAGATATTACTGAAGGGATATTATATTCAACAAATACTGTATATATACAATAAATTACTTTATTTTTTATATTCACATTAACTTCAAATATTTTAGAAAAATCCCAAAATCTTCCCCTGACAATTTGTCGACATGTAGATTTAAAAAATGAACACCGTTTATGGAAAATAGTTTTCTATATATGATATATTTAATATTTACATAAAATCATCTATTATTATAAACATACTGATTCTAATATTATTACCAATTTTATAACCCTTCGATAAATAAAATTAGGTCTGATAAAATTATATTATAATCATATGAAAACAAAATATTAATTTATAAATAAATTTTATGATAATATATATTAATTTAATTAATTATATTAATTATAAAATTATAAATAATCATTTATGTTCCTTAAAAATAATAACACATAATTTTTCATTTCCATAACTTTTATTTAAATATTAGATGATATAAATGTATCACATTTTCAATTATAAGATAGTAATTTTTTATAATATCATAAGAGATGTTAAAATTCAATATTTATTTATTAATTTTGTTTAAAATATGAATTCATACATTATATATTTATCTGAAATTTAATAATTTATTTCTAGAACGAAAAACAATATTACAGCTACCACGATTGTTAAGTTCTCCCAACCTTCTAGAAATTGTATCTATTCAATTTTTAGACTCTTTTTAAACAAAAAATCACCACTTTCCATCATTGAATTTTCAGATTTCCATTTTTCATCTTCAAACATGTGGTTTCTCCACAAAAGCCTATCCTCGTAAATTTACTTATTACCCAATAAATTCTCTCTATAATCTAGAATATGAATATTGTTCTCCTCAAAATAATGTTTCATATATAGACAAAATACATTCACGATCAAAAAATGAGATGAATCAGGCATTTACATTCTTAACATATAATAACGTAAAAATTTATGTAATTGAGATAAATAGATATGCAATGGTAACCAGTAGGTAACTGGTCTTTCATTCTCGAGAATTTCATACGGACCAATGTATCATGGACATAGCTGTCATTTTGTTCCAAAAAAGAAAATAATTTTCTAAGGAGGGATTTTAGGTAGAATATGATCAACTAATAGTAAATAAAATTCTTTCCTCTAAATATTTGTATCAATTTTCATCATAATATGAGTTTTCCTCATAACATAGTGGATCATATTTGATTTCTTATTCACTTACTCTAATAATTATAGTCCCACCAACTTCCTTTCCCCAATATAATCACAAAATGGTGGTGTTTTAAACTACTTTAAATATAATTCCTAAAAAGGGAGAATATTTAATTTGCAATGAATATTTTTTTTTAATAAAATTGAATTGAATATAGAGGATGATTCAAAATTTCATGGTAATCCATTTCAAAATATCAAATAATATCATCCATTGTATGGATTTTTCATTTTTAATGCCCATATAATTGATGATGAAATGTCATATAAATTTTAATTATGTTCCCAAAAACATATGAAGGACTTTAAAAATTCAAAAAGTGAACCTGTGATCACGATCAGATATATTGGAGGGAGGTACCCAATGTATCCTATCAATATATTTGAACTTCAATTGTGAATGGTGATCTGAGGACATAGTATCTCGATATGGAAGAAACTGTGAAAATTTAGTCATTCATTCAAAAATAAGAAAAATAAATTGTTACTAGGTGAAATATTTGGTAGTCCCCCCTTGAAGTGCAAGGATATATTTTCTCATTTTGACTTTGTAACTAGGAAAGTATGACACGTGTTCTTAGGTATTTGTGACTCTAATTTATCATGTTGAAAAGTCAATCCTTTTATTGTATAATCAAAGATATATCTTTCTAGTACACCCCACCAGTAATCCTCCAGATGTTTTTTTTATATCATAGTGCTTCTATTATTTACTATAAAAAAGTAAAACTATTAGCTCCACTTAAGAATTCATTCTTCATTATGGAATCATAAGCCACAAATAATATCTTCCACAATATGAACAAAAAATTTTAATCATTTTTAAATTTAGGAAAAATTCCATTCTCAAACAATTATACCTTTTTCTATAACTCATGATCTTCATTATATTCTTACATAATTCTTCCTTGGAGATACAACTGCACTGATACCTAAAATGAAATAGTGGATTTCCTGATACAAAAAACAACCAACAACAAATTTATAAATTCATTAATCAAGGTTCTATGTTTGTAGAAACCCAATCCTAGATATGGTATGACAATTTTATTTTATCAATTGCATTTTCATGATTATAAGGAACTAAATCTTGAAGGAATGAGAGTTTAGTACTGTTGGTAAACTACATAAAAACATGAGACAAATATAGCAGAATCATGAATGAATTAATGAGATTAATAATTATTAAACTGTAAATAACTAAACAGACATCTAATATAAATAATAATCCAATAATGAAATACATAAAAAATATATAAAGTTAATAACTATAACCACATGAAATTAAAATAAATAGATAAGGCCAAATCATTAAGGCAATGTAACAAACAATAATGCAATCCGTTTAATCAATGATCCAAAAAAATGAATCCATAAATATGTCAAAACTTGATCTCTTAGATGGTGAATAACTAAAACTATTTGACTAAAATTAATAATAATTATACTCCATATTTCCTATGTACATGGTACCGTTACAATCAAGACCATTCAAAAGACAATTCATAACATTTAAAGAAAAAACTCATCTAAGGTGGCTAGTGAAATATCTCGTCCCATTAGACTACCATTGCATCAATGTTATATTAATAAATGGGCCACAATCTTGTTATACCACTCCAAAACATTCCACATATTTGAAAATCAAGATAAAAAATATTCCCTGTCAAAAAACAAAATTTAATAAAAAATATATATATATCAATATTTCCCAATATAATCAAATAATTTTAAAAGTAGACACTCTATGTAAAAAGGTACATGGTCTGGGAAATAATAATATCCAAGATAGATGATATTGATAATTATGGGGAATTTAATGATTAAATGAGATTTATTATTTCAAGGGGATTTCAAAAATGAATCAATGATAGGAATATAAATACCATCACTATCCAAAACAATCATAAAGAATATATTATAATATTATTGATGGTATTAAGAAAACATACCTAGAGTGTTATAAAATTAATGGGTTTTATCATTGATGAATTTAAATTTTATAAAAAGTTAATTTAAAAACATTCATGAGGAAAATATCATTTTTTTAAACATTCTGAAAAACCTTTTCCTTGAAAATAAATTTAAAAAAATTATATAAAAATTAAATATTAAAAAAATTAATAGAATCATTTAAGGAATGATGATGCGTAAATATTTACATTTCGTACAATGTAAAAATAAAATTCATTTTGCATTGTAAAAATTTTAAACAAATGTGTTGTTTAAAAAGATATATGAAAAATGTATTGAAAACATTAGTAAAAGACAAAAAACGTTGTAAATGAATTTATCAAATCATTTTAATTTTTTTGAAAAATCATTAATTAAATATGGTTTTCAGATAAAAATAGGTTCTTTAACAAAATATTGAAATAATGTCTGGTTTTATGATAAACATTTTCTAAAACATTTTGAGTACCAAAAATTGAAAAAATGGTTAGAATACATGAAAAAGGCCATGAATTACCAAAGTAGAGAAAATATAATGGTTGTTTTTATAACAATCATAAAACTTTCTTGAAAAGAAATATAATGTAATTATTAATAAGGTTATTTGTTAGGAAAATAATCCTAAAAAATTCCAATGTGTACCTTGCAACATCTAAACATTTTAAATGAAAATAGTAATGAAGGAATAAAAATTAATAGATGTTATAATATCATATGAGGAAAAATATATATGATATTTCCTCAAAATGGAATTATATACAACATATAAAATAAATTATGTTCACTACAACAAATAAGTCTCAATGGTTTTTAAATTGAGACTAAATCCCTTACATTGTTCTTCCATTTTGGTGAATGTCCTTCATCATACTGTAAAATAAACTTATGTTAATTTTATACATTGTTTATAAATTTTTTAATTTTTATCATTACATTTATTTAAATTTTTATTATGTTTTATACATCTTTTTAATCAATCATGTTTATGTATGGTTTTTTGAACAAATTTAGTTTACGTGCCAAAATGACTTCAGTAGGTAAACTATAGACAATAGTGTCATTATATAACATCTGACGATTAATAATCATGTCATAGATACAATATTTACACATCCAGTTTACATTTAAAAAATATTCATTACATACGATTATTAAACATTAATCAATATTACCCTAATGGAGATGGTAGTTCATACTTACGTATGAGTGACATTCATATTTTTAAACGATAATTAATGAAACATTGTGAGTAACACTATATAACCAATAATGATAAATATATCATATATAAAATTTTATGTAATCATATATAATTATATATATAATTCTTGTGATGTAAAACTAATCACATCATGTTGAGGTGGCGGTACTCTAAACAGCCACTAATAATGTTATAACTTTGTAAGTGTGGGAGATGGAAATAAATAATATATATATATATTCACACATGTATAATGATATTTAATTATTCCATTAATATAATTTATAGGTTTTTTTTGTAAAATATTTTTAATTTAAACCATAATTTATAGATTCCATGTATCGTGTGAACGAATCATATTGCATTGAGGGTGTGATAGTCCACACATCCTCAAGAAATGTCATTGTATTAATGAAAAATAGAAATTATAAATTTTACATGTTATAAAATGATGATAAAATTATTAATACATAAAAAATATCATAAATACCATATAAAAATATATTTTTCATCACAATTTCCAATATTTGAGGTTCTATGGGACAAATAAACAATCATTGTTTCATGAGGCAGTGGTTTTCCTCACATTGAAATAATATGTTTGTTTCCCATTATAACGAATTTTGTGTATGTCTAGGTTGAACCCATATAAAAAAAATAATAGTATATTTTGGATACAATGTCTTTTATACATTCATAGAATAAGAATTATTTTGGGGGTTGGAGAATTGTAATACAACTAGAGAGCTTGAGAGAAGATATTGCCTCTAAATAGGGTAAATTCTTTTGGATTGTACCAAAAGGATATATTAAATTTCTATCTATAAAAATGTAGGATACACATTATATGGTTGGGATTTTTGAAATCTATTAGGAAATATATTCTTAGAATGGATATGTATTTAGTGGTGTGAGGAATGGGGAGAAGTGGTGGACTTTTATAGGGAATAAAAAAGGCTATCTTTGATGTTTTGGACATAGGTTAGGCGTATAGGTGTTTTTACCTAAAAATGTCATAAGAAACAATGAAAATTCAAGACATAAAGTTTCATGTCCTATTTAAGGACATCCAATCAGTTTTTTATAATTTTCTAGGTTATTTGGGCCCTTATGTTAAAGTTTAATTCCTTTTTAAACATAATTTTACCACAATAATAGTAATTAATTGTAAATACATTTGCTAATATTTATTGTGGAATTTTTTTACTTCTACTATACATCAGAAATTATTATAACTCCAAATATGGAATCAATTTTTCAAAATTCCAATTATATAAATGGGAGAAATTAATTTAAAAAATATCCCATGGGTGGGGTGGCAATACAAGATTTTCTAATAAAAACGTCCAAATTTTATCTATGTTTATTAATAAATTTCAACGTGAAATTTATTAAAATGAAATAAATTTTATTAATTGATAAAAATATTATCTAATTAATCATTTAAACAAATTATAATTATAATTTTATATTATAAAAAAATTAGAAGAGAATATAGTTATGTACTAAAATTCATTATTCACAACAACTCATGAGAAATGAATCTTCATGCAGAAATACAAAAAATTAAAACTCAAATATTTTTTTAATTGATATTATAATGATTATTTTTTCATATAAAATCCATTAAACATCCATATTATATTTAAAATGGGATATCTATTAAAATTTTTTAAGATTTCATTCATTAAAATATGGGTTTTTAAGTGTAAAATAGTGTTTGTTCATAACAATTGTATATAAATCTAATGTTTGACTAATAAATTATTTTATTGAATATAAAAAATATAAATATCATGAAAATAATTCCCAATTTGTAATTAATAATTTTTATTAAGAATAAACTCTTTTTGAAGTATTAATATGACAATATATATTTATATATTGAATGGGTTCTTATTATAATTTTTAATTAATTATCAGTAAATGAATTAATTTTATATTTATATAAACCAATTTTTTTTGTAATTTAGTTAAGAATATTCATAACCACATAAATAACTGATATTTTATATAATATTACATTAAATTATTATATTTTAAAAATATATCGTTGTATGGTGAAACTCTGTCTTTCAAATAAAGAAAACTATCGAAGAATTTCTCCCTTGCGTGTAACACAAGATAAATCGGTTTTGAATACATTAAAATGTATATATTATATTAAATTTATCTAAAATAGTAAATATACATTACATTTATTGGATATTATATTCCCTTTTGTGTTTGGTGAAGTGTTTCATACATGCTATCAAATAAAAAGTTGAACTCTAGAATTTATGGGTGTTACATTCTACCAACCTGTATTAAATTACATAGACTTAATTAAAACTTGATCATGGTAATATATATTTTTTATGATTCCTTTGTTAAATTCCAATATCATAGGAAGGTTTTGTGAAATATCTTCTCTAAAAGAGTGAATGAGACATAAAAATGTTTACATGGATTACAATGTAACTATGTTTCTATGTAAGAGAAATTTAGTTGAAAGTAGAAACACTGAAATAGAAAAAAATGTAAATATTTATAAGTGGTTAATGAGATAAAAAATAACAATGAAGTGAATGGAAAATATAATATTGGGGGGCCTCAATTCCATAATTATGTGATTATTTAGAAGGCCATCAGTTTAACCAAACATAAGGTATTATGAAAACATTTTATTTCTCAATCATTTTCGTAATATTGGGTAATTATGTTACTAAACAAGAGTATAGAGAAATATGTGTATACTATATGTCTCAATTTTTTGTGAACAAATATATCTCTAGGTTTTTCTCTAAATAAAATATACATCATCCCATTACTCCCAAAAATAATTTCCCAACATTAAATTGTTTTATGCCTAAATAAATAAAAGATTCTTTTAAAGGATCATAAGGACAATAAAAAATTAACAAGTCAAACTATTTTCCATTAACTATCATCCGAAAACAATATCGGTAATATATGAATCTCTAATACAAAAAGTGATATCTCTACTTCATCATTAACATTTATTCATAAATTATTTTTCTAAAAATAATTAAAAAATTTCCAGGACATTGCGTAGGTCAGTGGTTGGTGTGAAACCATCATCAACATTCAGCCATGATTTTGAGACTGAAAACATTGGTATATTTGGTTTTTTTCACTTGTCATACATTTTTCCATTTCCTAAAACAAAATTTATATAATTTACAAAATAAATATGATGAAAATATTTATATCATGGTTTATCACAAACTATCCTTTTAACTGAGGTTTTCAATATGACCCCTATATATTTATACTTCATCCACATATTTTCACATAGATCCTTCATTGGTCAAGATTTTATCCTCTAGAATAGTGCCATGAGATGGATTTTTTATAGGTTCCCCACCCATATTAAAAATAAATATAATGAATTTACTAGGATGACCTTAATTTACATTCATCCCACTCTTTATTATTTCTCACCAATCCATTACCTAATATTCTTCTTCCCCACACCTAATTATATTACTTATTCTATTGAGACACTTTCTAGGATGTATCCTTCCACACTTCGTTCATATTAGAAATTGAGCCTAAATTGTTGTACGGTCTCCAACACTCAAGCACATATAAACCTCAAACATTCAATTCATTGGTGTGTTTGGGTGTTCGTAAAACTATATATTGTTAATCAAATTACAGGAAACCCAATTTTGATTAAACATGATAATTTTCACCCCTATAAAAAATCAATTTTTTCTCATTATCCCAACATTTTCCAATATGTTTGATGTTATATTAAAGCCTTTGGGTTCTAACCATTCACTAAAAGTAGAAATAATAGTGTGAGAAACAATAGTCACAATGAAGAAAGTATATAATTATCTTTAAGATATCTAAATCATGGAACATTATTTTTTAAATCTTAAACACCTTATGTTTAACCATGATTATCATTATCATTATACATGAAAATTATTCATATTTTTTTAAAATAAAACATGGAATACACTATGATAATTCCGATATAGTGTCAAACCAGGTGCAAAGTAAGGCTTGATGTCATGTACCATGTTACCATGAGTCGGGCCTGAAACACCTTGTTAGAGTTATTACTCCTCGGTATATCTTATCTAGAACCAAGTACATTTGTAATATACATTGAAGGATGTATTTCAAAGATGACCCAAATAATATATAAATTTAAAAAATTATAGTGTGTTCCGCTATACATATCCCCATAATCAATGTTAGGGTTATATTATATAAACATTGTTTTTATAAATCTTGTTCCCAAACGGTCAACTAATCAAACTCTAATACCAACTGTAGTGACACAACCGCATATAGGCCATAGTAGGTGTCTACAACAAATTACAAGGGCATTATTAAAAGGAATCAAATGTCCATGAAATACGAATACATGGAATATGATACACTAATTATAAAATATTTCTTTATTTCTAAAAAATAAAATTCAGGTTAAATTTATTCCATCTATTAAATCTATGAATATCATTGTTAGAACACTTCTTATATTTTTGGTAATGAATAATAATAAAGGGCAGCTCAAATTCTCAGTAAGGGAAAAATCTAATAGCAAAAAAATGAATGAATGAGAATATATATTATGACATGGTAAATAACAAAACTCATATTCCATATAAAAAACAAAACAAGAATCAATTTTATAAAAAAATTCCAGTTAATAACTGCAATTACATGCCCTTTAAAAACTAGATAACATAAAATTAGTATATAATTTTATGAAACTAAAATATACAACATTTAATTAGTGAATATTAAATGAAATATATCTAAAGATATGTAAACACAAGATGCCATGGATTAATAGTAACATAAACTAAATGACGAATATGCTTAGTTATTGGATGCCATGTTTTCTAAGTACATGTTACCTTTATTGTTAAGGGGTCTTGTAACGACCCAAAATTTAGAATAAATTTTGTTTCCTAACTTCTTGAGTTATTTTATTTTATACTCAACAATAATATTTCATTTTATAAAATGAGTATAAATAATATAATATCATTGGGTTTTTACTGTTATATGACTGTTGGTCAATATGACCATTGGAAACTAAATTTTGTGATTATTGTCTATAAATAAAAGTGATCTTGATTGAAATAAGATTCGATGGACCCATCCAGTTGTCTCCGGCCGATCATAGACTATCTTATAGAACTCGTGAAATAGGTAGCACCTTTGGGATTTTCTCTGGACCAAACCCAAGCCGAACATCATCATGTCAAGATGGAATGGAATCGCTTTTGCGAGAAGTTCAGGCTGATAGAAATCACTACTCGGGCAATGTTGGCTGAGCCACCCCAAGATTCTATCACCCTAGAACACCTTACTCTTATGTCCTATGCTGGTGTTATACGGGGCTATGTAATGAGACCCTAACTGCTTTTTGTAATCCTTTGATTTAAATAAAAATTGTGATTTCTTCTTATATTGAAGTTTGTGAATTTTCAAATGTCCGGATAAATATTGTATGTATTTTATTAATGAATTTTAGAAAAATTATATTTTAAAAATATTTATGTAAAACATAAATAATTTATAATGTGTAATGATTTTCAGAAAATAGTCTTCTATAGTTATGTTCAATAAGAAATTTAGAGTCTAATAAGATCAACATAATTTTTGATGAATAGTAAATTATGAATAATGATTTTACGCTTATGATTAGTAATGTGAGAAAATGGATTAATTAACCTCACTTAAGAATGTATTAATATAATTTAGGTACCTTGATTATGTAATGTGATTCAATAAAATAGATAAATAACTGTTCAAGAAAGTATTAGTTATGTATTATTTTTTTTGAGAGAATATTTTTTTTCAAAAATTAAATTAAAAATATATAGAAAATTATTTTCATAATATGGAGTTCATTTTTGATATTAGAGCATCGATATTTGTTAAAGGTGAGTTTTAGGGATTTTTCTGAAATAGTTGAATTATTAATGAATAAATTTTTTATTTAAAAATTAAATTATAAATATTTAGAAAATTATTTTCATAAAATGGATTTCATTTTTGACTTCTCATCATCAATATTTGGTTAAGGTGAATTTTTTGGATGTTTCTGAGAAAGTTGAATTTTCAGTGAATAGTGAAAATAGTTTTTCAGTTTCAGGTGTTTAATGACATCATTTAGGATGTAATCATTATGAAATAATTCTTTCCGAATTATGAATAGTAAGATAATGTATTTGGTGTCCCAAGTTTCCAATACCATTATAAAATACCGTGGGAAAGCCCATGGTTTTTCCAATACCACCAATGATGTGTCCCTTGGAAATTAATGCTTTGTCCCCTCACTTCTCCTATAAATACCAAGAGTTTCCCTCATTAATTTTTTTTAAAAACTATACCCAATGATGTTATGGTATCTTTACCTCCAAAGGAGTCCTCCCAAGGTTCCCTAAAGCAACTGAAGGTCTTGAAATTCATACATTCGTAGTTACTCTTAATGGTAAGGTCTCCTACTCTCTTTCTTTCAAGTACTCATGTTTATGTCATTTCTTTTAAGCCCCATAATCTAATGTTGGGGGTGTTCTTTTATATTAATATTACTATAATTTTCATGTTCGTATGATGAATTAACCCTTATTTCCCTGATCATTTAATTTTATGAAGGTTTATGTGGTGCTGTTAGGATGCCAAATTTTTGTAAGGGATTCTTTCACTCTTCCTGTTTTCAATGTTCTACATTCAGGTCAAATCATTCAAGTTCCTTTTCTCCATGTTTTGGGATGATATTTATTATGATAATACTATCCTATTATTTTCACATGATGAGAGACCCTACTTGAACTCATCAACTCATTATTATGATGTTTTATGTGATGCTATTAGGCTGTCGAATTTTGATAAAAGAAACCTTATTTTTGTCTTCCTTTCATGTTTTTCATTTCATATGGTATATCCTACAAATTTAATTAACATGTTCTTATATCCATTATATTCTATCCCTATACTATTTTAATGATCATTTATGAGTTGGTTACCCATGTCCCCTCTCTTTTCAATGTTTTCAAAAACCCTAGAACATAGCCGTTATGCTACCGAATTTTTGTCTCAAAATGTATCTATCTTTTTCTCCAAATCATTTATTATATTAAGTGAATAATCAAAAATAATTATTATATAGGGGTATTCACAAATATATCATAATGATCTATCTTAAATTTTTTGATTTACATACATGAAACCTGTTGTACATTTCCATGGGTTTAAAGAGACATAAAGGTTACATCTTTAAAGAAATTTAAAAAAATTTATGACTATGAAATGAAACCCATTTATTTTATTATATATGGGTAATTTAAGAAATTATTTAGGATAATATATGTGGCTCACATGGTAATAAAGAAAAATTAGGGGTGTACCCTGACAGCTCTCTAATGCATTGGGTAAAGACTTAATCTCTAGAAATTACCATTTTCACGATACCTTAGTGAATAACCTTGGTAATTTTTTAATGAAATCTTGGGGATGGACCTTGGTGATACAGACATAATTGTCTAAATTACATTTTGTAGCCGCATATTAATGTTATAAAACACATTATTTTTATTATGATATTCATTGTGATATTTTTCTAATGCCTTAAATTTATTTATCATGACTTTATTGATGTATCTCAAGTTTACATGTAAAATGTTTCTATTGTTTCCCTTACTGGGCCTTCTACTCACCCTTTCAATTGATGTATGCTCCCAGGTTATGATATTTTGTAATGGACTTAGTATGAACAATGAAGAAGCCTTACAAGAGGTTTAGAAGAATGTTGATGTTGTTTTCATGTATTAGGATCCTTATTTCCATGACACTATACTTTAATGATCCTCTGTTTGTAACATATAATGAAACGTTATGTATTAAAAAGGAGAGATGTTGTAGTTGGTATCAAAGGATAGTTTAGTTATTTATGGACATTAGGATATTAAAACATTAGGAAGAACCCTATATAAATGTTTAAATATAGGAAATCTTCGTGGTATTTTGGTGAGTATTGAGTAAGTGGTTTATCAAGAAAATACATCCCTATCTAGATACAAGCTGGTTGAGGTCTCTCTTTCACAGATGTACATAGGGGTATAACCCAAAAAGAACACTTTGAGATATACTCTAACGGGAACTGGTACACGACAACGGGACTTGCTACACTCTAGATTATGACACTCTCAGGGGATATGTTTGGATAATCGCATGCTTTTTAGGAATCATTATGAAGGAATTATATAAAAATGTAATTTTATATGCATGAAGTTTTAGGACATAAAATCCTTTTATATTAAAAGATTCATAAATAAAAGAAGTTTCACATGAAGGATTTATTCTTTTAGATAATGTCCCCATCGTCTAGGAATATATTGATGTATTTCCAGAGGAGTTACCCGGACCACCACCAGAAAGAGAGGTAGATTTCCCCAATGAACACGTACTTGGATCTCATCTGATGTCAATGACCCCCTAGAGAATGGAAAATGTGGAGCAAGAGGAATTAATGAAACAAATCCAAGATCATTTGGTGAATGGGTTTATTCGACCATGTGTTTCTCCTAAGGGAGAACCAATTCTCTTTATGAAGATGAAGGATGGATCGATACAGCTATGCATATATTATAGAGAACTGAATGGGATAACAGTGAAGAAAAAATACTCTCTTCCATGAATTGATGACTTATTTGACCAACATCATAGGACTCAATTCTTCTCTATGATTGATATTAATTCTTGTTATGATCAATTGAGTGTGAAGAGTGATGATATTCCAATAACTGTATTCCAATTTATATATGGGAATTATGAGTTTTTTTTATGCCCTTCGGACTAACTGATGCACCTTCTATTTTTATGGATCAAGAATAATTTGATTTTTGAAACTTATGTATTATAAAATTAAATCCTATGTATAGGAAAATGATTTGGTGATTAAATAATAATGGTTAATTTGGACGATGTTTTCTCTTTTGGATTACAATATGCCTAAGGGAAATAAAATGCTACATGATTTATATTGTGGAGGAATGGTTGAACTTTTTAGAATATATGTAATTATTGTGGACATATGGGGATTTGGGTAATTTCTGGAAAATGATAAACCTATCATAGAGAATATGTGAATAGGTTAATGACACTTTAGTATGTGTCTTTAATAGTATTCGATGTTATTTAGAGATAAATTTTAAGATTTTTTGTGGAAGACAATGTGATTAAATCCTTCTGAGTTTTGGGTTCCAATCTTAGTTTGGAATATTCTAAAGAATTTTAAGGATGATTTTGTATTGAATGGTCTTTCTCGAACATTATGTACTTTTTGTTAAATTTTGGAGATTAGTAGACCTATTTCTTTTTAAGAAGGATTATCCTTTTTGGGGATTATATGATCTCATACTAACCATCTTCATTTTAGTTGATGACTAAAGACAAGGGAAAAATATAGTTAGTCTTTGGTGGATTATGTGATTCTCTAAAAGATGATTCTTCAGATTTTGATTAGGCCAAGTCTTTTTTGAATTCTCATTGTTTTGAGAAATGATTAGTCTTGGTGGAAACATATTAAGTGATGAAACTATACATAATGGTAAGTATATTTCCTTGTGTTTTTATTCTATGTAGTAAATTAATTCCTCAATATTATGAAAAGGAACATAAAACAAAAAAGTTAGTGGTTTACTTTTCCTATTGGATAATCAATGACTGTTTAACACATCATATGTTGGTGATCTTATTGTGGTTAATTTTCTCCTAATCAGATTTTCTATCACTCTCCATCACAAATTGACAATTTTCTTTCACTTCCATATCCATGTTTTCTGACATCGAATCCTATTATGGGTTTACTCGGGTAGCCTTTGTACTTCACATTCTTCTTTTAAAATAATAGTTTTACTAAAGCATTTTTTGATGTGGTAATTTCAATGAAATTTCCAAGCCCAATTTTAAAATAGTCAGGACGCAATTTATTAAGGGGGAAGATTGTAACGACCTGAAATTTTGAATAAATTTCATTTCCTAACATTGTGTGTTATTTTATTTTATACTCTACAAAACTATTTCTTTTAATAAAATTAGTATAATTAAAAAAAGACCATTGGGTTTATACTGTTATATTATTTTTGGTCAATATGACCGTTAGAAACTAAATGTTGCGATTACTGTCTATAAACACAAGTGATCTTGATAGAATGAAGATTCGATGGACCCAACCAATAGTCTCATGCCGATCGAATCCCATCTGACAGAACTCGAGAAGGAGGTATCACATTTGGGGTCTTCTCTAGACTGAACCCAAGCCCAACAACATCGTGTGACGTTGGAACGGAATCGCCTTCGCGAGAAGTTCAGGCGGATAGAAATCACTACTCAGGCAATGTAGGCCGAGCCGCCCCAAGATTCTATCACCCTAGCTCACCTTACTCTTAGGTCATATGATGGTGTTATAAGGGGATATGTAACGAGACTGTAATTTCCTTCTGTAATCCTTTGAGTTAAATAAAAATTGTTATATCTTCTTATGGTGATGTTTGTGAATTTTCAAATGTACAGATAAATTTAGTATGCATTTTATTGATGAATTTTAGAAAAAGGATATTTTAAAAATATTTATGTAATCCATAAATAATAAATAATGTGTAATTATTTTCAAAAAATGGTATTCTACAGTTTTGTTCAGTATAAAATTTAGAGTCTAATAAGATTATATTAACTTTTGACGAATAGTAAATTATGAATAGTTATTTTATGCTTATTATTAGAAATTTTATCAAATGGATTAAGAAACCTCACTTAGGAAAGTAGTAATATAATCTAAGCACGTTGATTATGTAATGTGATACAAAAAAATATGTAAATATCTATTTCAAAAAGTGTTGGTTAATTAATAGATTTTTTGGGTTAATAGTGTTTTTTACTTTAAAAATTAAATTAAAAATATTACAAAAATTATTTTCATAAAATGGAATTCATTATTGAAATCAGAGCATCGATATTTGGTTAATGTGAATTTTTGGGATTTTTCTGAAACAATAGAAATTTCAGTGAATAGTGTTTTAATTTAAAAATTAAATTAAAAATATTTAGAAAAATATTTTCATAAAATTGAGTTCATTTTTGAATTCAGAGAATCGATATTTGGTTAAGGTGAATTTTTTGGGAATTTTTTGAGAAAGTTGACTATTCTGGGAATAGTGAAAATACAGTTTTTGAGTTTCGGGTGTTTAATGATATCATTAAGTTTGTAATCATTATGCAATAATTCTGGATGACTTATAAATAGTAATAAAAGGTATGAGGTGTCCCAATTGGCCAATACCATGAGAAAATACCATGGTCAATCCCATTTTTTCGCCAATACCACCGATGAGGTGTCCCATGGCAATTAATGCTTTGTCCCCTCACTTCTCCTATAAATACCAAGACTTTCCCAAATTCATTTCATTTCAAAATCCTCCCCCAATGAATTTTTGGTCTCACTACCTCCCATGTAGTCCTCCCAAGGTTCCCTCAAGCCTCCCAAGGTCCCAAACATCATGATTTCAAAGTTACTCTTCTAGGTAAGGGATCATACCTCTCCATTTATTTTCAAGTACTCTTGTTTATGTAATTTATTTTAAGCACCATGTTCTTATGTTGGGTGTGTTCTATTATATTCATATTATTGTAATTTTCATGTTAATATGATGAGAGACCCCTCTTTCTCTCATCATTTTATTTTATGAATGTTTATGTGGCACCGTTAGACTACCGAATTTTGGTAAGGGATTCTATCACTCTTCCCTTTTTCAAAGTTCTACATTCATGTCAAGTCTTTCAAGTTCATTTTTTCAATGTTGGGGGATGATCTTTATGTTCGTCATACTTTTCTTTTATGTTTAAATGATTAGAGACCCTACTTAATCCCATCAATTCAATTTTGTTTTAATTTATAAGTGACGTCGTTAGGCTACTGAATTTTTCATAAGACAAATCTTATTTTTGTCTTCATTTCTAGTTTTTCATTTCATATGGTATGTCCTTAAAATATCATTATCATGTTATTATATCTTATATATTCTGTCCCTATAATATTTTATGGATCATTTATGAGTGGGTTACCAATGTCCCATCTATTCTCTATGTTTTCTAAAACCCTGCAACATAGCCGTTATGCCGCCGAATTTTCATCTCAAAATTTCTCTCTCTTTTTCTCAAATTATTTTATTTTATTAAATGATTTCTGAAAACTATTTATTCTACAAGGGTATACACATATATATCAAATTTTTATGTTTTAAATTATTTTAGTTAAATACATGAGACTCGCTTTTCTTTTCTGTGGGTTTAAAGTAACATAATGATCACGTCTTGAATGCAGTTTTTAAAATGTTATGACTATGAAATGAAACCCATTTCATTTTTGCTATATTTTTTATTTATGAAACTATTTATTATGATATATGTGTCTCACAAGGTAGTAAAGGCAAATTGAGGGTGCACACTAATAGTGCTTCAAAGCATTGGGTAAAGTCTAAATCTCTAGAGATGTCCATTTTAATGATACTTTGGTGAATAACTTTGGTAATTTTTAAATGACACATTGGGGATGGACCTTGGTGACACTAAAACTATTGTCTATGTTAAATTTTTATACACATCTTCACGTTATGACACATGTTATTTTTTTTATGTTATGCCTCATGATCTCTTTCTCATGCCTTAAAGTCATTCATCATGAATTTATTGATGTATCTCAAGTTCACATGTAAAATGTTTCCCATATTTCCCTTATTGTGCCTTCTACTCACCCTTTCCTTTTATGTATTCTCCAAGGTTATGAGATGTTATAATGAACTTAGGATGAAAAAGGAAGAATCCATAAAAGTGGTTTAGAATAATGTTTATTATGTTTTCATGTATTATGATCTTGATTTCCAAAATAATAGACTTTAAAGATCCTCTAGAGGGATGTTATAGGTCTCACTAGATGGTTTAAAAAATATTGGTTAAAACTCCATCTAGGTTTTTTAGGAAAATGAATCATCCCATGATACTGTTGACGCATCATGGGGCTATCTATAATAGGGCCCCACCAAATTTGTACTAGTCCAAAATATTCTTCATATTTCATAATTGAAATAAATAATATGCCTTATCATATATCCATATTATATAAGTAATACAAAATTATCATGATTTCACCAAATAATCAAAAACGTTTCAATGTATACACCATCTGTAAAATGGAATCAGATTTTGGAAATATTCAAATCCCTGATAGATGAAATAGTTAATTAGGGAAAATTCAATGATCATTGGAGATTGAAAATTTGAAGGGCAATTCAAAAATGAATCCAGGATGTGAATATAAACAAAATACATCCCCAATTAAATCATAAACCATCTAGAGTAATATAAAAGATGATATCAATATAATAAATCCCAATTGGATTAAAAAGGGATTTTTTCATTCATGAATAGAAATACTTGGAAAATTTATTTTAAAAACATTCCAAAAGAATATATCCTTTTGATTGAAAATACTTTTGAAAAACCATTCATTAGAAAATAAATATAATTTTTTTTGCAGAATTAATAATTTTAATATGGAAAGGTATCTTTGAACGAATGATAAAGGGTAAATTCGTACATGATATTAAAGGTTAAAATAGCATTCCTTTTATAATGTAATAGATTTAAAAAATTCATTGTTCAGAATATGATAATAATGATACATTGAATTATTTTTGTAAAAGGTAAAAAGAGGAAGAAAATAATTAACCAAATAATTTTATATTTTTTAGAAACAACTTATTTAATCATAGTTTTTTTAAAGAAAACTTTTTCTTCGACTACAGAGAGAAATAAAATCAGATTTTCAAGAAAACATTTATAAAAATTTTTTTCCAAAGAGTTGAAAAAGGGTAAATTTTTTGGAAAAAGGTCATGAATAAATAAATGGGAGAAAAAGTAAATGTTTTATTTAAAAATTATCAAATAATTTCCTTTAATGGAAATACCATTTTAAGATTAAAAATGTTATTTTTGAGGAAAATAATCATTAAACATTTCAAAATGTCCCATGCCACAATGATGAAATTTATATCATAATAATAATGAAGGAATAAAAATTTAAGATGGTTATAATATCATTAGTGGAATGAGATCTATGATATTTAATGAAAAATTGCAGAGCATAAACTATTTAAAATAAATTAGGTGCATAATAACAAATAAATCTCAATGGGATTTGATTGAACGGAAATCAATTACCATTCATTTACATTCAGGTGAACATCCTTTAACATCCTATATAAACAACACATGTTAATTTTATACTATACGTGGAAAAAATTTCATGTTTATCATTTCATTTTTTTCACTTTTTACTATGTTGTATACAACTACTAAAATAATCAAGTTTACGTTGGGTGTTTTGACCAAATTCAGTTTATTTTTCAAAACGACTTTGGTAGTTAAAATATTGTTAAAGGGTTCAGTATATTACATAAATAATATAATAGTAATTAAATTATAATCAAATTTATACATCAATTTTTCTTTTAGAAACAATAATTACATATGGTTATGAAAAATTATTCAACGTTACAATCATGGAGACTGTAGGTCATGCGTAGGCATTATTAACATCCTTATTTTCCAATGAGCATTATGGAAAATGGAATGTAAACCATATAATTCAATAATTTTCATTATATCATAAATACTATGTTATTTAATAATATATACATATATATATATAATTTTTTTAATGTAAAAGGAATCACATTATGCCGAGGAGGTAAAAATACACACATCCACAAGATAACATTATCACATTTTTTGTTTTCGAAAGCATAATAAATAAACTGATATATATATATATATTCCAAATATTGATTATATAATAAATATAATATACAGGGTTTTTTGGAAACATGTTATTAAATTTAACGATTTATTTTCTGTTCTGTTTATCAGTTGAATGGGTCACATAGTTCTGAGTGGGTGGTAGTGCCACTTCTTCAAACGATGTTATCATATTAACGTAAAATGGAAATTATTAAAGGTATGTATTATAAATGGATTAAATAAGTATAATGATATAATAAATATCATATATATATATATCACATTCAAATACTTTTTACATCATAATGGCTACCATTTGAGGTTGTAAGGGAAAAATGAACTATCATAATTTCATGAGGTATTAGTTTTTAGTTCATAGAAAAAATATGTTTGTTACCCATTAGATAGAAATGTGTGTAAGTGTAGGTTGAACCATTATAATAATAAAATAATTTTACAATGAGGACACTATTTTTTTGTCATATAATATTAATTTTTGAGTGGTAGTTGAATGAGAATCTAACTAGAGAGATTGAGAGACGACGTTTTCACTTAATCGGGTTGCTTCATTTGGTTTATACCAAAAGTCTTCTTTAGAAATAATTATTCCAAAAGGGAGGATTAAATGTCATAGGGATGGATTATGGGAAAATATTTTTTAATATATTGGGGAAAACTAATTAGTTTGATAGGTTTGAGGAATGGGGATAGGTGGTGGCCTTTTATATGGATGGAATGACTCAATTTGATTCTTGGAAACATGTTAGGTGCAGACATGTTCTTACCTAAATAAAGTCATAAAAACCAAAAAAACTAAATAATTTATTATTAATGGAAGATATATATACATCCATGGGATTTTACAAGTGGGTAGGTCAATTGTTCCCCTATGATAAATGTTTATTCTTTATAAAGACAAATTTTAAATTTATAATTGTTATTAAGTTTATATTTTTCCATAATTTTTCAGTCAAAAACTAATTTTTTTCATGTTAGAAATTATAAATTATAGTTATAAAAAGTATGAAATCCATTTATCAAAATTCCAATTATATAAGTTTCATAAATTAATTTCAAATTCATCTAGCTTGAAGGACGAGAATGTGTGTTTTTAAAGTAAAAAACATCCAAACGTTTTCTATGTCATTAAAGTATATTTCAATGTGAAATTGATTCCAATGATATAAATTTTATTAGTTTAAAAAATATTATATAATTAAAATATAAAATAAATTAAATGTATAATTTATCCTTATAAATAAATTATATGAAAAAACTAGTTCTAAATTTAAATTCATTATATTTTACTATTCATTAAGAAATGAAACATCATGGAAAATAACTAAATATTCATCCTATAAAAAATTTTAAGTCTCATTTTAAAATATAATGTATATTTTGACATATTAAATTAATTAAATTTTCAATATTTTTATTTAAAATTGGTTCTCCATTAAAAGTAGGTAAAACTACCAATATAGAAATTTGGGTTTTATGTATAAAATAGAGTTTTCTCTTATTTTGTGCCTATGAAACAAAATGGATTAATATAAAAAATAATTGATTGGGTATATAACATATATATTTCATTAAAATCATTCACTAATTATTAATAATCATTTTTATTAAAATGTAACACATTTGAATGTATAGATATAATAATATTTATTTTTATATCCAATTGGTTCTTATTTTCAATTGAAATAAATTGGAAACAAATAAGTCATTTTTATATGTTACAGGTGCATAAAAAAAATTTATGTTACTTATTTTTCAATTTTTACATTGGTTTTTTCCGAATTTATTATAGGAGAATTCATAAATATGGTTTGTTATATCAGTTATTTTAGAACTCACGTAGAAAACATATATCCAAAGCATGTTTCCAGTCAGTTCCTAAAAAACCGACGTGTAAAACGCTTCAGAGATGTGATTGATAATGTTGATTTTTTTATAAAAAATGTGATATACAGTTTACTACATCCGTTATTATATAACCAACATAATAAACTACCCCTATGAAGCGCTTTTCGCGCCAGATATTAAAAATCATACGTGAAAAAAATGATTATAATATTAGATATGAAAATAACATCTGTGATAAACCAATATGTGAAGAATTTTTTCACATAATTTATTATTTAACCAATGTGAAAACATATATTTTTTACGGGGTGAGTTCTGGTCAAAAGACCAGAACATAGAGATTTATTCAAAAAAAAGGAGAAACAAACAAGTTACAAAAGACGCAAAGATGGAAATTTTCTATATTACTTAATAAATAAAGGGGTCAACTTCGTAGGGATATAATTCCTCCAAGTGATCTCATGTGAGACCCCCATGTTGGCTAGCCCAGAAGTGATCATATTATCCTCACGATAGGTATGAGAGGAAATAATGTTGAGGCCATTGAGAGCGTTGAGGCATTCCATCCATCGGTGGGTGAGAGACCAAGAAAGATGAGCATCACCTTTCCAGATGTCTTGTCCAATAGTAGTGGAGTCTCTCTCAATCCAGATAATATTCTAGTTCAAAAACATTTCATAGGAAATGGCATGAATGGTAGTGAGCATTTCGGCCTCCAGTGCAGAAGCAATGCCGAAGCTTCCAAAGAAACATCCTAGGATCCGGTCTAGATAGTCTCTGAAAATTCCTCTGCATCCCGAAAGACTAGGGCTTCCCATTGAGGATCCATCCACATTTATTTTAATCTATCCAATAGGATGTGCCTCCCAGAAGACTTCAATAGTTTAGTGTGTCTTCGGGAAGATACCTTTGACACAAATTTGGTGGAGAGTTTCAAAATCCATGACAGAATTGTCACAAAAATATTTTTGGAATGTGGCTGCTTCCTTTATAGCAAGAAGAATCCTCATTTTACCTACATTAATATTGAAAGAGTTATTGTTGAAAAAAGAATAATTTCTACCATACCATAGTATATGCAAAGGCTCCGCGACAGCAGTAAAAAATATATTCTTGATTTGGGGAGACATCAGAAACACCAACGTTCTTTTCAATTGTGAGAAAATAAATGTGTCTAAAAGCCATCTTCTTTCTAAATGGTCAAAGATGTAATACCAAAGGGCCATAGTAGTATCACAAGATAACAAGTGATGATTAATGTCCTCATGAAATTGGTTTCATAATCTACATTTAGAGCAATGATAAAAACCATATGATTGCAAACGAACATCAGTTGTAATTTTTTGATGAGCAATAAGCCACATAAGAGTTAGATGAGAAATATTGATCTAGGATTTATTGAATTTGGAAATCCAATTAAAATTTTCATCCTCATTATGGAAATGATGGTAATAATATTTTTTAGAATCCAACAAGAAATTATGAGTATGTTCCCAAAAAAGATAATCCTTATTGGTTGTGAAATAATAATTATCAACAATCCCCTTGATAGGATCTGGAAGTTGAGAAACAGAGGAATTGATCATATCCCTGATAGAGCAGTTTGATGGATTTTGGGGAAAAAGTATTAGTCATCTCCAAAATGAGGGGGGAGCTAGTCCAGTTATCAAACCAGAATTTTAAAGAATAATTCATACTAACAATCTATCTAGAATTTTCCAAGATATAGTGAAAAGAAGCTTTGATCAACGGCCAGATAGAAGAAGTCATGTAATGAATATAACCAGATTTAAGCATATCAAGGAAATGTGTTTTTATTAATCTCATGGAATGAGAGTTGTTATGAATTAGGGACCACATGAGTTTGGATTCAAGGGCCTCATTAAAAATTTTATGATTCTTAATACCAATGCCTCTATTTTCAATGGGTTTACAACAATTTTCCCAAGAGACCGTAACCAATTTTCTTTCTAGAGTACTTCCACTACATAAAAAGTTTCTTATGGAAGTATTTAATAGCTTTATCAGGCCCAAAGGCCATTTGTAGACCATCATGGAGTGAACCAGCTTAGAAACAATAGTGTATTTAATAAGGAAAATTCTTCCAGCCATTGAAAGGGATTTACCTTTCAAAGAAGAATTTTTTTTTGGATTTGATCAAAAATGTGTTGAAAATAACAAGCATTGGGGAGACCCCAGAATATGGGAACCCCAAGATATGTTAAAAGAAGGGAACCTTTATTAACCCCTAGAACTTGGTGATATGAGTTTTCTTATTAGAGGGGAAATTTTTACCAAATAAAATAAAAGATTTTTTCCAATTAATACACTGGCCCGAAACCTACTCATAGTGTGAAATGATGGATTTAAGATTATTGATATTTCTTTTATCTCCCTAAAGGAATAAAATAATAACATCGACATAGAGCATATGAGAGGGAGCCTGAAGATTTCTGGAAGCAATTATATGTTTGATTATTCCTCGCTCAACATTGAGGGAGAGTAGTCTACTAAGGTAATCTTCGGCAATAGTAAAAATGATAGCAGAGAGCTGGTCTCCTTGTCTGACTCATTTATAACATTTGAAGTATCCCCTAGGAGAACCATTTATAAGGACATAGATATTGGCTGAGTTGAAGATGATTTACAATTTACCAACAAAGGAATCATTAAAGCCAAAACTAGAGAGGACTTTAAAAATGAAGGTCCAGTCAATCGTATCAAAAGCATTAGTGATGTCCAGCTTAAGAGCAACGTTTCCACCTCTAGTGTTTCTATTCAATAAATTGGTGGATTTTGAGGTGAGGAAAATGAAATATTTTATATATCTTCCTTTAATGAATCCAAACTGGTTCCAGGAGACAATTGTTTTGCTGATATTAGAGATCCTGTTAGCAAGGATCATAGTGATAATTTTAAAGAGAGAATTTAAAAGGGTGATGGGACGAAAGTGGTGCATTTCCTCAGAATTATCAACTCTAGGGATTAACATGAGGAAGTGATAGTTGAGATCATGGGGGAGAACCCCTTTTTCAAAGAAATATTTAAATAAATTACATACTTCTTTTGGAAGGACATCCCAATGTTTTTGATAAAAACCATTATTAAAACCATCAGGACCCGGAGCACTATATAGATTTAGACCAAAGACATTGTCCTTAACTTCCAAATCAAGAGGGATGTTGTTGAGTAGATGGTTATCCTCAGAAGTAACCATACATGGGATAATGTTCGGCATTATATCATTGTTAAATGGGAAAACATATATATTACATCAGTGTTTTAATAAATTATGTAAGTAACCATTCCCTTGTATTTATTACATTGGTAATAAAATATTCAACATAAAACCAATTTTTTTAATACAGTTGTTCTAAAATTACTATGCTCTACCAAAGAAGACCTGAAACAAATTGAAAATAGGCCAACACATTACCAAAACTAGACCAGAATACATATCGTAAAAACATTACAACTGGAGCAAAACAAGAAGAAGCAATGAAAAATTATACATTCACATATATAACATTCCAAACAAACAATGTCAAATAAAAAATTCCAAAAACCCCTAGCACTGTCCCAGCCCACATGGACAACCCACCCACCCCAGTGGACATCCCCCCTCCCCCCAAGACACCCTCCCACCACATGGAAATCCCCCCACCCCTGGAGCCCCATGGACTTCCCCACCCCTAAGACTCCCCTTCCCCCTAGATGGCCCCCACCCAACCCATCCAGTTATCCCCGACCCACTAGACACCCACCCACCCAATTAGACACCCCCTATCCCTTGGAAATACACCCTCCCCTGAACACCCCCGACCCCATGGACACCCTCCCACCCGATGGACAGCCCACCCCCTTAGACACTGCCCCCTCCCATGGACAACCCGTCCTGGACACCACCCCAGCCCATTGGAAAACCCCCAACCCCTGGACACCCACCCACCACCTGGACACACACATAGATAGCCCCTGCCCCACCACCTATATACATCCACCCTGCTAGAAACCCCCCCAACCAGTTGGACACCCCCAACCCTGGACACCTTCCCACCCCTGGACACTTGCACCCCTAGACACCTACTACCTAGACAACACCCACCTCCCTGGACAACCACCTACTCCCATAGGCACCCCACCCCCTAGACATCCCCCACCACTAGACACCCTCCCACCCCGAGACACCCCCACCACCTCAACACCCTCCCACCCCTGGACACCCCACTCATGGACTCCCCCTACACCCTGGAGATCCACAACCCACAAGACACCCACCCACCGCATGGAAACCCCCACCCCATGGACTGACCCACCCCCTAGACACTAGCCCACCCATTGGAAAACCCCACCCCCAGGGCACCCCCACCCCCTAGACAGCCCCAGCCCCTGGACACCCCCACCTCCGGGGCACCCTCCCACCCATAGACACCCCTACCCTATGTACCTCCCTACCACCCCCTGGACATCCCCCACCCCCAAGACACAACCTTACAACACTGGACACCCACAACCCCTGGACACCCTCCACCTTGGTCACTAACACACCCCACTAGACAACCACCCACCCTCCTAGACACCCCCACCCCTGGACTTCCCCCACCACAACAGGACACCCCCCCACCCCTAGAGACCACCCCACCAAACAGGACATCCCCCTCCCCAGGACACCCTCCCAACCCTACCCCCATGGGCACCTTCCAACCCCCAGACACCACCCCACCCCCTATTGAAATCTCCTACCCACTAAACACTCCCGCACACCATGACACCCCCTACACGTTTGACTTCCCCCACCGCCATGGACTACCCCCACTGCCTAGACACTAACACACCCCATGGGACAACCCCCCCCCCCCCCCCTTCATCCTCCTTGGACACCCCCACCACCAAGAATAATTTATTTTTCTCTTCCAAAGTATCAAACAAGAAGAAACTAGGCCATAAGCAGACCAAAACAACACCATAATCCATACCAGAAAAACTTCAGAACATGAACAGAATAAGATAAACTAGAGAAAAATTAAACATTAACATATATAACAGTCAAAAATTACAATGTAAACTAAAAAACATAAACCCAAACAATACAACTACTAAATACCCAATAATAATTACAATATTCCAAATTAAATTTAACACTACAAACAAACTGGAATTCAATCAAACCTATAAAATAATATGACCATTCCACTTGTGTGTTTTTAACATCTGGATCACTATATGGCTGAGGATCTGAAAATAGCTACATATTAAATTGATATTCGTTTACATGGATAATGAATAAATAATCTAACGCCCTGGCCCTAGTTACCAAGAGTCGGTGCATTAATACATAACATTGGCATGATCACAAAAGATCAGGTCTCAAAAGATTGATTAGATTAGTAGTATTTGAAATAGTAGATATATTAATAAGTCTTACATTACATCATAATGTAAAAAAACAACAACAACATATTGTATTCATATACCCTCATACTATCCCTGTTGGTCATTCATCAATTACTTCTTCACATTCTAGGAAAAATAAAACATTGAAAGGAGTGAGATTAGATGCTCAGTAAGGATTAAAAAATAGAGAAAACATTCATAGATAAGCATAAACATTTAAGGAAATGTATTACTAAAACAGAATCCTTTTAAACATGAACATCAACATAATATGGAAAAGACAAAATGAAATAATTCCATTTAAATATTCATATGGATATTCTACTAGTCGAATAACCACGTGAAATATCAATAACCACTTTCATAATTATGGAATGCATAATGCCAGACTATCATAACCACATAGTCAAGGCCTCGTGCCAAGAATACAAATAAGATTTTGTCAAGGCCTTGTGCCAAAAAACTGGTTTTTTCATGAGACCGACTGATACATCGAGGAGGTATAGAGGGCTCCACCCATCACATACTAAGTCCAATTTATTCCTCAAATGAAATGTTTGAAACATAACATAAAAATTAATATTAAAACTAGCATACGAAATGTCAATAATTTTAACCACAAACCATGAATTGTATAAAAATAGCACATCAAGAGTCAAAAATTACTCATTAGATACAATATAGAAGATTTTATTGTATCAGATTAACCTCAATCTAGAATATTGAATCATATTTACATATATTTAAATAATCATCAAACTATTGAGAGAAATATTTCCCTTTTTCTTGAAAACATTTAAAAGTCACATTATTTGTCAAGAAGCCATTTAAAATAAATTATTGAATAAAAGTTTCCCATACCACATTGAAACTTTTAAATGGAAATTTAATTTGAAAACATTAATGACCATATAAATAAATAATTAAAAACATTTTAAAACATGGACATTAATAAGAAAGGTTTATAATATTAAATCATTAAATCATTTAAAATGATATTTTAGTTGGAGTTCCTAACCAAAAGAGTGACACTTGAATAGAAATAATTAAGGGAATAAAAATATTGTAATATCATGAGAATAAATAGATTCATTATATAATATGTCAAAGTACATTATATACACCATATAAAAGAGATTTGGTGTATAACAACAAAGAAGTATAAATGGAATGTAAATTGAGATGAAATCTCTTATAAAGACCATATACTTAGGTTAAGGATAAATCAATAACATAATTATGTGTGATAAATATAAATAAACTCAATATGATTGGGTATTCACTGTATATCAATCAGAGGACATTGACACATATTCTGGAAAAGACAACACCAATGAATAGGATATTTAACTCAACAAATGGAGAATGAGTTAAAAATTACTCTTATCACGTTCATATTGATGACTTGAGAAATTATAAATTGAGTGATTATGTATATCAAAAGTATATCCATAGAATGGGGAGTGGAAATTATGACATAAGCGAATGAATAGTTATTCCACACATAATCTTGGAGTAAGAAAATCAACAAAGTATGTGTAAAGCCGAATGAATTGAAATTGATATTTAAAATTCCATTATCGATTTGGTAACTTACGAAACATACACCCATGGAAAAAGGATAATACAATGATGATGTAAATATACATAAATTAAATTATATTACCTAATGAATACAATCATGTGCAGTACACACACCACATGCAATTAATAAATGGTGAACAATGGAAATCTCACGAAATGAAAAGTGAGATAAGAAACCCCTTACTTTGTACTTTTTCCTTGGTCGATGGTAGGTTAGCCTCCTATATAATGGTGAAATAATTTTTATTGAATTATACAAGGATAATATACATTAATATGATATATTATATGATCTTTTATCCTTACTTTGTTAATAATATCTTTGTATTTTCATCGTTTCGAGTGTTAACTTACTCGATTTCTTTTATTTGTTTTGTTACATGTGTATTGTTTTTTATGGGTAGGCTGTATCTTATTCATATAAAGAATGAAATAATGTCCATAAAAATTATTTTTAACCATAAAATTATAATTAGACTTGAATGGATACAATGGGGAATGAATCTCATTGTGTTCGTGGAGAAGGTAGTCCGTACATATGCACGAGCGACAATATCATTCATTTGATATTAAAATCATATATAATTGGAAGGTATATCATATATACTATTCATTATAATGTTATTCTTATTATCTAAATGAATTAAACATCATTATTATACATTTCCAAATAATAATGTATTGAATAAAAATTACACCACGATGTGGAGACGGTAGGCCATACTACACACGTATGGTGACAAGCCATTCAAATGATGGATAGAATAATGAATTTGGTTGTAACATATTTATAATAACATCACAGTATATAGATGATACTAGAGTTATTATTTATAAATGTAATAATAAATAAAGAAGAAGTTGAAGAAGAAAGGAACTCTAAAAAGGGTGGTGAAAACAATACATCTTCTTCAAGTTCATCCGTTTGATTTGATCTAAAGGGATCCATAGGCTGGATTTATGACTAAAGAAAGGCCTCTAGGATTAAGAAAGGATAGTTGAGAGGGTATTTTGGCAGAGTTTGGCTGATACAAAAGGGTTTGATGGTGTGATGAATTGGTTAGAAGTGGTGTCCTTTTATAAGGGGGAGGAGGGGCTCTTTAGAAAAAACATAAAGTATTAATTTATAATAAATTCATATTCAGTTTCTAATGGAACAAAATTTGATTATTCAAATTATAATAAGGGAATGAGTTGAATTCATTCATCCAATAGATTTTAGATAGGTTTGGGTCACTATATTAACTTTATCATTTATATTTAACTCTTAGTTAAATCGTGTGACATTTACCATGTCACATTGTATTTTTATGTTATATGGTTAGTAAAAATTTTATATACTTACAAGAGACCCCAAAGTGGTCCTTTAATGATACAGATATGATTATATAAGTCCTTTGGCCAAACAATAGATTTTTAGGAATAGAATATCTATTAATAATATAATATTTGTTTTAAAAACTCGTTTATGTCAATTATGAAAATATTTAATAATTGAATTTTCTTAAATTCTTAACAACATTAATAATTCGAACCAAATTCATTTAATCAATCCTAACATGTCATATTAACTAATAAAATTTTTTTATGTCATCAAAATATTCAAATTATATTTATTTTTACATTTATAAAAGTAATTATTTGATTCCTTCATTAATAAGGAAAATACTTCATCATTATTGTGTCATAAATAAATTTAATTATTCAATGTATAAAAATTATATATATAATAAAATTATGTAGTAAATAGATTTAGATTTATAATGAATATTTATAGTTGAAAATATAACATATATAACCCAATTAAAAAATTATTTTTCCAAAAGATATATGGTTATGTCATTTTTGTATTTACTTTAACTTAATTAATATAAAGTGACGTTATCATTTACAAGTGGATCCATGAGGTCCAAAAATCCATAAATGTTCCCATTGTTGGACATGTATCAACCAATAGGGCAAGGACACATTTTACGGTAATTTATTATTGTTATAATATTATTTTGAACCCTTATTTACCGGATTTACCCTTTAACCACGTTAAATAAAATATTTACCGAAGTAATTATTCAAAATGTCTAAAAAAAAGTTACCTATTTACAAAATTTATACACCATGATTCTAAATATGGAATCCATTTTTCTAAATTCAAAACACAAATGTGGACGAAATTAATTTAAAATTAATTCTATCTGACAAAACAAAAAGCATGTTTCTATGAAATACCAACTATCAAAAGATTGAGACTTGTTTAATGTTCAGTTTAAATGTGAAATTATGTCCAATGGAAAAAATTGTATTAAATGGTAAAAATATATTCTAAATATACTTTAAAACCACTCAAACAAATAATTTATCACTATTAATTATTTTGATTAAAAAAGATGTTTTTAACTAAAATTTCGTGATTTTCCCTTTTCATCAAAAATAGAAAAGTTTCAGAAAAATACAAAAAATTCACCCTAATCTAATTTCCATATTCTGAATCCAAAAATGATGTAAATTTTAAATGATAAAATTTATAAAATTTTAAAAAGTGCGTATTATTATTCCTAACAGCTATCTTGATTGGTCGTGGTGTGTGTTAGAACTCAAAGTTGCGTACAACACACGCTACTGTATTATTCAAAGAGAAACGTACCATGGAAGAATGGTTAGTTACATTCTCCCCTCCTTCAAATAATTTCATCCTCTAAATTTTTAAAATTGTGCTTTGGAATATAATGGAATGTCCCACATCGGAACAAGAGTCAATAAAACTATCATCTTAAAAGAAATAAAGAGAAGTACAAAGGTCACCCAATATAACTCATACTAGGATTCCATATATGAAAACATGGCTATGGAAGATAAAATAAGTGTCATGTTCTGATGGAGAAGGATAAAAAACATGATAAGGAAAAAGTTAACAACAAGAAAGCCATAAACATGTGATGGGACAAACAATCATTAGTTTCCCATTAGGAAAAGTATACGGGGGACATTTTTTTTAGTTACATTAAATAAGGACGAGGAATTATTTTGTGATATTGACTAAGAAAATGAAGAGATATAATTAATTTTTAAGTATATTTTCATTCATTAATAAATTTCCACAACTAAATCATTTTTTAAATGATAAGTATTCAAGAAGACATGGTCACACTGGAAGAGCTAGAATAAACATCTATATAATCACATGATCCTTGAAGGATAAATAATAAATTTACCTTGTATTTAGAGATTAATCAAAACGAAAACGGTTAGTACAAGATCTGATGATCCCCTAAAAGGAAATTCTTTTAGAGAAAGAAACACAAATCCTAATTTCTAAAATTAAACCCAAAATACCCCAAAGTTAAATAAATACCATTCAATAACCAATTTTCCTTAAAATCCATCAATATAATCCAAACTAATATTGAAACACAAAACTTAGAAGAATTTGGTTATGTAGTCTTCCATGTCATATTTTATCTTCAAATGACATCGAATACTCTTAAAGTCACATACATAAATTTAATTAACCTAATCACATATTCTCTATTTTAGGTTAATCATTTCCATAAATAACCCAAATCACAATAAATCCACATTAAAAACGTTGATAAAAATCTAGCATTACTCCTCAAATGAAACCACATAGTATTCTATTTTTTGTGGGCATATAGTGTTCCCAAAAAAGTGAACATCTTCAAAAATAACATTTATCACTTAATCACCCAATCATTTTTTTATACTGAGGGTATTCATTGGATAAGACATAAGAACCCAAATCAACTTATTATTGATCAATAAAATCATTTAACTATAATAATTATCCAAACTAACCAGGGACTTCACGTAGTCCAATTGTAGGCGATAAATCCCAATCACAATTTGGTTGTGGGTTTGATGCCCACAGCTTTGTCTGACGCGACGTGTTGTCACACGGTCTGCATGTTGTCCTTTTTCAAAAAATATATTTTATAACATTACCAAAATTAGATAAATTCCTCAAAATAGTCATAACATAATTTTAACCAGAAATGTTATATCATACCTTGAATTATCATCCCAAAATATAATAAATTGAAATTTCTCAAACCCATTGATAATATAAAACCAAATTGTTATTTATAACTATATCCACAAGGGAATGGATTAGACTTCCTCAAATATCATTCTCACATGGAAAACTACGGGGTTCCAAATACAAGAGAAAATTATTGCAATGTAATACCATCAATAAGGAGCACTAATACTTTTAAACATTCCTCCAATTATTTATTTCCACTTGGCTTCTTCTTTGACAAAGAAAATATCCTATAGAATAGGGAATTCACTTGGGTAATGTTCAGGACCCCTAAATTTATGGCAAATAACTATAAATGGATTCTTTGGACCATTTTTATTTTCTTCCATAGTACTCTTCATTTTCCTCTGTAATTATTCACATAATGTCCTTCTTTCCCACACGTAAAGCATTTCATTATTCCCTTGAGACACCTTCTTGGGTGTCTCCTTCCTCATTTCCTTCATGATGGAAATTTTGAATTATTTTCTCCAATGTCTCCACTACTGGAGATATTATCATTCTTCACCTTTCTCTTCTTTTCTATGTCTGGGAGTCGGTTTATATATATGTTGTTGATCATATTTTTTGAAAACTGATTTGGCATGAAAACTATATATTTTACACCTACCAACATTCCATTTTGTTTCTCCTTTCTACCACCATTCCATCTCTGTAGATCATTCTCAAAGTTACCATAACTTCCTTGGACTCCATACATTGACTAAAACAAGAAATCATTGGGTGAGTAATTAGAGTCATAAAATCATTTAGAGAATATCATGACCCCATATTCTCAGTTTGAATCACCATAGGATTAACCAAGGTCATTGTTTCTCATCTTATATTAAAATACTTCAAATTGGTTTGTAATGAAAATGTAAATTATAATAAGCATATCCCCCGGGAGTGTCGTAACCAAGAGTGCAGCATGGCCCATTGTCGTGCATTGGTTCCCGTTTGAGTCTAGCTCAAAGCGGTGTTTTCATGTTTTACCCCTACGTACATCTATGCCAGAGCCACCTCTACCTGCTCGTATCTAGACATTGATGTATTGCTTGGAAAAGTCAAAAAATCTATAAAATACCAAAATTCTAAGAAGGTCTTCTATACTAATCCTCAAAGTCTATCTTAGGGCTATGTTCTCTAATAGGAGATTATCTAATTCTAGTTTCCAAGGTTTGGACTAAAATTTCACTAATACCAACTGTAATGCCCCGACCCCCGTTACCCAGAGTCGGTTCATTATTACATGACATTGGCATGATCATAAAAGATCATGTCTCAAAAGACCAATTAGTTTAGTAGTCTTGGAAACACTAGATATATTCATAAGTTTTGCATTACATCACAAAGTAAAAAAACAAAACCAACATCTTGTCTTCATATCCCCTCATATTATCCCTATAGGTCATTCATAAATTACTTATTAACATCCTATGAAAAATAAAACTTTGAGAGGGGTGAGCTCAGATGCTCGGTAAAGATAACAATATAGCAGAAACTTTCACAGATAAGAATAAGAATTTAATGGAATGTATAACTAAAACAAAATCATTTTAAACTTGAACATCAGAAAAATATGGCAAATATCAAATTAAATAATGACATTTACTGATTAACATGGTTATTCTACTAGTTGAATAGCCACATGCAATATCAATAACCACTTTCATAATATGGGAATGCATAATTCCATACTATCAAAAGCACATATTCAAGGCCTCGTTCTTAGAATAAAAATAATATTTTGTGAAGGCCTTGTTCCAAGAAACTAGTTTGTCTCATGAGACCTACGAATGCATCGAAGAGCTATAGAGGGCTCCACTCGTCACTTAAAAATACCAATTCATTCTTCATATGAAAATTTGGAAACATAACATAAATTTTTTTTATTAAAACTATCATACGTAATGAAAATCCTTTAAACCACAAACCATGAATGGTATAAAAATATCACATCCACATTCAAACATAACTCATTTGATACAATATGGAAGATTGTATTGTATCATATTAACCTCAATCCAGAATAATGAAGGATACTGACATAGATTAAAATAATCATCAAACTATTGAGATAAATATCCCCATTTTTCTTGAAAACATTTAGAAGTCACACTATTTGTCAAGAAGCCATTTAAAATATATTATTGATTCAAAGTGTCCCATACAACTCTGAAAATTTTAAAAGGAGTTTAAATTTTAGAACATTAATGTCCATATAAATAAATCATTAAAACCATTTTTATAACATGGACATTAATGAGAATTATTAAGAATAATAAATCTTTAAATCATATAAAATGATATTTTAGTTAGAGATCCTAACCAAAAGAGTGACACATGAATATAAATAATTGAGGTAATCAAAACATTTTAATATCATGGGAATAAAGATATTCATGATATACGATGTCAATGCACATTATATACAACATATAAAAGTGATTTGGTGTATAACAACAATGAACTCCCAATAGAATGTAAATTGAGATGAATTCTCTTATAAAGACTATATCCTTAGGTTAAGGATAAATAAACAACATTATTTTGTGAGATAAATATAAATACACTCAATATTATTGGATATTAAATTTAAATCAATCAGAGTACATTCACACATATTCTTGTAAAGACAACATGAATGAATTGGATATTTAACTCAACAAATGGAGAATGAGTTAAACATTACTCTTATCTAGTTAATATTGATGACTTGAGAAATTATAAATGGAGTGATTATGTGTATCAAAAGTATATCCACATAAAGGGGAGTGTAAATTATTACATAAGAAAATGAATAGTGATTCCACACATAATCATGGAGTAAAATAATCAATGATGTATCCATAAAGCCGAATGAATGGAAATTGAAATTTAAAATTCCCTTATTGATTTGGTATCATAATAAACATACACCCATAAAATAAGGATAATACAATTATGATGTAAATATCTATAAATTAAATTATATTACATAATGAATACAATCATGGGCAGTACACACACCACATGCAATAAATAAGTGGTGAACAATGGAAATCTCACGAAATTAAAAGTGAGATAAGAAACCCCTTCCATTGTACTTTTTCCTTGGTAAATGGTAGGTTAGACTCCTGTATAATGGTGAAATAATTTTTATTGAATTATACACGGATAATATAAATTAATATGATATCATATATGATCTTTCAACATTGCTTTGTTAATAATATCTTCGTATTATCATCGTTTCGGGTGTTAACTAATTCGTTTTCTTTTATATGTTTTGTTACATAAGTCATGTTTGTTATGGGTTGGTTATATGTTATTCGTATACAAAATTATATCATGTCCTTAAAAAATTTTAATCATCATATGAGAATTAGACTTGAATGGATATGATGAGGAATGAATCTCATCGCGTTCGTGGAGACGGTAGTCCGTACGTATGCATTAGCGACAATATCATTATTTTGATATTAAAATCATATATAATTGGATGGTATATCATATATAAATAATCATTATCATGTTATACATATTATTTACATGAATTACATATCATTATTATACCCGTCCAAATAATAATGTATTGAATAACAATTATACCACAATGTGGAGACAATAGGCCGTACGTATGGACGTATGTTGACATGTCATTCAAAGGATGTATAGAGTAATGAATATGGTTGTAACATATTTATATTAATATAAAAGTATATAGAATATACTGGAATTATTATTTTTTAATGGAACAACAAATAAATATGAAGTTAAAGAAGAAAGGAACTTGAAAAGGGCGGTGAAAACATTACCTGTTCTTCGGGTTCTTCATTTTGATTTGATCCAAAGGGATACATAGGTTGGATTTATGACAAAATTAAGGCCACTAGGATTATGTAAGGATATTTTAATGTGTATTTGGGAAGATTATGGCCTAACCAAAAGTACTTTATGGTATGAAAAATTGGTTAGAAGTGGTAACCTTTTATAAGGTGGAGGAGGGGATCTTTAGAAAAAACGTAAAGTATTAATTTATAATAAATTCATATTTGGTTTCTAAAGTCTCCAAAGTGGATTAATAAAAGTCTAATGTGGTTATTAGTCTCAATAATTACATCCAATAGATTTTAGACCGGTTTGGGTCACTATATTAACAATATCATTTATATTTAACTCTTAGTTAAATAGTTTGACATTTACCATGTCACTTTTTATTATATTATATGGTTAATAAACATAATATATACTTTGAAGATACCCCCAAGTGGACAATTAATGATACAAATAACATTATATAAGACTTTTGGATGAGCCTTAGATTTTTTGTAATATAATTTCAATTCATAATATAATATTTTTTAAAAAAAACTCAATTATGTCAATTTTGACAATATTTTATAATTGATTTCGGTTAAATTTGTTGAAACATTATTAATTATAACCAAATTCATTTAAGAATTCCTAACATGTAATATTAAATAAAAAAATTATTTTATGGCATCAAAACTTTCAAATTATATTTATTTTAATATTTATAATACTTATTATTTGATTCTTTCATTAATAAGGAAAATACTACATCATTATTGTGTCATAAATAAATTTAATTATTCAACGTCAAAAAATTATAAATAAAATACCTTTATGTAGGAAATATTTTTATATTTATAATTTATATTTATAGGATAAAATATAACATATATAACGTAATGTAAAAGTTTTATTGCAAAAAGATATATGCCAATGTCATTTTTGTATTTAATTTATCATAATTAATATATATTGTCATTATCACTTACAAGTGGATCCATGGGGCCCCAAAATCGACCCAAAGATGAAAATGGACGGAAATGTATCAACCAATTGTGTTAGGACACGTTTTAGAGTATTTTATTTTTATTATAATATTATTTTTTACACTTATTTACCGGATTTAACCTTTAACCATGGTAAATAAAATATTTACTGATGTAATTATACAAAATGTATAAAAATAAAATTTACCTATTTACATAATTTGGATATCCTGATTCTAAATATCAAATCCATTTTTCTAAATTCAAAACATATAAGTGGAAAAAAAAGTAATTTAAAATTAATTCCTGCAATCAAAACAAAAAGTGTGTTTTTATGAAATAATAACTATCGAATGATTCACACTTGTTTATGTCCGACTTAAATGTGAAATTACATCCAATGAACAAAATTGTATTAAATGGTAAAACTATATTCTAAATATACATTAAAACCACTCAAATTCATAATTTATCACTATGAATTTTTTCGACAAAAAAACTTGTTTTTAATTAAAATTTAGTGATTTTAACTATTCATCAAAAATTGATTTTTTTCAGAAAAATACTAAAAAATTCACCATAATATAATTTCAATATTTTTAATCCAATTATTAAGTCCATTTTGAAATATAAAATTTATAAAATTTCAAAAATTTAGTATTACTATTTATAACGGCTAGTTTGATTGGTTGTGGTGTGTGTTAGAACTCGAAGATTCATACAACACACGCTACTGTCTTATTCAAAGAGAAGCGTACCGTGGAAGCATGGGGTGTTACAAATAAAATTTAATATTATTGAAAACTATATATGGAAATCTTACCGGGTCGAACATAACAAGTGTTCTCTTTGTAATTATTACATACATAAATTGTAACATATAATATCAGAATATGAGGACACCTTGTTGTTTAGGAAAATGATATTTAAATGAGAGTCAATTTAAAATATCATTTTTATGTATTACATAGAAAATAAAAATTATAAAGGGATACTTATCTATTCTTTTACATATTTTATTTTGGGACTCTTTTTATTTTTCTTTTTTAGAATGTATACACACCCCTGTTAAAAAATAATTAGAATGGGATAAATTTTAAATTTATTTTAATATAAATAACTATTATGTAATTGAAACATACTTTTCCAACATATTATTAAAACATCCACGCACGTCTCTATAGACATATAATATCCTATAAAGTTTTTTTTCCCTTCGAAAAAAACATCTAACATCCAATTATCACTGATAAAAAAATTAATTTTTAGTTTATGGGTTTTTTTGTTCAATGATAATGAACAGTTTCCTAATATATGTTTCGTACCTCTCAATAAAAAGCATCATCCCAAATTATGTAATTATATTATGTTCAAATCATTCATCAAAATAAAGTGTTATATTTTCCTCATCCAATGCTTGTTCATCAGGGGAAATCTAATGTGGATCCATGAACCAATATTCATTTATCAAATCTTAGTTCTCACACATGTTATAAAGATACCTAATGCAAAATAGATATAAGAATACATTTTTTATAAATATAACACTGGGAAAGGTGTTAAGACTTACATGGACAAAATCTACACCATGTTGATGCCCAACTTATCTCCATAACAAGATCCATGATATCATTTTTTCACAATCCACATATTTATTTCATGTCCACTAACATGAGATTACATTGGAATGTCATAATGATCTGCTAAAAATTGAATATCTTGACAATCTATCAAGACTACTAGAATCTGTACCTGATGTCAAAGAAATTATTCTTTTTTTTCTATATTGTATTTATTTACCATTAATGTATTTCTGTAAAAGGAAATAGATAATTATATTATTTTTTGAATGTTAAAACAAATTTGATAAAAACAATTAAAAGATATAACATATATACCACACTGGTATTGAGTCGTAGGAGTCTATATGGGAAAACTAAAAAGTGGAGGATCTACCTAAAATATCATGTGCAGTGACTGTATAATGCTTTACCTCTAACTGTTGATGATGAACTATATCTGATATACAATATTCTTGCCCATATGAAACTTTATGATGGTGAGGATCATCAACATACAACTCACAACAAGTAAGAAGTTGGGGTCATGGAGTAGGACAAAAATTGGGGTCAACAGGCTAATGTGGGGGAGTGGGAGCTACTAGAGGAGGTGGATGATAAATAATAGGGTCTGCATGGGGAGGTGGAGGAGTGGGAGCTGCTGTCTTAAATTGACATTTCATGTATGAAAATGAAGATAATACTGACACTCCTATATTTTCCTCCATCACCACCTAAATATTATGAACATCAGTCTCCTAGGATTAAATTTTTTATAAACACCCTTAAAAAAGAAGATGAAGAATGTGGAAATACATTTCATACTTATACACCTGTTAGATATCCTCGTACACAACCGGGGAGTTTGTACATTACCAAACCTGCAGAAAAAATTATTTTTCCTCCCAGAATCTGTAAATACTCACTGTGAGCTCTGATCCTCAAGAGAATCTTGTATTAATTATTTGAAAATTTCGTTAATGATTAAAATTATTAAAACAATATAATTAACTTAAATAAATAAAATAAATATTTTACAATCCTCTCAAATATGATTCTTGGTTATTCCATAAGATATTTCCCTTTGTTTCCCATCCTAGATCACTTCCATTTTTTATGTCTAGAAGGAGGGGATGGATGGGCAACCTCCCCAAAGATTAAAGACTCAGCTCTCAGTTTTGGTAGCTTTTCTTCCATTATTATTTCTTCCAATAATGTATACCCTACCCAAGATAAACTATGATGGTATACATTTTTTCTTGGATATTTTAAATTGATGTCTTTGTTTACAGTAAATTATTAATAAGAAATCATTTACAAAACATTAATAAGATCATATATATATGAATGATAATTAAATTTTTTATTTCCCATACCATAAATGAAACTTTTATTCTATATTCAACAAATTTTTCCATGTATCTTCATCTATTATAGGATATATATGATATGGATTCCCACGATTCCTATGAACAAAATTGACATCAGAAGTGTGGGTTGATTTGAAATCCATCCATCTCCGAGAATCTATCAATAAACATTGCAAAAGGAATCCTCTAGTGTCAGGAATATAAAATGTCATATGATAATGAAGAGGTAAAACATATTATAATATTAACAATTATATATTAGTAAAAAAATAAAAATATCATACCAAAATCATCTACCACAACTGAGATATTATCGCGTTGTCCACTCTTCTCCAATTGTGATACTAAATAATTACATTTCATTCACCCTTAGTTGATAGAAAACTCTTAATATCTTTTTCATTTAGACCTCTAGGGATATCATTCTCATCATGCTCAAAGAGTATCCTCTAGTCTTGGCATTGGGAAACTGATAATATTGGTAAATGTGTGCAACCATGTTGCTAACTCCTGAAATATTTATTTTCATTATGGGAGTAGACGAGGAAGATTGGGTAACATCAAAAGGAGTATGTGAATGTTCCTCCCCAGAGGTATAATCATGATGACCATCTCTAGAATCATGTGGCTGACCCACTCACTGATCTGTCATTATCCTTCAAATTAATGAAGGAAAAATTAGTTCACGAATATAAATATTCAAATATTACAATACTAATGTAAACAAAATATGGATCACTAAACTATGTTACATAATAGTGAACATGGTAAATAGGGTAATCAAGTTAAATAATGGTAACTGTGGTAAAAATGGTAAACATGGTAGTGTAATTTTCATTAAAAAAATAATTAAATATATAACTTACAAAAAGGTAAACTATGGTAAACTATGGTAAACTTTTTCAACATGGTAAACATGGTAAATGTGGTAAACATAGTAAACATGGAAAACATGGTAAACATGGAAAACATGGTAAACATGGTAAATATGGTAATGTAATTCTTATTCAACAAAATCATATGGTATAAAAGTAATGTAATTTTAAACACGATAAACTAAACTAAAAAAATAAAAATAAACAAAAATTTAAATCATTTTATGAAAATAATAAATGCAAATATGAAATAATCAAATATTCCCTATAATTTTAGGAATCTTCAAATTGATAGTTTTCCCAAATTTCATCATTATGATCATTCCATATGGCACAAACCCCGTCTTCAACATGCTAATCATTATTTTCTTATAATCTTTCCATGGAAGTAAGTATCTTACATAGATCTGCAACTTCATCAAGTTGATCCTCACTAATATATTATTTTCCCCTTGTAAAACAACATTCCACTACATATCTAATTCATCAACTACATAGAAAATATATATTTCATGTGTTTCCATTATAAAATAATTTGTTGTGTCTTCCAATCTATATTCATTAACAACTGTTATTCCAAATTCATCATGTATGACACTGTTGTTACCAATTAACTATTTGAAGTTAAAAACACAAACATTAATTCTAAATTAATAAACCTCCCATATTTCTTCAATAACTCCATAATATGAAAATGATGCAGAAATTGCGTTTTTTCTTTAGAACTCTAAAAATTAATTGCATCTGAAAATACCAATACACCACTATTATAAACTACACTTCTGTTTCCCTGAGCATTCATAGGAATTGTACTGCTATTAATTTCATACACGGATCAGGTTGTAAAATTTAAAAGTTGACCACCCACTAACCATATTAATGTCTCTAATACATCTGATTTACTAAACAAGGTCTTTTTAAACCATGGAAAAAATGTTTTGTTGTGCTCATTTAAAACACAAATTTCTTTTTTCATTGGATGACATTGTTTTAGCTCATTAATATGAAATGTATTATATAGTTGAGCATCATCTATGTTATCCAAGATGTATAATTATTCAGTTTTCATCTGTTCAACTCAAAATGATTTGAATTTCAAGAAATGAATCCCCACTCCCTCATTATTAATGTGGTCATGGAGAGAAAAACCTATGTTCTATGACACTGTATGGTAGCTCATACAAAACCCTAGAACCTCCTCAAATATGTAATTTTCAATAATGGAGGAATTAGGTTGATATGGATTGTTAACATACCCCTTCAATATTTTAATATTCTTTCCAAAATGATACATCCAAAAAAAATTTACAGGTTCCAAAATCCTTATTTCATGAGACATATGAACTATTAAATGCACCATTATATCTAAAGAAGATGGAAGAAAATACATTTCCAATTTACAAAGTACAAAAATTCCAACATTTTCCAAAATGTTCAAATCATTCACATCAATCACCATATTTCAAATTGAATTGAAAAAATAAAACAAATTCATTATAGTATTTTGGACATGGATGGGAAATATTCGATGCAATTCAAGTCGTAGTAGTTATTGCATCATGATGTGAAAATCATGATATTTCATACCTATCAACATCAAATCCTTCAAAGAGACAAATTTTTAATAAATTTGGTGAAAGCCCATGTGGAACATTGATATCATGAGGACTCTGCTAAAAAATAATGTTCTCCCCCTTGGATAATGTATGACAAGCCGGGGAAGAAATTGTCATCTTCCATTAGGAGTGGGAGGTAACTCTAAATGTATTCCCATTGAAATAAGTCTATCTTACAATCAACACATCTTTATTCCTTCCTTTAATATCTCACAATGTTCCGATCAAACTATCATGGATATTTCTCCCCCACATCATGATATCAATATTATGCTTCACATCCTGATATCTATAATATGATTACTCAAATATTATTGATGTTTGCTTCCAAATATGTCTATCATTACCAGATTTATGGGTATTTTCCAATTTCACAACAAGGACTTTCACCCTAAAAAATACACATATGGGGATAATGGTTTTCGAGCAATATCAAATATGTGTGATCCATTGAATGCCTTTTTTAGTCTTATTTAAGATTCATCTATTGGAAAAAACATTCTATTGACCGGGTATACTATTTTCCTCCAATGATACAATAGACAATACGATGTCTATTATTCAAAATTTGGACATGCTAATTGGAAATGCATTATGCCCTTTAGCAATGTATCCATACAAATTTCCATACACAGGGATGTAATTTATAGTGAATATAAGCATTATATTCAATTGGAATTATTCCATTTTATACGAATCATACACCGTAATACCATCCTCCAAAAATATTTCAAATCATCCATCAATGGAGACAAGAAAACATCAATATCAATACTGGGTTGCTTCAGACCAGAGATCATTATACTCAACATGTAATATTTTCTCTTTATACAAACATCAAGTGAGTGGTTATAATTTACCAATAAAATAGTCCATTAACTATGCGTGCTACTGAGGGTTTGGTATGGATTCATTCCATCTGTGCCCAACCCATGTCTGAGATTTCCAATTTCATTTCGAAATGTAGGATATTGCTCATCATTTTTCTTTCATTGTGGAAAATCATATGGATGACGTATTTTCCTATCACGTATCCACTTATTACCATGTTGTCATAACATTATTTCATCATGTGAATTTCCAAAAAAAATCATTCCAAAGGATGAATTATATGAGGATACCAAAATAAATTGGTAGGGATCCCTCTAATCTCAACATCAGCTGGTGAATTGTCATCTAACTTATACTTTTTTGTCCCACATTTAGGACACTGTGAAAGAAATTCATATTCCTTCCTATATATCATGCAGTCATTTGGACATACATGTATTTTCTTGTATCCCAATTCAATAGTGAATAATATTTTCTTGGCCATATAATGTGAATATGGAAGATCATTGTCTTTTGAAAGAATGAATTTCATCAATTGTAGTAGTTCTGTAAATAATCCGTCACTCCAACCATGATTCTACTTCATGTTAATCAATCTTATTACCGTAGAAAAATGATAAAATCCATAAAACCACTATACAACGAGTTTGCAACATAACCATACAGAAGCGCTACTGTCAGTTCTATCTCAATTTGTTCCCTAGTAATATCACAAATCTTTTCTTCAGTTCAATTAGATTTAACATCTTGAAAATCCTCATCATCAGAAGATCATACATTTTGTCCAGTTTCACCATTCCAAATCCAAGGGTTGTAACTCAGATTAAAACCCTTACAAAAAAGATGATATTTGTTCTCTCTAATTTTAAACAACTTCATATTCAGTCATTTCAGGCATGGACTGAAATAAAATGCCACTACATGGAACAATTTGTTAAGGAAATTCAAAGAGGGTAGTGGTGTCCCAAGGTTGGGGGGTTGTCTCGGGTGTTACGGGGGTTGTCCATGGGGGTTGGTTTGTCCGAGGTGGTCCATGGGGTAGGTTGGGGGCTGTTTAGTGTGAGGGGGTATTCATGGTGTTCTCTAAGGGTGGGGTTGTCCAAGGTTGGGGGGGTTCCATGGGGGTGGGGTGTCCAGGGGGGCCTCTAGGGGGTGGTGTCTAGGGGGTGAGTGGGTTATCCACGTGGGTTGCAGTGTCCAGGGGGTGAGGCGTTGACGAATCCCTTCCCCCATGGACAACCCCCACCCCCTTTGGACACCCCCTGGAAAACCCCCCACCCCTAGACATCCCAACCCCATGGATAGCCCCCCATCCCTTGGAAAGCCTCCCACCCTCGGACACCCCACCCCTTGGACACCCTATACACCCTTGGATAACTGCCTCACCCTTGGAAACCCCTTAGGACACCCCTACGCTATAGAAGTCCACCTCACCCCCTGGACAACACCCCACCCCCCTTAGTCAACCCCCACTCAACCGCCTAGAAAACCCCACCCCCCAGATACCCCCAACCCTTAGACATCCCCACCCACTGGACAGCCCCACCCCCTATACCCCATGATGGACAACCCCGCATCCCTTGGATAACCTCCCACCCGCTGTACCCCCCTCTATCTCCATTCAACCCCCTGACCCCCCAGACACCACCCCAAAGCCCCTAGACACCCCTACCCCCATGGACAACTCCTTGCCCCCCGGACACCACCCCCAACCCCTAAACACCCCTACCACCTTGGACAGCCCCTCACCCCGAGGACAACACTCCCCCACCCCCTTGGACATCCCCTAGACACCAGCATTGTAACTCCCCAAGTTTTTATAAAAATAAATTTAAATTCTAGGAACATTGTTTTAAGAATATATTTATAACTAGCCTTTAAACATAAATTTTCCACTTCTATGTTTTGAATTTCAGGAAACGGTCATCTTCAATTTTGTTCAGTATATTATTTGGAGTCTTTTGGAACAAACTTGTTTTTTTTGAATAGTAACATACCCTTATGAAAAGTAAAAAGAATAGTAATATTACTCTAATAAATAGTAAATTGTGTTATTATTCTATTTTCTTAAGGATTTAAGATAATATAATCTTGATTCATTTTTCAATGTGATATAAACGCATTTATTATTTTTAAATAATTAATTTTTGAATTAAGTATGATTTTATTTAAAAATTAAATTAAAAATATATAAAAAATTATTTTCATCAAATGGACTTCATTTTTGAAATCTATATGCCGATAAATGGTTGGGATGAATTTTGGGAATGTTTCTCTAACAGTTGATTTTTCGGTGAATAGTAAAAAAATAATGTTTTTAGTTTCGGTTTGTTAATGACATCATAAATTTTATAATAATTATATCACAAATTTGGTCAACATTTTTATAGTAAAATAAGATGTTAGGTGTCCTAAGTTGCTTATACCATGAGAAAAAACTAGGGGCAAGCCCATGGTTTTGCAAATACCACCCATGAGGTGTCCCTTGGAAATTATTAATATGTTCTCTTTCTTTTCCAATATATACCAACCCATTATTTCATTAAATTCATTTATAATTCATCCTCAACGAATATTTTCCCTCCTTACCTTCATAGTAGTCCTTCCAAGTTTTCCTCAAGCCCCAATGGTCCCAACCATTATGATCTAAGGCTTACTCTACAAGGTAAGAAAATTCTCAATTTCTTTCTTTTTCCATTCAAGATCTCTTTTATGTGGTATATCTTTTAGGTTTCCATACCATGTTATTATTTATTTATTATTAATTATATATTATATATTATGATTCATTTCTATAAGGGTTACCCTTGTCCCATCGCTTCTTAATGTTTTCTAAAAACATGTCGCGTAGAAGTTGGGCTGCCAAATTTTTGTAATAGATTTCTCACTTATTCTTTTATTTTGAGTGCCTTCCTTATTATTTCTTACTATATCCTTACCCAAGAAGCATGAAATCTCCATAAATCATGTATATTCTGTATTTTATTATTTTTATGGAAAATTAATCATCATTTTTTTTCTTCACTCCCACTTATTTAAGGAATAAAAACATTTTCTGTTATGTGTCGAATTACCGACATCGTGCACAATGTGATTTCAATTTCCATTAATTCCTTCAGGTTTTGCCATGAAACCATTTATATAGTTGAACCAGGTTTTAATATATGTGTTATGACTCACCCATGTTTCTAGAATTCTTTTTTACTCATTATTCTAATTTAGAAGACAAAATGAGGTTGTTATTATCAAAGAACCACTAAAATGATCTAAACGAACATCATTAATGTTTTAACCTATGAATCATCATCATATTAAACATCAAAATGATAAATGGTATAAATTATTGTACTGTAAATATTTAAATTCCTTTCCATTACAATTTTGAAATTTCACTTCCATTCAACAAGAACATCCATCATGAAGCAATCATGTAAATCATGTAAAGAATTCAACCATAAACAATGGAAGGGGAAAAATACTAACAATTAAAGGGTGAAATGATCTTATGAAATGATCATATAATATTATATAATCATTAAAATGTTTCTGTAAAATATTAATAACAATATTTTAACCAATATACTAGAGGATTAAAAAAGTTTTATGTATGACAAACCCAAGCTAAAGGAATTCTAATCCCAATTTCCATTCATTGGGTTAACCTTCTACTTCATTATTTATGTTCTATATAAATTTTTTGTGTTATGGGTTATGTTTATATTAGGTTTAATTATCTTTATTTAAAATATATAAACACACTTCATCCACTCTATTATGTCCCTCTTCAATTGTATAATATTAATAAGGAATTTTCTTTAAAAATCTTCTTCTTAAATTCAGTTTTATGAAATTATGAAGCAATGTTATTATGGAATTATTCATGTTATATGATTATGCTTTGGTTCATGATAATTATTTATAATGAAGGGTGGGACCTCTATCTCCCTCCAATGCATTGGGTATGAGTATGTTGGAGGTCGGTCGTATGGTTACTTGAAGTGTAACAATAATGCCCCAAGATAACATTATCATTATATTTATCTTCTCATGTTTGTGTGGAACTTGTTTAAATATCATGTTACATGATTTAAGTATATATGGGTGATAAGCATGTCTTTTGAAAATGTTTTCAAAAGTTATTAGTATTAATTGGCTAATGTGCTATTTCCTTATTTTCATCCTTTACTGAGCTTTCGTGGGCATTGCATGTTTTAAATGATTTTCATAGGTTAATGGATGTGTAAGACATACAAGTAAGCCATGTTAAATGTTTAAGTACTATCAAGAATTCTGGTTTATGTTTTAATGTTTTATTTTGAAAAAAGGAAATTGTTTTTATGGTATCCACTCTTTAATAATGTGTTACGTTATGTTTGTATTGTCCCTATTCGCTAAAGCTCTAAACATGAAAAGATCATCGATGTAAGAAAAAGTGTTTTCTAGACTAAATTCAAGATTATGTATGTAATAAGGTCAGGTCCTTATAACCACCCCCTTAGACAGCCCCCAACCCCTGGAAAACCCCCCACCACACAGGACACACCCACCCCCAAGACACCCAACCCCCTTGGACATTCCATACCCCCATGGACATCCCCCTATTCCCCCCTAAACACCACCCACCCCTGAACATCCCTACCCCCATGGAAAGCCCCGTCACAACCATAGAAACCACCCCCTCCCACTTGAACATCACCTGGACACCACCACCCCATTGGACATCCGCCAACCCCTTGGACAGCTCCACCCCCTAGAAAACCCCACACCCTCTGGACCCCCCCCCCCCCACACACACACAGATTATAGTACATGCATACACACAAGATAGAACACACATGGTAGGAACAAAAATCATAGAACTTGCATGATATTACTCCAATGGTTTGTTTTACAAGAAAATAATTTCGCATGGTATATAATAACATTGTGACACATACCCTGATAAAAGAACAATGATTTAAAAAAAATCTCAAAACATATGTTTAGGGCATCATGAAAAATAAAAAATAAAATTGAGGTGTGTGGGGCTAACTTGAGTGTTGGGAGTTGACCTGATAGATATAGTGATAATAAATATGTTCAATGATATTAGAAAAATGAGGTTGGATGGAACAGAATCGAAGAATCCATTCTATGTTTTCTACACGGGAGAGAGGAGTCACAGGTCGCTCGGTCGAAGAAAACATAATGAAATAATATAGGGAATGATAAATAATTTAAAACATTTTCCAAATTGGTTTTTTAATAAATAATGTGATTAACAATTTTTATGTTTATAATTTTAGTTATAAAATAACTGACATAGAAAATCCATTATCACATCAGTTATTTTATAACCGTCATGATAGATGGAATTTTATCACATCAGTTTTTTTATAACTGACGTGGAAAAATACCCAGATTTGATCTAACATGTCAGAAATAAAATAACAGATCTGATAAAGATAATCTCGGTTTTTTTACTTCTGTTATAAAATAACTGACGTGAAAAATTGATTCTTCTCAATTTATAACTTTGGTTATAAAATAATCAATGTCAAAAATGCCGACATATTAAATAATTTTTTCACTACTATTTATATAAAATAAATAATAAATTTATTTATTTAATATTATTCATAAATACTAACATAAAAACTAGTTTATATCATATTTTTAAAATAATAATATTTTAATAATATATCACAGTTTCGTAAAACTTGGTTTTGCATAAACACAAGATATCATGGTAGTTCTATCTTACGTGTAGTGCATGATAAATATGTTTTGAGTGCATTACAAGATATATAATTTATTGAATTTATTTAAAATAGAAACTTTATAGTACAGTCTTAGGATATTATATTCTATTTTTCACTTGAAGATGTGTGTCATAAATGGTATCAGATACAATGTTGTAATTTATAATTTTAAAGTCTTACAATGTAACCAATGTAATAAGATTAATGTAAGAATTTTGTTTTGGACTCATGGTATCCACCGTATTGTTTTATATTTTTGGATAGTTACTAATCCTGAAATAAAACTTTTTTATCAGTTAAATCCAACTTCTCAACCTATTGTTTATTTTCTTCATAGTGAATATATGATTCAAAATTTTATGGATAGTATATATTTAACATTTCCCACAAATATAAATGATTCTTCCATATTTTTAATGTAAAAACCATCACCTCTTATTCCAAATATTCTTTGAGATGAATTAAATCATCAAATTTTTGGTGTTATTGAAGCCTGAGAAATTACCTTATCATTATGCATCAGAACAAAACCATGTCCCTTCAAAGAAGCATTTCTGTAGACGATGAAATCACCCTTTTTTTAAGAATGGACCAAAACTAGAGTAGTAATCAATCTATATTTCAGAACCTAAAAACAACCATCACAATAATATAACAGGAAAATTAACCCCTTTATATGTTCACATAATTATAAGGCATGATAACCATACATGTTTTTAAAAAAACTATTAGTAATATCCTGTTAATCCATGAAAAATATACATCTCAATATAATTTTTTGGTCTTTCCCATAAATCAAATACTTTTGTTTTGGTGAGATAAAATCGTATACCATCTTTATATACAATTATCCCACGAAAAATATTTGTTGTTTATGAAAACCTTATTTTCTATATTTTCCATATAAATTATCATCAATATGGGTTTATAGTAAAATCATGAGTTTACATTAATGTTCTTCATAAAAAATTGAAAAACCAAAACAACATTAATAAATAAATCAAAAAAACATATCCAAATATTCATTGAATATATTATTCATAAGATCCATAAATACTGTAGGAGCATTTTTCATGCCAAAGGGAATAAAAAACTCTTAATTAGAATATCTATATCGGTGCACTATTTTTGGTATTTCGTCCCCCTTCAGTATCATTAAATAGTACCAAAATATCATTTCAATAAATGAAAAATATTGAGCTCCATGGATCAAATCAAAATTTTCATAAATATGAGGCAATGAATTCTTATTCTTATCAATATTTTTATTAAATTATTTAAAATCAATGAAAACCCTCATTGAGCAATCATTCTTTTATATAAATAAAACCGAAACACCCCAGGGTGTGGTTCTATGTTGAATGAAAATATTAACAAGTAACTCATGTAACTGCTCTTCCAATTCTAAAAGATCTTATTAACCCATTTAAAAAGAGGGTTATCAAATTTACACATAATTATAGAGTAATTCCATAGTAAATTTAGTATCTCGATCAGGTATAACACTAGGAATATTGTAAGCTAAAGTATCTAGGAATTCATTTACCCCCATAACATCATTAATCTGAATAGTTCCCTAATTACCAAAAATACGTGCAAGATAACATTCATTTCCCCCATTTAACAATTTCTCAACATCTTAATATGTTATCAACGGTGTTGGATTATTATTGTACTAATAAGAATATATTTCAAAAATATATTCTGTAGATCAATAATAAATTTCTGCATGATAAACTGAAAGATAATATATACCCAATAAAATATCAAAAATCTACTATGTAAAAACAACACTTTTTCTAGGTAATATCATTACACAAAAAATAATAAGATGATTTCTCTCATAACATTTTTTCTTTTAAAATTTTCCCCATGGTGATTTAACAATATGGTGAAGATTCATTTCATTTGGAGAAATTTCTAGTTTAACTGGGAATTTCTCGAAAATAAATGAATTTTTAGATCTAGTATCAAACAAAAAAATTAGAAAAATATTTGTAAACAAACCATGTTATAGATAACACTTCATTAGATGGAGAAACACCTACTGACATTGTCATAGAAGATTTACCTACAATTTTATACTTATAATTTGGAATCCTTCCATCATTCAAATATTAATTTGCAATGATATTTATATAATTCACCATATAATCGGAATGAATGAAATTTATAGTTTTATTATCAAAATTAATTTTATAACCACCATTTTATTTTACATTAAAATTTAATTCCATATATACAAACATACCACACTATAGATTCCTCATAAATTTGTTACAGTATTATCCTGGGTGATTTTTACCACACTTTTTAAAAATTGGATAACATATTTTCTTATAATTAGATTTCGTTGGTTGAATCAAACCCACTTCATTCCATGTGGAACATTTTGTCTTAACGTTTTCAAAGTACACATAACCATAACCAAACTCCATTTATACATTCTCAATAAATTGTATATGTTTCTCATAATGGTTGAATTCATGAGATTAAAATGCCCTTCAATATTTTGGACTTTATCCAATGTTAAAAAGATTTATTTTACTATCAAGTAAAATTTTCCTCATAAATGACCACTGGATCATCCTTATTTGTTATGATTTTAAGGAATTTATATTAGATAATATGTTGATCCACCTTTATAAAATACTTTTCAGGGAATAGATTCATAAATTCAACCCCTTCCAAGGAATCAATCTCCTCACTATCACTGATATTATATACCATTAACCATGGATAGTCTTCTTATCCTTCAAAAAAATAAATTAAAATACTATCCTTTTGATTATCTGAACACCACATGACACTGATTATGTTTTTAGGGACTTTAATCCCCCCTTCATCCCCCACTGGGTTAGAAGTTTCATTGAAAGTGTAAAGACCCGTAAAATTCAAGGGAAATTTTTTTTCTTAATTTTCTTTAGAATTTTGCAAGAGCGCAGTTTCAGACGGCACCTGATTCCGAGGCCCGGAGTGCCCGGAATTAATTTCCGAAGTTTGGATCGGGTACGTTCAGTGAACGAACGAGCGGGAAATTCTAACTTTTGATCTGGTGCTCGGAATTGAAATCCGAGGGCACCGATGAACTCGCAGCACCGATATTCGCTTAAAGAGACCTTTTCGGGAGTTGCGTTTGTTGCGGGTTGAAAGTTACGTTTTGGGGTTTTTAGTTTGAGTTAAATAAAATTGTGAAGAACAATTTTGTTACATCTAGTTATAACCTATCAAAGGTGGTTGAAAGTGGGACCCACACCCACTTAACCTCCCTTGGGAGGATTAAGTGTGGTGGGGCCCACACGAACCCCTTTTCTTTTCAAATTCTCTCAACATACTTAACCCCTAATTAATTGGCTTAAGTTACCCTTATTTAATTATGGGAGTTAAGTCTTTTTGAATTTCAAACATTTGATATTCTTTTGAGTTATGTGCTAATAAAATAAGATGTAATCTTATTTGTTTATGGGTTGTTGGTTTATTCCCTTGAGAGCTTTTTGAGAGCTCCTCTTCATCTTCTCCGGCGAAGAACGTCTTCATCCTCAACGAAGAATGACAACACTTCGTCAAGGATCATCGACTCGGCGACCCGGTATCTTCGGACCTCTTCTTCCTCCTCGGACCTTCTTCGTCGGCAAGCGAAGATCCGCCAACGTCGTGTCTCTTCGGGCATAACACTTCGTCAACGGATTTGACGAACGTCGACCGCGACGCCCGACCTCCGCGACGCCATCTTCCGCGGGACGTAGACGATTCTTCGAATCTTAAACCCGAGGTAGGGGTTGTCGTTTTCTTTTGGTTTCCTTATTTTTTATTCTTGATCGTGATTCTTTCAAGACTAACGTGTGACTTGATTTATTTTAAGTTGCGTTTTTATTTAACGTGAGGGGGGCCGGACCGCACGAACACGGCCGAACCCCCCTCCAACGTTCATGTTTATTCATGCGGGTGGAAGCAAGTAGCGTGGTGCCGTCGCACCACGCGGATGATCGTTCAATTAATTTACGCGGCGCCGTCGCGCCACGCTGAGGAAAAATCTTCAAGAACGCGACGTCGTCGCGCCGCGTTGAAAAGAATCAAAGCACGGAAAAGGGGCGCGGTGCCGTCGCACCGCGCCGGATGACGAATGCCGCGGCCGGTTCCGGGCCGCGGCAGGACGAGGAGACCGCGGCCGGTTCCGGGCCGCGGCGGGACGAGAAGACCGCGGCCGGTTCCGGGCCGCGACGGAAGGGGAGACCGGCGGCCGGGCCGCCGGCGTCGGAAGTCGAGGGCGGGACCGGAATTTCCGGTCCCGTTGGTAAAAACCGGCCGGCCAGCTGGCCGGCCGGATGTCATAAAACCGGGGGAATAAATCCCCCGGCCGGTTCAACAAACCCCCCTCTTAATGAGGGGGGCGGTTCATTAAACGAACCTGGGGGGCTGTTGCCCCCCCCCTCCTTTAATGAACCGCCCCCTCATTAAGAGGGGGGTTTGTTGAACCGGCCGGGGGATTTATTCCCCCGGTTTTATGACATCCGGCCGGCCAGCTGGCCGGCCGGTTTTTACCAACGGGACCGGAAATTCCGGTCCCGCCCTCGACTTCCGACGCCGGCGGCCCGGCCACCGGTCTCCCCTTCCGTCGCGGCCCGGAACCAGCCGCGGTCTTCTCGTCCCGCCGCGGCCCGGAACCGGCCGCGGTCTCCTCGTCCTGCCGCGGCCCGGAACCGGCCGCGGCGTTCGTCATCCGGCGCGGTGCGACGGCACCGCGCCCCTTTGCCGTGCTTTGATTCTTTTCAACGCGGCGCGACGGCGTCGCGTTCTTGAAGATTTTTCCTCGGCGTGGCGCGACGGCGCCGCGTAAATTAATTGAACGATCATCCGCGTGGTGCGACGGCACCACGCTACTTGCTTCCACCCGCATGAATAAACATGAATGTTGGAGGGGGGTTCGGCCGTGTTCGTGCGGTCCGGCCCCCCTCACGTTAAATAAAAACGCAACTTAAAATAAATCAAGTCACACGTTAGTCTTGAAAGAATCACGATCAAGAATAAAAAATAAGGAAACCAAAAGAAAACGACAACCCCTACCTCGGGTTTAAGATTCGAAGAATCGTCTACGTCCCGCGGAAGATGGCGTCGCGGAGGTCGGGCGTCGCGGTCGACGTTCGTCAAATCCGTTGACGAAGTGTTATGCCCGAAGAGACACGACGTTGGCGGATCTTCGCTTGCCGACGAAGAAGGTCCGAGGAGGAAGAAGAGGTCCGAAGATACAGGGTCGCCGAGTCGATGATCCTTGACGAAGTGTTGTCGTTCTTCATTGAGGATGAAGACGTTCTTCGCCGGAGAAGATGAAGAGGAGCTCTCAAAAAGCTCTCAAGGGAATAAACCAACAACCCATAAACAAATAAGATTACATCTTATTTTATTAACACATAACTCAAAAGAATTTCAAATGTTTGAAATTCAAAAAGACTTAACTCCCATAATTAAATAAGGGTAACTTAAGCCAATTAATTAGGGGTTAAGTATGTTGAGAGAATTTGAAAAGAAAAGGGGTTCATGTGGGCCCCACGACACTTAATCCTCCCAAGGGAGGTTAAGTGGGTGTGGGTCCCACTTTCAACCACCTTTGATAGGTTATAACTAGATGTAACAAAATTGTTCTTCACAATTTTATTTAACTCAAACTAAAAACCCCAAAACGTAACTTTCAACCCGCAACAAACGCAACTCCCGAAAAGGTCTCTTTAAGCGAATATCGGCGCTGCGAGTTCATCGGTGCCCTCGGATTTCAATTCCGAGCACCGGATCAAAAGTTAGAATTTCCCGCTCGTTCGTTCACTGAACGTACCCGAGCCAAACTTCGGAAATTAATTCCGGGCACTCCGGGCCTCGGAATCAGGTGCCGTCTGAAACTGTGCTCTTGCAAAATTCTAAAGAAAATTAAGAAAAAAAATTTCCCTTGAATTTTACGGGTCTTTACATTACTCCCACCTCAGGGATTTACGTCCCCGTAAAGATACATCAAAAACTAGGGAAACAAATGAGGGTACTGAGCACGCATTTGAGCCTCCCGCTCCCATGTGCTCTCCTGGAGATTCCCGTGCTGCCATCTGATTCGCACAAGAGGAATCGATCGCCCACGCAGGACCCGCTCCTGTCGATCCTCTATCTCCACCGGGATCTCCGTAAAAGTCGCCCCATCATCAATGTCAAGCTCCCCGTGATCAATGATGTGCGTCGGGTCATGCACGTATCTCCTCAGCTGGGATACGTGGAAGACGTCGTGCACCCGGTGCAACTGAGGTGGTATAGCCAGGCGATAAGCCACCTCGCCAATCCTGCTGAGAATCTGGAAGGGTCCGATGAAGCGCGGAGATAACTTGCCGCCTCGGCCAAATCTCCGAATACCACGTCGAGGTGAGACCCGCAAGAAGACGTGGTCGCCATCCTCGAACTCCAGAGGCCTCCGCCTCCTGTCAGCATATGACTTCTGTCGACTCTGAGCTGTCCTCATCCGCTCCTGGATGACCTGGACCTTCTCTGTCGTGGCCTGGACCATCTCCGGTCCCACCAGTGCTGACTCCCCAGGGTCTGTCCAGCAAAAAGGAGATCTACATGGTCGGCCGTACAACGCCTCGTACGGTGCCATCCCGATGGTGGAGTGGTAGCTGTTGTTGTACGCGAACTCCACCAAGGGTAGGTGGTCCTCCCAGCTACGACCAAAGTCGAGGACACATGCGCGGAGCATGTCCTCGAGAGTCTGAATGGTCCTCTCCGTCTGACCATCTGTCTGAGGGTGAAAAGCTGTGCTAAGACGCAGCTGCGTACCGAACGCCTCCTGCAACCCCTTCCAAAGCCGGGAAGTAAAGCGGGCATCCCGATCGGAGACGATAGATGATGGCACGCCATGGAGCCGCACAATCTCCTGAACGTAGAGACGTCCCAAGCTCTCTACTGAGCCCTGCTCTCTGATGGGTAAGAAGTGTGCCGACTTGGTGAGTCGGTCAACAATCACCCAGATGGAGTCATGACCTCTGGAAGTGCGTGGAAGTCCAGTCACGAAGTCCATAGATATGCCGTCCCACTTCCACTCCGGAACCTCCAAGGGCTGTACCAAGCCTGCTGGTACCTGATGCTCTGCCTTTACCTGCTGGCAGGTAAGGCATCGAGAAACGAACTCTGCTACAGCCTTCTTCATGCCCGGCCACCAATGTTGTCGTCTGAGGTCCTGGTACATCTTCGCCACTCCAGGATGTACCGCTAAAGGAGAAGTGTGAAACTCCCTCAGCACTTCCTCTCGCAATGCGACTGGTACCATGGTACGTCCTCTGAAAAGGATGTCGTGCTCTGGTCCAAGGGAGAAACCATCAGGTGCCTGTCCCGAGGATATCTGTGCACGCCGTGTCTCACAGTCAGCGTCCCCATGCTGTGCCTCCTTGACTCGCTGCAGTAGTGGAGGGGTGACTGTGAGAGACTGAAGAAAGGCTGCTCCATCACTATCCACGAAGGATATCTGCAAAGAGGCTAGCTGCTCCGTCGCCTCCTCAAGTAGCTGAATGCCCGTCCTCCTGCTGAGGGCATCGGCTACTACGTTCCCCTTCCCAGGAGTATAGACTATCAGTAGGGACCCCGAGACCCCTGAAGGTCTCTCAAATCCACAAAGGATAAACCACGAAGAAAAGTACAATCACGAAGTAACAACTGACACTGCTTAGGGGAACGTTCCAGCCGGCCCCCACTTGCGGGGGCCGTTTGTTGCAAAGGCACGGCTCAAGGCCGTGCCGCCTTGACAAAACAGCGGGGGCTTGATTGCCCCCCGCGTGCCACCCACGTGCGGCGCCAAGCGCCGCCGCCGCGGCCCGCCGCCGCCGCCACCGCGGCCCGCCGCCGCCGCCACCGCGGCCCGCCGCCGCCGCCACCGCGGCCCGCCGCCGGCCGCCGCGCCGCCGCCGTCCGCCGCCGCCGGCCAGGGGGGGGGTCGGGCCGGGTCGGCCCGGACCCGGACCCCCCCGTTTCGAACCAGATTTGGTTTTTGGCCCATAACTTGAGCCTCGGACCTCCGATCGACGAACCGTCAGCGGCAACGCGATCCTTGGATCGAGACGGTCGTTTCGGTATATCGCACTCAAGGTTTCGGTTTACTTTGAGTTCGGCCGGGTTGGTTCGTTCACGAAACCAACCGGGCTTTCGGAGCGGAAACGCTCATATCTTGAGCTACGGACGTCCGATTGACGTGCCGTCAGTCGCGTAGTGTTCCTCTTAGTGAGACGGATCTTTTGGCATACTCCGCCCGAGGTTTGGACGCAGGTGGAGTATGGTCGGGTTGGTTTTGCCTTAAAAACCAACCGGGCCCCGGAGACGAAAATGCCAATAACTCTCAGACCGGGCGTCCGATCGACGCGCCGTCTGGTGCGTTGAGTTCCTGTTGACGATACGGAACTTTTGGATACATCAACTTCGGTCTTCGTGACAGTTGACGTATCAGCCTCTCGGCTCGTGGAGCGGACCCTCCGTACGAGCTTGCTGTGTGCGGGAACCCTAGTGTTGGCTGCGACTGTTCTACTGCTACGACTGCTACTGTGACAGCGACGACGACAGTACAGAGATCCTGTGTGGATTCGACGATGACAGTACAGAGATCTTGTGTGGATTCGACGACGACGACTACAGCACTCAGCGATCCTATGTGGATCAGTGCTACAGGTTCTGTGTGAGCCCGATCCTGTGTGGGTCCTTGCGCTCAGCGGTTCTGTGTGAGCCAGCGCCTACAGGTTCTGTGTGAGCCCGATCCTGTGTGGGTCTTCTGCGGGGGTTAGTTACCTATCGATCCTTCGTGGGTCCGACGACATAGATGGATCAGTGATCATCTTTATCGTCCTTGAAGAAGTATACCTGTGTGAGCTGAATCCTGTTACTTTCCTGTGTGGATTGTGTTGTGAAATCCTGTGTGGATTATGTATTGCTTCCCTATGTGGAATACGTATACTTTCCTGCGTGGACTGAGTTGTACTTGGGCTCGGAGGTTGGAGCGTATCTTAATTGATGACTTAGGTATATGTATGGCCATATACCTAAGCAGTGTCGGTTGTTACTTCGTGATTGTACTTTTCTTCGTGGTTTATCCTTTGTGGATTTGAGAGACCTTCAAGGGTCTCGGGGTCCCTACTGAGTAGCTTATACTCACCCCTGCACGGGCTTTGCCCGCACTACGTTGTGTTGGTTGCAGACGACGGACAGCGTTGACCTTAGCTGAGGCTTGCACAGCGGGACGGTACCCGGGTGTGGACCACTGGGTGGGACGTGCTCGGAGAGGACGGCGGGACCCGTGGAGCAGAGGAGCTATCTGTACCTACCCTTCAGGTGGGATTTCCAGTGGACAGCTCGGAGTAGCGGCTTTTACTTTACAGTTGCTGTTTTTCCCTTTTCGAGTTGTACTTTACTTTCAGTTTGGGTTTGTATACTGGCCCATTTACTTTTCCGCACTTTTAGTTGTACTCTGCTTTGTTTAGTTTTTACTTTCCGCTTGCTTACTCTGTGGTGTGTGTTTACTTTTCAAAGGCAATGCCTTCCCTTTTTACTGGGATTTACGCCTTGGTGCTAGTCGCCAGCCCCTGGCCTATGGAAGGCGGGCTTGGGGTAGTCACGGCACGGACCCCGAGGGCGGGTCGTGACAGAAAGCATGAGTGTTTTGACTTATAAAATGTTACACTATCATTATGTTCAATTGTGGTATCACTTATTATTCTAATTATGGGATTTCTCCACCATTTATATCCTATGTAAACAAATCCATTATAGTTAGAAACACATTGTTTCCAATTCCCATTATCCTAGGTTACAAATTTGAAAAGCTATAGCCCCTTGGTGCCTTAATAAATATGCTTCTCTATTTCATATATTGAAATCCATTCAGATTAAACCTATCTTAGTTGAAGAAACATGGTAATCATCAAATTCAATATCATTTTGACACAACCTTTTGGTAAAAAAATTTAATATTATTTTATCTGTAACATACCAAACCCTAATGTATTGTAAAACAATCTCCAATACCAACAATAAGAACCAAACCATAAACAATATATTATTTTGTTCATTGAAATAGCCCACAGTAATAGATTACAGAAATTATTTTTACTTAATTGTTTTTGAAAATATCAATAGAATTCATACATACAAAAAAATAACAATACAAAATCGTTCCACTAAAATGGTGACCATTTTTTTAAAAAATCGTTTTTAATAAAAGATGAATTATTCCATTAATAATATTCACAACCTTCATCATAGATTGTCATTTTCTCTTACCCATCCTTAATCCAGGTGAATATCATTTTTATGTTTGGTATGATCACAAAAAGCTCAGTAAGGGATATAAATAGAAGGAAATGAGCTATTAGCCCATTAATACTTTTAAACATATGAAATATTTTTTACTAATTAATACCTCTCACTCATAAAGTATCATATACTAAATTTTCAAAAAAAATCTATTTCCATAAGACATAAATATAACATAAATATAAAAATAATGGAATCAGGGGGAATAACTTACCTAAGATTGTAACCAACTTAGTTACAATATGTTTCTTAACCATCACCGCAACCATAAAATGTAACCGTCAGGACTACCTAATGATTTAACCATCATAGTTTTCTTGTTATCTAACCATTATAGTTACTCTCAAAATAGCCATAACATCCACTTATAAAATAAACATACTCATTGCATTGGAGGGAGATATAGGTCCCACCATACATCATAAGCATTTCCCATGAACTGTAAAACAATCATAAAACCTGAATAATTACATTATCAAAACATTACATTGATTTTTTTAAAAAGTTTCATTAACGGGTATTTGAAAAGGAAATTCCTCCACATTTAGTTCGTCTTACATCAAATATGTACAAGCCTTATCGTGAATTATACTCCTTGATAACCTCAATTTGGCCCTTGGTTTGGGCCTTTTGGTGAAACCAATAGTTAATGGATGTGTGGATGTGGATTGGGAGGTTAAAAGAGCATCAATTAAGAAAGCTCTAATTCTTCGAGAATTTAGGAGAAGAGGTGGTGATGGGTGGTATTTATAGTGGAGGATAGTGGTTTTTTCTCATTATATTATTCATTAGTTTATTATTTTGTCTCAATTATATGAATAGTTTGAGAATTATCATTAAATAGTATAAATTAATGAGAGGTGTTCGAGATTATAGTGATTACATCAGTGATCACTCAAGGAATGGTGTATTTTAATTTTAACGTCAATAAAACATAAATTATTTTAAATTAATATTCTCCAATAAAATTTATTATTTTATAAAAATCACAAAAAAAAACCCTATCCCATTTTAGACACATAGGTTTCAAAAATTAACTCCATTTATTGAAAATAATTTTCCAATAAAGAAATATTAAATTTATAATAAAAATTATTTTTTTTAAAAAAATACAAATTTTAAAAATGTAAAATATTTTTTTGACCCTTTGAAAAGATAAATATTGTCCCATAAAGTTTTTTTATAATACAAAGAAAAACAATATTAATTTATCAATTAGTTTAATGAAAATGGATTTTTATTTAAATCATTATATTTGTTTTCAAATTATAAATAATCATTTTTGATTCAAAATTAGTTCAGCACTTAATTTACCATTTCCTAAACATTTATCTAAGAAAAAAAATGAGGCTTCTTCCCCAAAAATTAAAAAAATTAGTCTATCAAATTTTCATAGAGATGATTAACTAAATTTATTTTTACTTTCATAGTTGAAATTACAATTCTATTTGTCTAAACTTTATATTTCCAAATAAAAACAATATGATTCATGATACATTTATAATGAATTTAACTATTTAATTCTAGAATGAAAACAAATTACATTATAAGTACCATGGTTGTTACACTAAACACCCACTTAGTTCCAATTTTAATAGTGTCTTTCATTATATGAAAATCATCTCAAACACTATTCATTTCAAAAGTATTAAGTTATTATTTCATTACCATTACCCATAATTCATCGGTAATTATATCATTTATTTTATTAAGATGAAGACGTGGGCATAATTATTGATGTTTGACTTGATATCTAAGAGAATGTATTGTTCGTGTACCTCTATTTATATCTCTAATAATAAAATATATTGGATGGTATCTTTGATTCTGAACATCTACATGAATTGAAGGGATATATATCACATTTTCATCAATAGTATTAGGATTGGGTGCAGGATGTTCTTTAGAAATTAATGACTATTCTACTTAAATTATAGAATTTTAAAAAGGATTAAAATTTATATTCATAGTTGAATAATTATTTTCATGGTATTATAATTGGGTTTTACGCTCATATTGATACGTTTCATCATGTTTAGAATGAAAATAATTTTCCACTGTCTTGATTCTTTTATTGAACATGCAATATGATTTAATCGAAGTTGAATAACCACAGAGTATTTCTACACCCCTATTGGATGAAAAAATATCTATATTCTACATGATATTAGGAATAAAGTCTTTGAAACCGAAAACTCTAAAATAGTAACCCTTTGGATTTCTGTAATTCCATAATTTAGAAGAGTTATTCATTTAGATCTGAATAATAAAAAAAATTAGTTATATTATAAGCTACATTATTATTTTCATCCAAAATATAAACATTAATATCATACACATTATTCATATTCTTTGAAATTTCCAAAATATTTCTATTTCATCTTCCTACAACACAATTATATTGTAGGATTCTAGGATAAAAAAATTTACAACTATTGCCATATTCTAAGAGTTTTTTTTACATGTATTGATTTTTATAATCATAGAAATGATCTCATCTGAAGGTATTAATCTTATGTCCACTAATATATTATAGGGATGTTCATAATAGATGAAATAAGAGAAATATTCTTTATTGTGAGATAAAAATAATACACATGTTTACATTGAGATGTTATGTACATGAAAATTATACTAGTGATCCCCAATCAAACTACATACTCATGAAGGTATAATTAAATACATGAGAACCAACTCTAGTAGTTGAGTATTTTAAATTTCATTCATTGATTTGAATGATATCTTGTGATGTTTCCCTTTATTACATGGGTTACATACATTATCATTTGGTAATTCTTGTTTAGGTATATCATTGACTCTCCCTTTACTAGTTATCCCTCTATGTGAGTGAAATTTAAAATACATGATTCCTTATGAAAGCACTTTAGGCAATGAAATATTTTGAGAATGTAATTAGTTTAATTTAATATTAGAGATATGTTAATTTACCAAATATATAAAAATAGACAATTATAATAATAAAAAACATTACTTGCATTATTTTAAAACATGACATCAAAACCATTGTCACATAACATTGATATGTTAATATTATTGTACATTAAACCATCCATAAATAATACATTATAAATTAAAACAATGATAGAATTACTTATTTTCACAAGGACAAGGATTTTCTTTTTGGCATTGTCTTGAAAAGTAACATGACCACCCCCTAGATTTAAAAATTTATTGGAACATGAATAAATAATATCATTATTTCTAAAAGAATAAATATACAGGGTAATATGTTCTTATTATAGATCATCATGAATGATTCCTTCAAATGAGATTATACACCATAAATTATTTTTGAAATCAAATTTTCTTATGTTCATTAATTCCAGTTATAAATGATATAGGAAGAAATAATTTCTTAACTTTTTTCCTATAATTATGATTTAAATTTTTATAAGTAAGAATATAGTCGTGTATAGATGAGTAAGGACTAGTTGCAGTACCAGAACTGGGAATGAATTTATTTTTTAACAATTCTTCAATGTCGATGTTGATATCCTGTAACTATAGTTTATTATTGAGCACTCTATTAATAAGGACCCATCCTTAAAGCTTTATATAACATTGAATTAAATTGATCATTACAATTTAGGATATTTTCAGATTTAGTGTTTTAGAGAATTAGGCCATAAAATAATGAAAGAAAACAATCTATCATCAATACCTACCAAGAGTTTTATGGAACTAGACATGACTCTCTCTTTTTCAAGAGTTTCATGGAACTAGACATGACTCTTTTTTAAGTCTTCTGAAAAACATTTCAAAAATTGGAATGAGCATATAATGCTGAGCAAGTGTTATAAAATAATGAAAGAAAACAATCTATCATCAATACCTACCAAGCATAGGCACTTTAACATTCCTAATGAAATCATAAGATTTATTAATAACACATTGTTATCACAAATCACAATCATAACTTTTGGTATCCATAACATACTTATGTTTTAGATTTCACAACTAAGAAGGGAATTTCATTGGGAATACCCATCACAATATATTCCATAAATCATTTAAGAGAAACATTCACTTTTACCTCCATCACGTAACCCAATGCATTGGAGAGCTATCTCAGGCTCAACCTCCCTAGGATTATCAGGGAACCACTAGTATATGTAAACAATACCCAATTTCCATTACATATTCATAGTATATAAAACAAAATAATAGAAAGATAATATTTCCACATTTCTATCACAATACATCATTTAAATATATTGACATAACAAATGCCTTATCCAAACCATTTTCGATACCAAAATATGTAATAGATTATACGGTATTTATTTTCATTTTAAAAACATTAATCCTTATTAGGGAATCCATAGATCAAATAATACATGTGGTGGAAGAAACGGTTTTTGTCACCACTTACGTTAAAAGAAACATTATTTTTTGTAGTTTAGTAAAACGCCTCATTGAAAATGGTTTCCATTGAATGAAATGAAATTTAAAAGGTGTATATACACCATATAAATTAATTTTTTGTATAAAAAAATATTCCTTAATGAATTAATATTGAGATAAAGTCAATTACCTCGTGTCCAATTTGACATGTTCGTTCGTTAAGCTTCAGAATAATAAAATAATGTTTATTTATACATGATGAAGAACCATTTTCAAGTTTATTATTAATTTTTTATAACTTAATACAATTTTATAAACAATATGTAATCATTTAAGTTAATAATGGTCATTTAAGTGATGTTTGGTACTTGTGTCATAAATAAACACCATATAGTTACAAGTTGTCCATGTTGTCAAACGTCCATCATCCCTAGAATGATATTTATTATTTACTTATAATATATATCGTATATATTCAGTATATATATGAATTTATAATATTACATAGCATTTTAATATAAGAAATGAAATGCACTGTTCTTGGAGAGGGTAAGCCATACGTACACATGAACACTTTTTTCATATCTATTTCATATTTAATGTAATCAAAATAGAGTGATACCTAGATATAATATAATTCCAGTATAATATCATATATAATTTCATTAACTCTATCATTTATACATTCCATGAATGGAATGATCCAGTCATATTAATTTCAGTGGACGGTAGTCCGCACTTCCTCAAATGAAATTATCGTATTTACCCACTATGGAAACCATAAAGGTATTTTATAAATGATAAATACAAAATCATAAAAAAAAATAGATCTAATATCTATCACATATAAATACAATGACATCTTAATATACACTATAATATTTTGTAGGAGAAGATAGAACAATCATCATTTCGTGAGGCAGTAGTTCACAATTCGTAGAAACCATATGTTCTTTACGCATTAGATGGAGGTGTGTGTATGCGTATTTCGAATAATTCTCATAAAAACAACCTATTATATTTAGGATAATGTTGTGGTTATAATATAATGGAATAAAAATATTTTAGGAATTTGGATAAGTAAAATAAAATAAAAAAACTTAAAAGAAGATGTTACCTTTAAATCGGGTAAATCCCATTAGTTTGAACAAAAAGTATTTTTTGAAGTGCATTCTACAAAAGGTAAGGAATCTTGGTAGATGATGTGGATATTGAGAAATTATTATGGAAGATTTTGGAATATCTAATGGGATTGAGAGGCAATAGTAATTGGATAGAGGAGAGTGATTTTTATAAAGGGGAGGAGGCGATCTTTAAGAATGTTTGAAAATATTATATTATTATATAATGATTTTTTGTCTCTAAAGGTCCAAAACTCATTAATGTAGAATATAAGATGAATTTTTTTCAAAATAAAATCATCCAATAATAATTGGACTCGTTTTGGATATTTATTTAATCGTTATAATCTTATATATTTAATTCATTCATTCATGTTGAAAACACGACCTCATTATTGTGTCATTGATAATTATATTTATTTGAGGTCTAAAAATTATAAAACAAATTTCTGTGATTTAGTAAGACTTTTTAGCTTTCATGTGAATATTTATAGTTGAATAGATAACAAATATAACAACATGTAAGATTTTATTTTCTAAAATTTATAGGATTATATGATTTTTGTCTTTATATAAAATTAATTAATATAATGTTTCATTATCCTTCACAAATAGAACCATGGGGTTCCAAAATCGACCCAAGGATTACCATGGTCGGACATGTATACACCAATAGAATATGGAAACATGTTAGTATAATTTCATATTATTAAAATAAAAACATTTACGCCTGTTTACAAGATTTAACTTTTAACCATGATAAGTAAAATATTTACATAAGTAAATATTCATAATGTCTAACTTAAAAAGATACATATTTAAAAAAATTGTACATCCTTATTCCAAAGATGGAGTCTATTTTTTCAAATTCTAAAAATAGAAGTGGCAGAAATTGATTTAAAAGTTTTTCCCTTTTTTGAAAAAAAGTGTGTTTTTACGAAATGATAACTATCCAAAGATTAACATTTTTTTATGTCCAATTTCAAAGTGAAATTACTTCCAATGATCAAAATTGGATTAAATGGTATAAATATAATACAATTACACTTTATGACCAATTAAATAGATTATATATCCATATAAATAAATTAGATCAAAAGATAGTTTTGTATTAAAATACATTATTTTTCACTATTAATTAAAAAATGAATTTTATCAGAAAAATATCAAAAATTTACACAAAGTAAATTTTAATGTCTCTATTAAAATAAAAATATTTATTTTTTAATATAGAACATATAAATGTGACCAAATAAATATTTAATGAATGTTCTCCATCAAATGGTGGTAAATCTACCTTTTAAATAATATTAAAGTATTTATGCTTAAAATTGCATTATTTATTATTCTATGCGACTAAAATTTATTGGAAAATTGTAAAAACATTTAAAAAACATGTATATTTATATTCTAGTTAGTTCTATTTATTTATTCCAATATTGAAACTAGATGTTAACTACCAATTAAAATAATATTATATTGTCATTTTCAGTATGACCCAACATTGTGTGGAACATATGATTTCAAAGATACTCGTTGTCGTGTATCGGGTATGCCATCGAACATAGAATCCCTTATAAATTAAAATTAATATTTAAATCACCAATATTAATAAAGATGATAATGTATCATTATTTATTTTCATGAGATGTTACAACCTTCCCCCTTTTGAATATGTCATCCTCGTAATTTTATTCACATATCAAATAAATAGGGGTATTTATCCCACATAGAGTTTTTAGATTCCCATGTTGTCTCTTCAATAATATAGTTTTTGCAGAAAACCATTACCTAAAGAATGACCTTATTCTACAGCACTATCTCTCCTTGGTCAAGAATCATGACTAGTTGCTCCTCATAAGAGAGATTATCTTCAAATAACTACCATTGAGATAAAAACATGAGATGGATTTGGAATATACATTCTCAAAATTCAAACATGAAAAAAAATTGTGTACCTAGGATAATCATGGAGGTAAATCCAGTTTTAGGAAACTAATCTATCTTTTTCTAGGATTTCATAATGTCCAATGAACATTCGACACAACATTCCCTTCATACGAAAACAAATCACACATTGCTATGGAATAACTTTGGGAAAGACATGATCACCTACCTCAAAAGAAAGATCCATCCTCTGGTTATCCATATAACTTTTCTACCAGCTCTGAGATATTCACATGTGATTCTGAGTCAACTGAACTTTTTTCCATCTCTTCAACCAATTCAGGCCCTATCAGTTTCCTTTTAATGACATCATCCCAAAAATATAGTGATCAACTTCCCTGACTAAATAATGCCTCAAATGGAGACATCTGTATACTGGAATGAAAAAAATTATTATAAGAAAAGACAACAAGTGATGGATATTGGTTCCAACTTCCATTCTAATCCATCAAGAAGGAACATAACATATCTTCCAAGGCCTGAATTTTTAATTCAGACTGCCCATCTTATTGGGGATGAAAATCTGTACAAAAATTTTATTCACTAACCAATGACATTTGAAGGCCTTTCCGAAACATAAAAGTAAACCTTGGATCGCAATCAAATAAAATAGAAAGGGCAACTCAATGAAACCAGACTATCTCTTTAACATACAAACAAGAAATTTTATCTAGAGAAAAAGTATCTCAAATAGGAAAGAAATGAGCAGATTTAGTCATTAAATCAATAATAAACTAGATTTCATTATTACCTCGAGATGTCTTTGGTAATACCACAATGACATCCAGGGATATATTTTCCCATTTCTACTCTGGAACCATTAAATACTGAAGCATCATTTCCGATAACTGCCGCTCTACTTTATCCTACTGACAAATGAACCACTTCACACTAAAGTCGGTAATATCTCTCATTATTTCATCCCACTAGTATCACCCCTGAAGATGTTTGTACATCTTAGTACTGCAAGGATGAATTTAAAATAGAGAACTATGATCTTCACATAATAACTCATTATTAATTAGTGAATCACAATGCGTACATAATCTCTTCTGAAACCTCAATACATAGTCACTATCAATGGTAAAATCAGGAAACATACCCTTATGAACTAGCTCAACATTTTTCTATGACTCACTATCATCTTTCTACCCTTGCTTAATCCTATCTGATAGAGATGATTTCAATAACACCTGAAACCAAACTGTGGAATTCCTTGCACCAACTACTTTTATACCAAAGTTCATCAAATCAAAATCCAAAGGATCGCATTCCAAATGTAACTAGGTTAATGTAATAATACTATTTTGAATCAAAGCACCATCCACTTTATTTAACATTCGGGGATGGAAAGGAATTGTGAAATAATATTCCATGATTAATTTCTTCCATCTCCTCTATCTCATGTTCAATTCTTTCTAAGTGAATATATATACTTTAAACATTTCTGATCAACATATATTTGACACATTACCCCATACCAATGATTCCTTAAATATATTAAATAAAAAAACATCTGTTAATTCCAAATCATGTGTATGGTAATTTAACTCACGAGGTTTCAACTAACATAAAGTATAATAAATTACCTGATCATTCTACATTAAGACGGAACTGAGTCCATTCAATGAAGCATCACTGTAGATAACAAAATCTCCATTTCTGGAATGTAGTTCCAAAACATGAGTATTCACCAATTTTCATTTCAATTCTTGAAAATAATCATCACATTCATTTGTCCAAATAAGCTTAACACCTTTTCGAGTTCACATAGTTAGTGGGCTACATAACCGTGAAAAATTTTCATCAAACCTCTGTAATAACCTGCTAATCTAAGAAGAATACTAATATCAGTTATATTTGTGGGACTTGAAATATCTTAAACAACTTTTGTTTTAGAAGGATCAACAGTTATGAAATTTTTTAAAATAATGTGACCAAGGAATGAATTTTTTTGAAACCAAATCATACACTTTATGAATTTCCCATACCGTTTATGTTTTTTACTGATTGTAAGACAACCCTTAAATGATTTTCTATCTCATATTTACTTTTAGAATAAACCAAAATATCCCCAATGAACACAACCACAAACTTATCCAATAACTCATGGAAAATTAGATTCATAAGATCCATGAATATAGCAGGTTCATTGGTTAACCCAAAAAGAATAACTACAAATTCATAATGGACATATCTAGTTTGAGACGCAGTATTTGGATTTTCTACTTAATTTACTTTCAACTGATGGTACCCGGACCTCAAATCAATATTTGGAAAATACAATGCTCCATGGAGCTGATAAAAAAACATTAATATGAGGCAAATGATAATTTTTCATAAAAATAATGTTATTCAATGCTCTATAATAATTGAAAAGTCTCATATAATCATTAATGTTTTTAACAGACAAGACAGGAGCACCCCATAGTGATGTTCTATGATGAATGAAACCATTATCAAATAACTCCAACAATTTTTTTTATTCACTAAATGTTCAATTTCATCCATTTGATAGGTGGGATTTGAAATTTCCTTAGCATCAGAAACTAAATCAAGAGTAAATTAAACTTCTCAATCGGGTAAAATACTAGGAAAATCATTAGAAAAACATAATGTGACTCGTTTACCAATATCACATCATTGATCTGAACAGTTCCTTTATTATCAACAATACGTGCAAGGTAACATTCATTTCCATCTTTAACTAGATTCTCAACTTCATAATATGTAATAAAAAGTAAGAGTTCATTCTGGTACCCAAATTGAAAATTAGTCATAAAAGAAACCTCTTTATCTCTGTAGTCAATCATAGAATGATAAACAGAAATCCAATCTATACCCAAAATAAAAACAAACTATAGTAGTGGAAAAAAATAAGGTTTTTAGGTAGATTCTTTCCTAAAACAAGGACATGAAGGTTTAGTTATTTTACTTTTGTCTCTACATTTCCCCTTTGTGTTTTTAAAATAATATCAGGATTCATTTGTTGAGATATAATTTCAATTTTACTTGGAAACTTCTCAAAAATGAACAAATGTGTAGACCCTAAATCAAAAAACACATTGTCCTAATCTGAACAAACAGACAATGTACCTGATACTATTTCATTTGATGGCCCACCATCTACTAATATAGTTGCAAAGGATTTCACCACTCCTTTCTATGTGTATTCTTGCTGCTTTCCCTTAGTTTATTTCTTCTTTAGACACTCATTTGCATAAGGCCCATTTCATTGCACATAAAACATTTTACCGATAATATGTATTATTTTTTCAAATGATTAACCTGATCTTATTCAGTGAAATTATAAGCCTCATGTCCCATTTTACAACTTCTGTAGCACTTAAAGTAATTTAAAAGTCATTACCCATCATTCTTTTTAAAACACTTTTCAAAAATGCTAAACTTAAGTTTCTTACCATCATAATTCTTTGAAGTGTTATTCCCTTTCTTCAGCCACCTCAACATCTTATTCTGTTTTTTTTAAAGAACATATGATCATTATAAAACTCCATTTCCACCTTATCCACATATCTAACATGTATTTGATAACCTTTTAACTCATGATAAGAAACTTCCCTTTGATACTTTGGATTTAATAATTTGTAAATAACGATTGATTTTACTATCAAGATATCATATGAAATTTGGATCATACCTTACTAGTCGAGTGATTTTTTCTTCATTGGTAGCCGATGAGTCATGATCTTTCCTCAATTCTCAAAACGTTTTTATAATCATAAGATGAACCACCATAGGAAAATATTTCTCAAGAAACATACATTTGAATTCATCACAATCAAGAGAATCAATTTCCTCACTATCCCTAATATTTCTCACCACTATCCACCACTGACCAGCTTCACCATCAAAATGGAAAATAGGAATACTAATATTTGGATGTTCTAAACACCACATGGAATATAAAATATTCTCTAGTGCTTTAATCCGCCCTTCAGCTAGGACAGGGTCAGATAATCCTCTGAATGATGGGAGATGTTACCTCATAAAATTATCCACTAATGAAATGTTCCTCTGTGGTTGATCTGACAGATCTCATGCATGGATACAACCACCATTCATAGCCTGAGTCAACTATTCCATCAATGCAACAAACTATTCAGTTCTGAATCTGACCATATTAGGTTGATGATTTAGAAGTTAGTCTTCCTCAAGATGATGTCCAATCACAGGTTCCCTGCTTCTTCTGCAGAAAACCATTCTGAATAAAGAAATTTCTTTGGCGAAGCAACATGGTAATCTGTAAATGATATATCATTTCAATATTAACATGAATTAATTTATTGATATTAATTTAACAATATCATAACACATTAATGTATCTAAACTGACCGCTGATAACAACTATAAGGACCCAACCTCAGAACATTAAAAAATCATGTATTCAATTGATCATTCACATTGTGGATCTTTTTAGGTTTATAGTTTTAGAGAATTAGGCCATATCTATGACCTTACATCTCAGAAATTAAAAATTATAAACTTCTACAGTGTTTCCATTTTTTTATAAAATTAAAAATCGTTAAAAAGGTTTCATGTATAGATCTGTGTTTAAGTCGACATGAATTTTCCTTGACCCCATCCATGACCCTATTCATCTTTAAGGCTTGTGAAAATCATTTCAAAACATGGCATGAGCATAAAAAGCTCAATAAGGGTTATAAAATAATGAATAAAAAGTTACTTCTTAATTACATACCCATAATATGCACTTTAATACACCTCATGAAATCATATGATTTATTAATAACACTTAGTAATCAAAACTCATAATGGTAACTTGTGGCTTCCATAACATACTTATGTTGTAGCTTTCCCAGCTATGTAGGGAGTTACATTAGGAATACCCATCATACTATATTTCCTAAATAATTTTGGAGAAACATTCACATTTACCTCCATCATTTTACCCAATGCATTTGAGAGATATTTCGGGCCCACCGACCCTGGGTTTTTTATAAAACCACTCGTATACGTAAACAATTCCCAATATCCATAACATATTCATAGAACAAAAAATGAACATAAAGGAAAGATTACATTTCAACATTTCAATCAAAATATTTCATTTAAATATATTTAAATGACAAATAAATTATAAAAAAATTTCAATACCCAGATACATAATTATTATATGGAAATTATATTCCTTTTAAAAACATTTTGGCTTGTTAGGGAATCCATAGATCAAATAAAAGGCACGGCAGTGTAAAATGTCATTTCCACCTCTTGAATTAAAAGAACATTACATCTTTTTCATTTTGTTAAATGCCTTGGAGAACAAGACTCGCTTTGAAATAAATGAAAAATAATTGGTTTTATACACCATATACAAGAATACTGTAAATAATACAAAATATAAATCAATGGAAATAGATTGGGAGAAAGTCCATTACCTCGTGTCCGACGTGACCCATCCATTATTCAATCTACAAAATAATATACAAAAGATAATTTATACTTGATTTATAAAATTTTTAATGTTTATTATTACTTTTATATCAATTATTAACTTATTATATACAATATGTAATAAATTATGTTAATAATGATTGTTTTTTCGATGTTTGGTACTTGAGTCAAAAATGAACTCCTTAAAATTACAGGTTGTCCATGTGGTAAAAGGTATATTATCTCTAGAATGATATTAATGATTTAAATATCATTTATATAATATATATCCTGTATAGATTTGTATTTATAATTGTACATAACATTTGGAGAGAAGATATGAAATGCACTTTTCTTGGAGACGGTAAGCCATACGTTCCCATGAACGCTACATTCTTTTCTATTTCATATTTAAAGGAATGAAAACATAATGACACATATGTATATTATAATTCCAATATAAAATATTAAATAATTTAATTTACTCCAACATTTATACGTTCCATGTATTGCATTAATGAGTCATATCACATTGAGGAGGCGGTAGTCCGCAATTCCTCAAATGAAATTATCGTATTTACAAACTATGAAAACCATTTAGGTATTCTATAAATGAAAAATATAGAAGCATATAAAAAATTTAAATATAATATATATCACATATAAATATATTTCTATGTTAACGTCAAACATAAGAGGTGGTAGGAGAATATTGAACAATCATCGTTTCATGAGGTGGTTGTTTGGAGTACACAAAAACAGTATGTTCATTAACCATTAGATTGATTTATCTGTAAGTGTAGTTCTAATAATTCTAATAAAGAGAGCCTAGTATATTTAGGATACTGTTTTTGTTATAAAATATTGTAATAAAAATATTTTAGGGGGTCGGAGAAGTAAAATGAATGAAAAGAACTTAAAAGAAGGCGTTACCTTTATATCGGGTAACTCTCTTGGGTTTGAACCAAAAGGATTTTTTAAAGTTCATTCTGCCTAAGGCAAGGCTTCGAGGTGAAAGATAGGGATATTGAGAGCTTATTTATGCATAGGTTGGATGATCAAAGGGGATATAGAGATGTTATTAATGGGTTAGATGTGAATATATTTTATAAGGGAGTAGGGGGTCTTTAAGAGTGTTTGAATATATTATTTTATTATATATTGTTTTTCTATTTATAACGGTCCAAAACTCATTAAAATAAAATATAGGATGAATGTTGTCCAAAATTAAATAATTCTATAGGTTTTATAGATTTTTTTAATAATTATAATCTTATTTATTTAAATCATTCATTAATGAGATAAACACTTCATCATTATTGTGTCATAAAAAATATATTTATTTGTGGTCTTAAATTTATAAAAAAATACCTTGATGTATTAAACATTTTTATCCTTCAAATGAATATTTATAGACAAATATATAAGATTTATAATGACATTTAAGTATTTATTTACTAAAAGATACATGTTTTTGTCATTTTTCTCTTTAAGTGAAATTAATTAACAGAATGTGTCATTATCACTCCCAAATTGCTCAATGGGGTCCCAAAATCGACCCAAGGATGAACATAGTTGGACATGTATCAACCAATAGTATTAATAAACATGGTAGGGTAATTTTATATTATTATAATAATATTTGATTACCCCTAATTACTAGATTTACCCTTTAACCATGGTAAACAAAATATTTACTCATGTAAATATTCATAATGTCTAAAAATAAAAGTTCCCTATTTACACAATTACTACCTCTTAATTTCAAACATGGAATCCATATTTCAAAATTCAAAACACATAAGTGGAATAAATTAATTTATTATTAATTCTCCTAGTCAAAATAAAAAGTGTGTTTTTAAGAAATATTAACTATCAAAAGGTTGACACTTGTGAATGTCCAATTTCAAAGAGGAATTACATCCAATGATAAAAATTAGATTAAATTGTAAAACTAAAATATAATTACACTTTTAAAAAATAAAAAATATAACGTATCAATATAAATATATAAAATTTATAGATAGTTTTGTGTTGAATTAAATTATTTTTTACAATTCATTACAAAATGATTTTTTTTTGAAAAATATCAAAAATTTATCCATCATAAATTTTTATTTCAAAATAATAAATAAGAATTTTATTTTTCCAAATAAAACATATAAAGTCACCAACTATAGATTTAAAGAGTGTTCGCCATCAAAAAGTGATAAATCCACCATTAACAGAATATTAGTGTATTTATGCTTAAAAATGGATTCTTTCTTATTTTATGCCGCTAAAATTTATTGGATAAATGTAAAAACATTTAAAAAACATGTATATTCATATTTTAGTTAGTTATATTTATTCCCACCAATACAATGTCTAGGCGTTAACTACAATTTAAAATTATATTATATTATTATTTTTATGTATTACCCAACATTGTGTGCAACACCAGATTTCAAATAAACACGTTATTGCGTAATGGGATTTTACACTATTTCCATGAATTTGAATAAGTGTGTTAATAAAATTGGATAATAATTCCAAATAATTCGTTATATGATCATTAATAAATTTAAATTCAATTTTAACTTTCAATAGTTTAGAAATTATATCTTCTTCAACAGTAAGATTGGTTTTATGATTAGCAGTCAATGAATATTGTCTCATTAACATTATATATTTATCAAACTTTTAACTAATTTCATATTCAATCATGTTATAGTACATAATCATCTATTCATTGAAAATTTAATCAACATTATTTTCAACATAACAATGATTAGAAATACATTCAGTATAAGAAATAAATAAATTAGATACCACATAAATGTTTTCCATAAAAAAACATCTTTTCTCTACCATGATTATCCTCTTGGGTTATGTATGAATCACTAGAGATGTATTCATAAAAATTACATGTTTCATTCACCAATTTATTATATCTCATATATTTATTATCAAACTTTCATTATTTGAACATAGCATAGTATGTTTTGACTCTCCCTTTCCTTTTCTACTAATTTGTAATGATTTAATTTGAAACATCTCCCATCTTCCAATCATCCATCCAATTTCAAATATTTTCATATTTACTATTATAACTTCAATTAATAATTGATATATTATTCATATTATATAGTATGAACCTTTAGGCCAGATGGGCCATATGTTCATCACTATCTATTGGAAAATATTTTTTAGTTGAAAACTCATCATTTATTTTATAGTTTTATTATGAAGAATTATATTTGAATGCTTTAATTTTATCATTTTTCAATCTTCATATTCTATATTAAAATTTATTTATTCCTTTTACATTATCTATATTCCAATCAGCTCCATTATAGGTAACATATATACTCCACATGATTATTTTATGGACATTATGGTCTATATCCATCTATCTAGTAGACACCTTAATAGTAAGATCACTTGGTCTTTATAATAAATAGTTTTCCCAATGAGTGAATATTATTTTGATTTTCATTGAACATGGGATACATGTGAGAAATAGGATCATCTTCTTTCATTTTTAATGTGTCATATTTAATAGTTTAATTAATTTTGTGCCTTTATTTGACATTAAATTTTCCTTCATGGGAAACAGTGAATGATACCCAAATTTCAAAATGAAATTGTGCATGTTTATAATCTATTAAATTATTCCAAATCGAAAGAAATATATCTATGAATAATTGATTAATGGATATTATTATATTAATACATAATAGACTCACTCTAACAGCCCTATTGGTTTGTGGAAACATGTATTTATATTCAAATACTGTCCAGATATCGAATCCCATACCCTCATGATTCATTTACATTTACATTTTACACTGAGCATAAAATGTTCAATTATAATGAGAAGCCCTATTAGTAGTAAAACTGAATTTTATATTCTTCATAATGAACTAAATTTCTAAATAATGGAAATATGAGATTTTTAAAACACAACAAAATCATAATTGAATGGATATTTATATGATCTTTAGATACCAATTATTGGTCAGACTGAGTAACTCAAGGTGGGGTGGGGGTGGGGGGGGGGTAATCGAGTACCCAATAGTTTTTTTAAAAACTAAAATCCCATAGTCAAAATAAATTTTCCTATATAAAAAAGTATGATCATTAAATTTTTTCCAAAAATTGTGATAAAATATTTGAAAAAATAATATAAGAAATTACATTAACATTTGAAATTGGTTCACATAATCGTATACTTAAATAAACATATATTAGGATAAGATATCAATTTGTATGGTTCTTTTAAAGTTTAAAAACAAATGTATTTAAGAATTTTAAATAATGAAAACAAAAAAAATGAAAATTTAATAAATAATTGTTTAAATATAAAGATGAAGTGTAATCCCCTTACACATTGAATTAACAAGAATCCAAGAATATTATATAATAATAATTAGATCTAAAAACAAGACAAGTATATAGGAAACCTCATAATATTTTTGGATAAAAGCCTCTTCCAAAGTAGTACATCGGAAAAAATAGGAAACTCACGGACATAATCAATATTTTTAGTGACTATACTGATAAAAGTGATAGAGTGGAATATCAAGTACATTTCCATTCATTTGTAGGAGATAGTGTGTGTTAATAAATAGAGTACAAAACACAATACATGAATGTAACACCAAATAATAGAGATGGAATGTAAGAATATATGGATGAAGTTTTGTTTTCTGTTATATAATTCTTTATATTCTTGAGATTTATCATATTTAGTTTTTTTGAGGAGATGTAGTGTTATCATCGATTTTTTTGGAAAAATATTGTAATGTGAAGTTCAATTCACTCTATGGAGATTCTTTGAAGGTATTAACCCCATAAAGGATCATTATCTTCGATATCGTCAACACTTTCACATGTTTTTTCATGTATGTATATAGAATATATGTTATTTCATGGGAAACATATGCATGAGGGAGATCTTTTGCAAATATATAGCGCTATAGCATCCTAATTCCCATTGGAGAATAAACATAAAGATATTGTAATCTTCATACATAACATATGACTTATACCTAATTTTTCTATAAAATGTCTTAATAAACAATAATAAAATAATGAATCTACATTTTATATTAGGAAATAGTGTTTATATGTAATAAAATCAATTTATGAAAAACAAAAAAAAGTGGAAAAGGTGATAGTAGCACTCCAATAAGTGGATCATCTAGGGGTAACAAGATCATGGAAGTGGAATTCCTTATGGTGAATTTTTTTTTGATTATTTAGTGTTTTAACACATTACAGTACTAGTTATGGTGGTTATAGAGTATAGTAGATGTATAGTTTTTTGGTAGAGAAGTCTGTTAGAATAAGATTCTGGTAGTAACAAGACTCTAGCAGTAGTAGAAGTTTGGTGGTGGGGTGGGTCTGACAGTTACATTATCTAGAAGTAGAATATATATGGTAGTAGTAAGGCCTTAACTGGAGTAGTAGATTGATGTAAAAATACTCTAGTTATGGAAAGTCTGTAATGGTATCATGAGAAGTTATTAGAAAATCTATAGCGGTAGATCCACTCTAATGGAAGAAGAAGATGGTTGTAAAAGAAATGAACTAATGGTGGTTCTATTCAACTCATAGAAAATAATCAAATAATTATTCATAATATTATAATACATCATCAATAATTAATATCATTAAAATATGTTGATAATGATTTGTGAGAATTTAAAAAGGACATACAAAAAATTTTTTTAATAGTTTATAAATGATATTTAACTTGAATTTTTTGGTATTTTATATTATGTGATGAACATGTAGATATTTTTCAAAAATATATCACAACAACTTTTAAGGGTTTTTGATACAAATTATGGATAAAAATGTACAACCATATAAGTTTGTTATGTTTTATGTGCTGTAGTCCTAGTGAACATTCACTAGATATTGTGGATGATGTTGTGAAATTAAGTTTAGCTAGATAGAAAAAGTGAGTTGAAAAATATCATTATTGGAAAAAATTAATTTTTTTTAAAATCTAAAAAATATTACATGATTAGAAATATTATAATAACAACATGTTATATATTTATTGTTAAATATACATAATGATATTCAATATAATTATAAGTAATGGTTAATTATGTGAAATAAATATGAGAAACATTTAAATATCACTTGAAGATATCTTCCACGATATAAAGATGAAAAAATATAGTGGGTTATCTTGAGGTATGAGAAAAATTATTCATATCCATTGGGAATATATTTGACTCATCAGTAATAATAAATAATAAATAGACTATTATGGAATTAAGAAATTCAACTGAAAATAATTATTTTTTAATTTCTCATGAAAATATAGACTCTACAAAGAATATTTTTAAATATATAAAGAATAATCAATGATGTAGATAGATTATTATTTTATACATGTTGTTAATGATAGATAATATGATAATTGAATATTGGAATATGGTTTCTGGTTTTCACAGAATAAGGAAATGTTTATAATCTAGAAATTATCATATTTTGAGCCTCCATTAGAAAGGGTGGGATACAAAATTTAATTTCCTACATTAAATTTAATTATGGACCGATATATAGTTGAATCCCAAGATGAATAATTATGAGGGTTTCATGAACAATTTAAAAAGTTTTATATGAAAGATAAAAATTAAATACTAATGTATATATATGTAGATAATATTCTCATATTAGCGAACATGAGTATTAAAAATATTAAAATTATTGTTGAGAATCATTAAACCGATCTCTTAAAAAAATTTATGTCGTGATCAGATTTAATTTCAAATATTCATGGATTATATAGGAATATAATCATCAGATCTATTTTATGAAATTATATTTTTCAAGTGATCATCTTTATTTTTGCTTTTATATAATCCTTGAATCAATTGTATGAAACTGCTTATTCTGGTGTGACTCAAGATAGGTGTGTTGAAATAATTCATGCATTTTTTCATCCTAGTGTTCGGTTTTGTGTATTGTGAATTTATCCATGGTTTGGGATCACACCTATCTACAACACATATTAACAATCCATTGTGGAACCAAACATTATAAAAAACTAGGTTCAGTCCACTTTATTTTCGTTCATGAAAATGTGAGGGGTTATTTTTTCATGAGAGTGGATTGGAATTTAATATTCTAGAGTAGTTGATTTTAAAATCAGGTATTATTAAAAAAATTAAAACTCCACAAATTTATTCCCCTATCTCTAAGGCACGATATATCCAATGAATTTTAAAGATTATCTAATCTATACAACCTCTCTTGGATTCAATCAATAGATAGAATGGACAAATAATACACTATTAACCACAAGGGGGTCCCAATATTTAGTGGAATGAACTATCTTCTTTAGAATAATATGATTATACAATATCATTTATCTCAAGTACAAGATGTCAGAGACACTAATTTATGGTTTTATCCCGCCGTAGGATCATGTGTTTTGATGTCCGTCCCAATTGACTGAAATATCGAATTTGATGGAAAATATAGAAATGATATTTTTATTTACAAATATGTAATGTTTTATTCCAATGATGTGTGTTTATTAAAGGAAAATTAAATTATATATAAATATTATAATAGTTATGAGGGATATATGAAAGTCAAGGGGGATATACTGTTGATTTGGTGATCTATATTTGAAGATAACTGGATGTCTCCATATATAGTAATAGATGATTACTTCATAATTTTAAATGAAATTACCTGTAATAATTTTGGATTTAGTGAGATACATGATGAATATACTGTTGAAAACTATCTTATACTATATAGTTAGGATTTTTTTGATCCAAAAATATTATCTCTTGAGAATGTAGATGGGATCTGACTAGATAAACTGTAGAACAAACTAATTGCCTTTTAGATAAGAAGGGTAAAAACCATCCTGAAGAAATTTAAAGGTGAAATCACATTTTATTCCATGAAGATGAAACAAATATGTGAATAAAAATATATAGGTTCAAGTGACTCTAAAATCCATAGGAATTTAACTATCTAAAAAGATATATTTCACTTAATGAATATATATACATACTAATAAGGACAAAACAACCAATTTGATGTTATAAATAAAATTATATGTGTCACTTTTCTATTATCTACCCCATAATCAAGTTATTATATATATAATTTGATGAACTTGACAAATCATTACAAAATAATGGAAATAAATGTAAAAAATAACCATCAAAAGGAGGAGGAAGAAAATATTGATTTCCCAAAATTTATTAGAGGAATATAATATATAGTGAAGAGTAATGAGGTATATTATCCTTTAACGAATCAAATTTTAAAATTTTATTATATTTCTAATATAATTTATGAACTCATAATTCTCATTTTCATTTAGTGAGAAATAAAAATGACTCAAATTGTTAATAATTATTAGAAATCCTGAATTCTTGTTCTTATGAAAAACTTTACTTTTCCAAGAAGATTCAGTTTTCGATAGTATTTCTAGGATTATGAAATGTTTAGTGAGAAGTCCTATACATTCTTATAAAAAATTTGTATACAAAAATGGGGAATGAATAAGAAGGGATTCAAACAAAGGAGGTTAAATTTGAATTTTAAATATGGTAGAATATGAATAATTCACCTCTAATTTATAAAACATAAAATAGAATTCATATTGTTAAATAAATATGTTTTACGTTTGAGATAGAAAGCAATTTTTCAGAAAAATACTAGACATGTTTTCCTGGGAAATTTCCATATTCTAAAAAAATTGTTATCAAATTAAAAAATCTATGGAAGATATAGAAAATCAAGATAATGGTTCATTGAATTTAAATAAAATATAATGATCATTGATTATTAATAGTTGGTGATCATACCATAAAAATGTTATATATATATATATATATATTTAAATACATTAAAAAATATAAAAAAGTATTATCACATTTTGTAATGAAATATCATAAAAAACAAAATTTGTTGGCTCATCTCAAATAGAGAACCAATATATGAAATCAGATGATGTATGTAACGCCCCTGTTTCGGATGTCGCAAGGGGATCCCCTTACCCAATTGGTCACATAGCATCAAGCGCATTTCCCCAAATGCCAAAGGCTGTCGACTAGCAGTGAGGGCCTTGGGTGTGATGATGGGGAAACTATTCCCTAATTGGATGAGTAACACAACAGAAGATAATCAATCATAAAATAGAGGAAGCAGTAAATATCCAACAATAGTAAACAACAGAATACTGATAAGTAATAAAGTGGTAAAAATATATAAATGATGCAAGATGTATACATGTTTTGGAAAGCATCCAAAAAAGTCACAATACTGAATACAATACTAAACTCAAATACAAAAAGAAAATAGATAAACAGCTCTTCACCATCACAAGCCTCTGCTTGCTCCCATTCTCTCCAGAAAAAGTAATCAAGAACCTAAAGTAGAAGGGAAAATGCCCTTTTCTATACCTGCAATAATATAAACTTTTTGGGCACAAAATCATGGCCCAAAAAGGATGTGAGACAAAAATCCTAGTATGAAACCACCCAAAGATCTATGCCTAATAGTCAGTGAATATATGGCTGGTAAAAGTACAAAAAAATAGTAAACATGAAAGTAATCAACAAAAAACAATCCATTGTTACTAGCAGATAATTTACAATCAACTAAGCAGTCACTCTAGTAAGTAGAACAAATAGGTAACCCTATAAGTAGTTCTCACAGCCTAACCCCTCTGGTTCAACCAACAAGCACAAGAAACCCTCTGGGAGGCACACACAGTCTCACCCCTCTGGTTCAGCTAATGAATAGACTCTCTGGGGAAGCACTCACTATCAATTCCCCCGACAGTCTAATATCATACTAAAGGAACTCTGGGGAAGCACTCAATGTCTCATTCCCCTTGTGGCCCACATCGAGGAACAACAGACAATTTGAGGAAGCACTCAACGTCAATTCCCCCTCTGGTCTCACATCGTAAATTAATGACACTGTAGATAATCCCTTACATCCATTCTCTCTATGGTCTACTACACTATGTTCCCATAGACCTATGTATAGTCAGAAAGTGTCACATCGCGTAATAGCCCAAGTAACCTAGAGAACTACTTGGATAGCATTCCACAACATCTCAGCATAGAAGAACAAAAGTCACACCATCCTACAACTAGGCATGGAACTAGAAAAATACTAACAAGGAAAACTAGACCCAATATTCATAAACAGGAAAAAAATGCATGGCAAAACATCCAACGCATAGTAAATTACACTATTCTCAAACTAAATCCTTTACTAGGGCATATATTCAATGTTGGAAAACAACAAGGGAAAAACAGGAAACAAGCAATTCCCCATTCTAGGGTATTGGTGGAATTTGCACAAATACTCAAAGACATCCTATATAAAGGCATAAACCACCTAACTTGGGTTAGGAGATCAATATAGTTGAACCACGAGGCTTGATTCTCCTAGGAATGTCGTAGATCTATGAAAACATCAAAGACGTTCAACCCAAGATATATTGTTAAATAGGAGAAATTGGAAAACGAAGCTCTAGGAGAAGGAAGAGCATACCATTGCAATTCAAACGGAATCTACAGTGGTCGATTCAGAGAATATATGGAGGATCAGGGGATCTAAGACGATTCATGGTCATACGGTCTCTCCCTGTCGAAGAAAACCAAGAAGAAGATAGTTATTGGGTTAAGACGCGACCCCGATGTGTTTAATGAAAAATATCAAAGTACACATTGTGTACTTTTGAATTACATGGCGTGTACTCGCCTTTTCCATACCCCGCATTAGGTGGCCTTCACATCACCCCTACATGGCCATGTGGATGGCCATGACATGGTCAGCACACGGACTCAAGAAGAAATGAAGTACACCGCATGTACTCATAAATTACACGGCGTGCACTTAAAAGATTTCCAGAAACTCCTCTTTTCAGAAAAACTCCAGAAAAAGGAAAATCATACCTGAAATGAAGGTCTGGGTTCATAAAAACTTCCCCTCTTAATGAAATTCACACTTGAATTTCCCTAGAGACTGGTAGACGAAGAAATCCCAAACAACTACTGCTACTCGGATTGTACATCGGCCTCCCTCTCCCAAGTCTCTTCCTAAACTCACCCATGCTGCCATAGCACCCGTACCAGCGGAACAGACCAGCCACAGAGAACCTTCGTACTTTGATCGATAATTCAGGTAGGATGCTCCTCAAATGATGCATCCACCTTGAGCTCAACCTCTTCAGGTTGAAAGACGTGAGATGTGTCTAAAAAGTAACATCAGAGCTGAGAAATGTGGATGATGTCATGCTTAGCCCGATACCTCTGAGGAAACTGCAACCGATAGGCAACCTGTCCAACTCTCTCTAACACCTCAAACGGCCCAACGTACCTCAGTGGAAGCATACCCTATCTCAGAATACTCTTGTGTCCCATCCTCAGTGTAACACATTGAAAAACCTGACCCACAACCTCGAACTCTAGAGGTCGCCTTCTCTAACCATAATAAGACTTCTGCCGAGACTATGAAGCATCCATCCTCTTCTGAATCAACTCTATCTTCTATGTGGTCTCCTGAACAAGATGAGGTCCCGACAAAGCTTCCTCTCCTACCTCCAGCCAACATAAGGGTGATTGGCATGACCTACAATACAAATCCTCATAAGGTGCCAACTGAATAGTTGGTTGAAAACTATTTTCTAGGAAAACACCACAAGTGGTATATGATTCTCCAAAAAACCTCCAAAGTCAAGAATGAATGATCGGAGCATAACCCCAAGCACCTAAATCATACGCTCGGACTGGCCATCTGTTTGGGGGTGGTAGGATGTACTCAAATGTACCTGCATACCCAAAGACTCATGAATCCCCTTCCAGACCTGAGAAGTAAAACGCACATCCATGTTAGAAACAATGGAGTGTGGAACTCTATGTAGACATTCAATCTCTCGGATGTACAACTGTTCCAGCTCATCAACATTGAAGGACTCCTTGATCAGCTAGAGGTGAGAAACCATGGTAAGCCTTTCGATGACAACCCAAACAGCATCATTCCCCCAAGGTGACCTAAGTAAACTGATCATGATGTCCATCGCAACATCATTCCACTTCCACTTGAGAATTAGTAACTACTGCAAAATACCTGATGGTCACTGATGTTCCGCTTTCACCTGATGAAAAGTGGAACACATCATGAAATAACCCTCGACATAACACTTCATACCTGGACACCAATACTGGTAGTGAAGATCATGATACATCTTGGTGATGACCAGGATGAACTGCCCAAACATAGGAATGAAAATCACACATCAGATCCACGCGTATGTCTATTGGCACCCATAAATGTCTCTGGAAATAGATGATATAATCCTCGCCTATGGTCCATTCATGAATAGGGTCCTCTCTAGACACACTTCCCTGTAGGACACGACCTTATGTGTCTAATAGCTGCCTCATTCATACCCGATCAATAAGTTTATAGGTAACAGCAATTGAAGATAGAAAAGTCTACCCCTGACTATTGTGAACCTCCAAATGCATTTTCAAGAACGGAGTCATAAGCTGCCACTCACTGCTGGCCTCTTGAACTGAATGACTCTGAGTCCTCCTGTTCAACACATCATCCATTGTGTTTCCCATTCCTAGTGTACATGCAAGCTCAAAGTAAAAGGACTGCAGGTACTCAACCCACCTGCGCTGTCTTAGATTTAGATCACCCTGAGTGAAGATGTTCTTGAGACTCTTGTGGTTGGTGGAACCCGCAAATTTCTCTCCCAGAAGACAATGTCTCCAACAGCGTAAGGCATGAACAAAAGCTTCCAACTCTAGATCGTGGGTCAGGTAATTCCTCCCATGTGACCTCAACAACCGAGACCCGTATGTGACGAATCCATCTCCCTGTATAAGCACTACTCCCAACCCGATACATGATGCATCATAGTAAATAGTATATATCTTTCATGAATCTGGAAAGAAATGTATTGGTGCTGAATTCAACATCTCTTTCAGCTCATGAAAGGCTGAAACAGAAGAATCTGACCATAATAATTTCTCACCCTTCTTTGTGAGACCATTCATGTAACACCCCGACATAAGATTCCCAGAGTTTGTGCATTATTTTAATATATTGGCATGATTACATTGAATCATGTCCCAAAATACAGACAAGTTTAGCATTCCTAGAAAATAGAATGCATAATGAACATTAAATTACTCTTTCAAACATACAATACAAAAAAATGTTCTTTGAGAACACCATTATTCCCATTATCTTAACCCATCATATCAATAATAATACACTTCATTGAATCCTAGGAAAATAAAACATATGAAAGGGGTGAGCTCAGATGCCCAGTAAGTGTAAATAATTGAGCTGAAGCTATAAACCTTTAAGGCAAGATGTGTGATAAAAAAATATCCTTTTTAAACATAAACATGAACATAATATGAATAAAATAAATCAAAAATTACCATATAAACATGAACATGGATATTCTACTAGTATAATAATCACATGTAATAACTAATTTAATAATGATGGAATTCCTAACACCGGGCATCATTACAACATTGTCAAGGCCTTGTGCCAAGGCTACCAAAATATTTTTTACAAGGCCTTCTGCTAGGACACTACTTTGTCTCATGAGACATACCGATGCATCAAGGACCTATAGTGGGCTCCACCTTCCTCTTACTATGTACACAACATTCCTAATGTGAAAAAGTTGAAGCATAACATAAACATTCGTATTAAAACTAGCATACGAAATGTCAATACATTAAACATAAACCATGAATGGTATAAAAATAGAACATCTACAGTCAAAAATATAATAACTCATTCAATACAATATGGAATATTGTATTATAATAAATCAACTTGAATCAAAAGTAATATATAGTAAAGGATGCTGACATATTGGAAAATGATGAGTAAAATTTTTTGAGAGAAATATCCTTTTTTGTAAAATCATTTAAAAGTCAAAAAATTAAAAAGAAAGTAATTTAAAATATATTTTGGAATAAATGTTTTCCATACCACTATGAAACTTTTGAAAACAATTACCATTTCAAAACATTCATGTCTGTATAAAGAAATCCTTAAAATCATTTTGAAAACATGGACATTAATTAAAAAGATTTAGAAAGATAAATCATTAAAAATTTTAAAATTATTATCTTGTTAAAGATTACCTTTAAAAAATCCTTAAAATATTCATTTTGGAATCATTTTTATTAAAAATGGACATGGATGAAAAAATTTCCCAATAAATACTTACACATAAACAATCTCAGATAATAATGAGATTGAGGAATTAACAATTACCATGTACTTTCCTTTAGTCAAGGGTATCCTTAACCTACTGTATGAAGATATTATTATGTTATTAAATTATACCAGAACCATATTAATATTTATGATAACATATATTATTTATTTATGACTTTATACAACCCATTTAATAATATTTTCCATGTTAAATTAATATTTCGGGTAATAATCGCTTTCGTTATCGTATGTGTTTTAACTTGTTACTCTTGATTGTTTCACTTAGACCAAGATTCAAATACATCCAGAATATAAAACATATTTTATATATCAAATATATTTAGAATATAAATATGTATTCTAGACATATATATGAAATGAAAAACAGCGTTCATGGAGACGGTAGTCTGTAAGTATGCATAAATGTTGTTTTTGTTTTTATATTATACTGAACGGAACTAAGTGAATAAGATATATGTAAGTACATATATATATATATATCACTCTTCAGTAGCATTTCTCGGTCATATATTACATACTTAATATTAATATATATTTTTATAATCATCGATGAATGGTGAACATGGAAATGAATCTCATCGCATCGAGAAGACGGTAATCTGCACGTACGCACGAGCGATAATATCCTTTCATTAAAGGTGTGGAATTGGATGGTATATTAATTTTACTGACACATTATCATGTTATTTTCATTATTTTAATACATATTATTCATCATTATATCCATCCAAATACCATAGTTTTGAATATCAAATTACACCACGGTGTGGAGATGGTAAGCCATACGTACGCACGCATGGTGACATTATCATTCATAAAATGGATAGAATAATGAATATAGTTGTGAAATATTTATAATAACATAATAGTATATATAAGATAATGGAGTTATTATTTTATAAATGAAACAACAAATAAAGAGTAATTGGAAGAATAAGAAAACTTGAAAGAGGGTGGTGAAATCATTACCTCTTCTTCGGGTTCTTCCATTTGATTTGATCAATAGGGATTCTTAGGTTGGCTTTCTGACCAATGTAAGGCCTCTAGGATGAAGATAGGATAGGTGGGAGGATATTTGGAAAAAATTTGGCCGATCAAAATGGCTTTGGAGGTGTGAATTTGATTGAAGTGGATGTGCCCTTTTATAAGAGTGGTGAGAGGCACCTTAGGAAAAACATAAAATATTATTTTATAATAAATTCATTTTCGGATTTTAATGAATCCAAAATGAATTATTTAAAAACTAAAGTTGGTATGGGTCAAAAAAACTATACCAATAGTTTCTAGATAGGTTTATGTTACCATATTAACCATAACTATTAGATTTATCTCTTGGTTAAATAGTTTGACATTTACCATGTCTCTTTGTATTTTTATATTATATTGTTAATAGACATATAATAAAATGTTAATAAAACTCCAATTGGTTCATTAATGTCTCATATATTATTATATAAGTCTTTTTTCTTATTCCTATATTTTTAGGTCTATTAAATCTATTAATAATATAATATTTTTTTTAAAAACTATTTTTTGTCAATTTTGACACTATTTGGTTTTTTTGATAAAATAATAACTAGATGATTACTTCAAAAAAATACATATATTCAATACTAAAAAGTCATATTCAACATGAAAATTCGTGGCTATAAAAAAACATTGAAATTATATTTATTTTAATATTTATAAAACCATTTATTTGATTCTTTCATTAATAAGGTAATTGATGCATCATCATTATGTCATTAATAAATTAAATTATTTAATATCTAAAAATTATAAATAAAATATCATAATGTAGGAAATTTTTTTAGTTTTTTAATTAATATTTATAGTCTAATTTATCTTATGTATAACCCTATATTAAAAATGGTTTAGTTATTAATCTTTGATTTTAACTCGTTTAACTCTTTTTTAAATAAAATAATAATAAATGTCTTAATCATATCCAAGTGGACCTAAAGCGTCATAATTTATTTCTAAGGTTTTTTTGGTAGAATTACAAATTTCCAATACAATTAGGACATTTATTAGGGTAATAATAATATCATTTTTACCTTTAATTACTATATTTACATTTAACCGTTGTAAATAAAAGTAAAAAGTTGTTATTCACCAAAAATTATTTTTATCTTATTGAACCAAATTTTACTCCTGAATTTAATCGTTTCTCTTGGATTTTCAAAATTCAACTCACAGAAGCGGTAAAATTAAGTATTATGTAAATTTTCATATGCTCCTAGGAGGTGGATAAAAGACGGCAAAAAGTTCGATGAAATTATTATAAACTGACTCCAATGAATTGAAATGAATTTATATAGGTATTAGGTATCTATTTTGACCTAAAATTAATTTAAATAAATCAAATATTTATTTAAAAAAAAATTTGGTTTTAAACAATAACTCGGTGTTTTTCATTATTCATTAAAAATTAAATGTTTTCAGAAAAATACAAAAAATTCATCATAAGCTAATTTTGATATTTGGAATTAAAAAATGAATTATATTTTACAAATTTAAAAACATATAAGTTTCATTAATTAATTTAATATTAATTTTCGTTGCCAAAACTAAGAATCATATTTTTAAGAAATAATAACTATCAAAAGATTATCACTTGTTTATGTCCAATTTCAAAGTGAAATTGCATAAAATGACCATCATTGTATTAAATGGTAAAAATACTATCTAATTATACTTTAAAACCATTAAAATTTATAATTAAACACTACAAATTATTTTGATTAAAAAATTTGTTTTCATTTAATATATAGTATTTTTCACTATTCACCTAAATATGATACTTATCAAAAAAACACCAAAAATTTATTGAAACTAAATTATTATGTAACGATTCTAAATGAGAAGTTTATTTTGTCAAATTGAATATATAGATGTTTCAAATACTGTATTTAAAAAAGGTTCTCCATTAAAAGGCGGTAAAATTGTATATTTTGAAAATACTTATTTTATCTAAAAAAATGATTTTGGTCTTATATTAGGACTAAGAAACTCATAATATGTATTCTAATATTATAAGGATTATATAGTGTTCAAAATTCATTTAATACTATTCATAACTTCTTTTGAACGGTTAGTGTGGTAAGTCGTGGTGCGCTTGAACTCAGTGTTGTGTGTAATGAAAGTAATTGAATTAATTTGAAGAAATAACATAATATGAAATCTTGGGGTGTTACGTTCTTCCCTCAATCAATAAATACCATCCTTGTAATTTGAAATTGTCCTTCTAAAATAAAGGGTTGAAAATAGAAAATAACTTTGTGGGAAACCCACATCAGAAATTGTGTTACTAAAATTTAGTCTTAATAAGAGGAAAAAAGGGAATGAAAAAGTCACCACCAAATTATGATCTCTATTAGTAGGACATTGGTGGAAATTAGAGACACATAATTAGAGAGAAAACATAAGTATTTATAGGGAGTTATTGAGGTCATCAATCTCAAAAAATTGTAGAATTGTGGGCCTCAAAGCCACCAATCTATGATGATTTAAAATTTTATCAGTTTAACAAAACATAAGGATCTACAAATTTTTAGTTTTAAGATACCATACCTAAAGATTAAGAATTAATTTATTCATAGAATAAGATATGAAAAAAATATATACTTGATAAGTAGAGTACAATCCTTTAACTAATTTCTACCACAAACTCATATTTCACCCAAAATCAATAATAGAACTTAAAAAAATATTCTATTTATCCTATTCGTATAGGGTTCCAAAAACTGAATATATAAATCATCTACCAAACCATTTAAAAAAACCAGATTATTCAATCTAGGAAATCACGAGGGCCAGTGGTATTTGATAAACACATGTCACCCTTCAATTGTTGGTTCATGTCTCACGGACTTACCGGAGGTGACGGGTTGCTGCTCATCCTGTGGGTTGTCCTTTATTCGGAAATCCAAAAATAACCTTAACAATAGTATCCAATTTCAGAATTATTTTATTCCAGCTGTTATAAATATCCAAAATACTTATATCAAAACACTCATTCCAAAATTTATCACGAAGTTAAACATAATGATGATCCTTTTTTCTAGGAAATAACATGTGAACACCTTCATCATCTATTCTTTTACAACACCGCATCATCCTAAACTTCCAAAATCAATTATCTCGTATTCCAAAATCACTACCTCATTATCAGGACCATATTAATGATTATATTTCCTTCAACCATGTATTATCAAAATAGTGTAGATCTCTATCAATTAACTTTTCTTAGAAACATATAATCTCAAATCCTTAATAAAATAGAACTTCAGAACAATCCTTATTTATCTCCATAATTCATATACCCAGTATATTGATGATACAACATTCAAATAAAATAATTCTATAATAACAACAAAATAACACTAGCCATTTATCTTTATATGAGTTAGTATCATAAATTTATTATTATCCAATAGCATCCTTTGAGGTATACTCTGATGACTGGGAAATTAATTCACGTAATGTCCGACCACCTTGTAGATGATGTATTTTACATTTGAAAACTTTTTCATACCCTTGAAGTCATGTACTTGGTTTCCTTTTTCTCCACACTTATAACAAACTCCCATTCCCTTCATGAAATTACCAAGGTGATTCTTTCCACATTTATCACATATTGGAAAATCCTTCTTTTCCATCTTCCTTTTATCCATCATTCTCTCTTCCATTATTTCTTCTCTTGCTTCCCTTCAATGCCATGGGACTCGAGGAATACATTACATAACATATTAACACATGATACAATTTATTAATATGTTGAGAAAACAAGGGAGACAATTTACCTTCTAAATGTTTTATTAATACAGTGAAATATATGATCCTGCTTACTCTTTGGATCATACATGTTGTTGGAGTTCACATTCCTTCTACAGGGTGCCATTTCTATAAAATGGCATACACTAGGTGAGTTTATGAATTACAAGGAATAATTCCAAACTTGTAAAATACCTAACATAAATTGAAACGTTTATGGATATAATGTATAATCATAAAAAAGGTTTTCATTGAGAACGTATATACTTGTAAACCCTTCATAATGGTTTGTAAAGAAAATGAGAATTATCTTATGCATATCCCCCGGGAGTGTCATAACCATGAGTGCAGCAAAGCCTGTTGTTGAACCCAGTTCCAATTTGAGTCTAGTTCAAATTGGTGTTTTCTGGTTTTACCCCTAGGTACAACTGTGCCAGAGCTGCCTCTACATGCTCATATCCAGACATGGATTTATTGCTTGGAAAACTCACAAAATCTCTACATTCGCAATATTATAGGAAGTTCTTCTATACTAATCATCAATGTACATCTTAGGGTTATGTTCTCTAATCAGAGTTTATCTAAATATAGTTTCAATGATTATTTATAAATTACCCCTAATACCAATTGGAAAGCCACGTCACTAGATTCCCAGAGTCAGTGACTTATTTTAATACATTGTCCTGATTACAAGGAATCATGTACCAAAATATCGATCAGTTTAGCAGTTTTGAAAATAGATTGCATACATGAATATTACATTACACATTCTGACATAAAATACAAAAAAAGTCTCTTCAATAACTCCATTATTCACATTATATTAACCCTGCATATTAATCATAATACACTTCATGGAATCCTAGGAAAATAAAACATAAGAAATGGGTGAGCTCAGATGCCCAGTAAGGGTAAATAATTTAGTGGAAGTTACAAAATTTTAATGCAAGATGTTTGATAAAAACAATAGCCTTTTTAAAAATAAAATTGAACATAATATGAAAAAAATAAATCGAATATTACCATATAAATAGGCACATGGATATTCTACTTGTCGAATAATCACATGTAATAACTATTTTCATAATGAGGGAATGCCTAATGTCAAACATCATTACCAAATAGTCAAGGCCTTTTGCCAAGGCTACAAATAAATTTTTTTTCAAGGCCTTGTGCCTAGAAACTGCTTTTTATCATGAGAACTATCGATGAATTGATGAGATAGATTGGGTTCCACCTGTCACTTACTAAGTCAACTGCATTCCTCATGTGAAAAAGTTGAAACATAACACAAACATTCATATTAAATCTAGCATACTAAATATCAATACATTAACCCTAAACAATTAATGGTATAAAAATAGTACATCCATTATCAAAAATATAATAACTCATTCAATACAATATTGAAGATTGTATTATAATAAATCAACCTCAATCAAAACTAATATCCAGTAAAGCATGCTTACATACTTGAAAATGATGAGTATATTTTTTTGAGAGAAATAACCTTTTTGTAAAATCATTTAAAAGTCAAAAATTTATAAAGGATGTAATTGAAAAGATATTTTTGAATCAAAGTGTCCCATAACACTTTGAAACATCTAAAAAGAATTATCATTTAAAAATATTCATGTCTATATAAATAAATCCTTAAATTCATTTTGAAAACATGGACATTAATTAAAAATGATTAGAAAGATAAGTTTTAAAATAATGATCTTGATAGAGTACCTTTAAAAAATCCTTAAAATATTCACTATGAAATAATTTTAATGAAAAATGGTCATGGATGGTAAAAATGTCATAGTAAATACTTACACCTAAACAATCTCGGATTATAATGAGATTGAGGAATTAACCCTTACCTTTCACATTCATTAAGTCGAGGGTACGTTTAACTTAATATTTGAAGATATTAGTATGTTATAAACTTATAACAGAAACATATTCATATTTATGATATCATAAATGATTCATTTATTACTTTATACTACCCATTTAATTATAATTTCCGTGTTAAATTAGTATTTCGGGTAATAATCGCTTTCTTTATCGTACGTGATTTAACTTGTTACTCTTGATTGTATCACATAGACAATGATTTAAATACATCATGAATATAAAACATGATATATATATCATATATATTTATAATATAAATATGTATAATAGACATGTATATGAAATGAAAAACACAGTTTATGGAGACGACAGTCCGTACGTACGAGTAAACGTTGTTTCCATTTTCATAACGTATTGAAAGAAACTAAGTGAATAAGATATATGTAAGTATATATATATATATATATATATCTCCAATATAATTATTATTTCATATATTACATACTTATTAACAATATATATTTTTATAATTGTTGATGAATGTTGAACGTGGAAATGAATCAAATCACATCGTGGAGATGGTTATCCATACGTACACACGAGCGACAATATCATTTTCTTAAAGGTGTAGAATTGAAATGTATATTAATTTTATAGAGACATTAGCATGCTCTTTTCATTATTTATATACATATTACTAATCATTATATCCATCCAAAAAACATAGTGTTGAATAACAAATTACACCATGGCGTGGAGATGGTAAGTCATATGCACGCACGCAAGTTGAAATTATCATTCATAATATGGATAGAATAATGAATATAGTTGTACCATATTAATAATAACATTATCATATATATATCATACTAGATTTATTATTTTATAATTTAATCAACAAAGAGTGAGTAAGTGGAAGAATAAGAGAACTTGAAAGAGGGGGGTGAAATCACTACCTCTTCTTCGGGTTCTTCCATTTGATTTTATCAAAAGTGATTCATAGGGTGGCATTCTGACCAAAGGAAGGCCTCTAGAATGAATTTAGAATTGTTGGGAAGATATTTTGGTAGAGTTTGGCCGAGCCTAGTGGCATTGGAGGTCTGAATATTAGTGAAGGGGAAGTGCCCTTTCATAAGAGGAGTGTGGGGTACTTTAGGAAAAACATAAAATATTATTTTATAATAAATTTATTTTCTATTTATAATGGCTCAAAAATGAATTATGTAATACTTAATATGGGTTAGGGTCGAAAAAAACTCAACCAATAGGTTTTAGACAGGTTTAGGTAACCATATTTTTCTTAACTTTTAGATTTAACTCTTACTAAAATATTTTGACATTTACCATGTCTCCCTGTATTTTTATATTATATGGTTAAAAAACATACTATAAAATTAAAATAGAACCCTAATTGGTTCATTAATGTCTTATATATTATTATATAAGTATTTTGGTGGATCATTAAAGTTTTAGCACTGTTATATCAATTAATAATATAATATTTGTTTTAAAAACTATTTTATGTCATTTTTGACACTATTTGGTATTTTCATTTTGATAAAATAATAACAGCATGATTACTTAAATAAAAATATATTTAATCAATCATAACATTTCATATTCACCTATAAAATTCGTGGATGTCAAAAACACGTTGAAATTATATTTATTTTAATTTTTATAAAACCATTTATTTGATTCTTTCATTAATAATGTAATTATTGTATCGTCATTGTTTCATTAATAAATGTAAATATATAATCTCTAAAAATTATAAATAAAATACCTTTATGTAGGAAACATTTTTAGATTTCTAATTAATATTTATAGTTGAGTTTTTATTATGTATAACCCGATATAAAAAAAGGCTTAGTTATTAAACATTGTTTTTAACTCATTTAACTCTTCTTTAAATAAAATAATAATAAATGTCTTAATCTAATCCAAGTTGAACTAAAGGGTCATAGTTTATTCATAATGTTTTTAGGGTCTAATTATATTTATCCAATATAATTATTATATGTGTTAGGGTAATAATAATATCATTGTTACCCTTAATTACCCAATTTACTTTTAATCGTGGTAAATAAAAGTAAAAAGTTACTATTCAACAAAAATTATTTTTATCTTATTGAACCAAATTTTAATCCTTGATATTAACCATGTCTCTCAGATTTTAAAAATTCAACTCAGAGAAGCTGTAAAATTATGTTTTATGTAAATTTAAAAATGCACTTAAAAGTTGGGTAAAAGACGGTAAAAAGTTTGATAAAATTTTTATATATCATAAATATTATAACCTGACTCCAATTAATTACATTTAATTTATATAGGTATTATGTATCTATTTTGACCTGAAATAAATTTAAATATAATAAATATTTATTTAATTAATTTTGGATTTAAACAATAACTCAGTATTTTTAACTATTCATCATTAATTGTATGTTTTCAGAAAAATACCAAAAATTCTCCCTAAGATAATTTTGATATTCTGAATTCAAAAATAAATTATATTTTACAGATTTAAATACATATAAGTTTCAATAATTAATTTAAAATTAATTCCCATTTTCAAAACTAAGAAACGTATTTTTAAAAATAAAAACTATCAAATGTTTGACACTTGTTTATGTCCAATTTCCTAGTGAAATTACATACAATGACCATAATTGGATTAAATGGTAAAAATATAATCTAATTATACTTCCAAACCATTAAAATTTATAATTCAACACTATTAATTATTTTTATTAAAAAGTTGTTTTCAGTTAAAATATAGTATTTTTCACTATTCACCCAAATATGAATGTTATCAGAAAAACACCAAAAATTTATTGAAACTAAATTATTATGTAGAGATTCTAAATAAGAAGTTTATTTTGTCAAATTTAATATATAATTGTTTCAAATATTTTATTTAAGAAATTTTTTCCATTAAAAGGCGGTAAAATTTTATTTTTGGAAAAATACTTATTCTATCTGAAAAAAATAATTTTTTCTTACATTACGACTAAGAAACTCATAATATGTATTATAATATTATAAGGATTATATAAAGTTTAAAATTCATTTAATATTATTCATAAATATTTTTTAACGACTAGTTTGCTATGTCGTGGTGCACTTGAACTCGGTGTTGCATGTAGTGCATGTAATTGAATTACTTTGAAGAAATAACGTACTATGAAATCATGGGGTTTTATATTCTTCCCTCCTTCAATAAATTGTGTCCTCGCAATTTGAAATTTTCCTTCTAAAATAAATGGTTGAAAATAGAAATTACCAATGTGGGAAGACCCACATCAGAAATTGGGTTAATTAAATTTAGTCATAATAAGAAGAAAAAGGGGAATGAAAAAGTCACCACAAAATTAGGATATCGATTAGGAGAAAATTAGTGGAAATTATAGACACATAATTGGGTGGAAAACGTAAATATTTATAGGTAGTGATATAGGTAATAAATAACAAACAATTGTAGAATTTTGGGCCTCAAAGTCACCAATTTATGTTGATTTAAAATATCATCGGTTTAAGAAAACATAAGGTATTAACACATTTTTAGTTTTAATATACCTTACCTAAAGTTTAAGATTTAATTTCATCATAGAATAAAAGAAGAAAAAAATATATACATGACAAGTAGAGTTCCATCCTTTAACTAATTTCTACCACAAACTCATCTTTCACTGAAAATGATAATAGAACGTAAAAAATATTCTATTTATCCTATTCTTATTGGGTTCCAAAAAAAGAAGTTATAATTAATCTACCAAACCTTTTTAAAAAAACTACATTATTCAATCGTGGACATCATGTAAGCCAGTGGTAGGTGATAAATCATTGTCGCCCTTCAGTTGTGGGTTCATGTCTCATGGCCTTCTAGGATTCCACGGTTTGTCGCCTGACCTCCAAGTTGTCCTTTTTATGGAAATCCAAAAATAAACATAACAGTAGTATACAATTTAAAACATAATCCATTCCATACTTTAAAATTATCCAAAATACTTATACCCAAGCACTCATCCTGAATTTATAAGGAAGTTAAATATAATGATGATCATTTTTTCAGGAAATTACACGTGAACGTCTTCATCGTGTATTCTTTTACAACACTGCAACATCCTGAAGTACCAAAATCAACAATCTCTTATTCCAAAATCACTACCTCATTATCAGGATCATATTAAGGATTATCTTTCCTTCAACCATGTATTTCTCAAAAAAATTAGATTACTATTAATTCACTTTTCTTAGAACCATATAATCTCAAATCCTCAATAAATTAGTACTACAGTACAATCTTTATTTATCTCCATAATTCATATAACTAGTATATTTCTGATAAAAAATTTACAATGAAACAATTCTATAATAATAACATTAGAAAAATAGTCATTCCTCTTCATCTGAGGTAGTATCATAACATGATTATTGTCCAATATCATCATTTGTGGTATACTTTGATGACTGGGACATTGATTCGCATAATGTCCCAATGCCTTGCAGATAAAGCATTTTACATTTGAAAAAGTTTTCTTACCCTTGATACTCACGTACTTGGTGTCCTTTTTATCCACACATTTAACAAATACCCATTCCATTGATGCATTTACCAAGGTGATTCTTTCCACATATATCACATATTGTTAAATCCTTCTTTAACCTATTCCCTTTATAAATCTTTCTATCTTCCATTATTTTGTTCTCTAGATTCACTACAACATCATAGGTCTCAGAGAATTCTTTACTTATCATATTAACACATGATACTATTTCATCATATGTTGAGAATACGCGGGAGACTATTTACCTTATAAATGTTGGATTAACACCATGAAATATATGATCCTTATTACTCTTTGGATCATATGTCACCAAATCATCTTTTTTATTATTATCAAAAAACAACTTTGAGGCTGAGCGGAAACCAAAACATAATGCATGGGGTACAGAACAAACACGCCGGATTTTAAATTCAAAATTTAAAATGCATCAGTAGCACATAATCCAATTATGCTTTGATCAACGAGGCGCCACAGCACCAAGAGATATGACTTGTGCATCATGATTCACACATGTCGTCGATGCCAACCCATCATCATGATCATTTTCACCATCCTTTGTCACACCCATATGTCGGGGAACGAATTTCGTCGAAGCCGATCTGCGCCGTTCCACATCCACCACGAACATCCCGTCACGGTCAAGGTCCATCATCACTTCCGTAAACAACCAAAATGAAACTTCACAGAATAGAATCTCCAAAAATCATCATCAATGTCACTTATCCAAGCGTCACCCCATCAACCAAAGCCTCATCGCTGATATCCTCCATCATTTCCCACCGTCGTCGTCAACATCAACACCGCCCAAACCGCCAGCACCGATGACCGGAGTAACCAAAACACACCAGAAACAAATTTTACCACAATAAGAACAAAAATTTTCGCAGAAAAATGCAAAAAACCATCATCATCGAACATATCCCCATGATAAAAAAATGAAAGGTCGTTGAAAGAATAAAACTTAACCACTGATAAAACCTGACAAACAGAAACATCTTGAATGTCGAAAACGATACCAAAATCACTAACGTCATACAAGAATAGAACCAGAGAATCAAAGGGAAACCAACCCCCGACTCTCAATGAACACCTTCGACCATCATGTCCCTCATCCCAAAGTCTCTTAGATTACCACCACTCGAGGTCCTAATCTGAAACAAGAATAGGAACATGAAACCAGAGTGGGTAATTTAGAAGTCGAGGGTTCCGAGAGATGACTAAAACGAATCCAGAAGCAAAACAAGAACAAACATTCATGAGAGCGCCTAAAGAATCCATCAACCGAAGCACCATAAATCCCAAAACCACCTTTGAACCCCTGATCCAGATCCGACCTGGGAGGAGCGAAGGAACTCGAAGCCAGAGTAGGTTCAAGCAGCGAGGGGCACTCGTAGCAAACAAATGTGACAGTGTCATTGAACAGTTTATGGATATAATCAATAATTATAAAAAATGTTTTCATCAAGGATGTATATACTCATAAACCCTTCATAATGGTTTGAAAATAAATTTAGAATTATCCTAAGCATATCCCTCAAGAGTGTCGTAATCAAGAGTGCAGCAAGGCCCGTTGTCAGGCAACACTTCCCGTTTAATTCTAGCTCAAAGCGAAGTTTTTGGGTTTTACCCCTATGTACATTTGAGCCAGATCCTCCTCTACCTTCTCGTATCTAGGTAGGGTTTCATTTCTTGGAAAACTCACAAAATCTATACATTACCAAAATTTTAGGAAGTTCTTCTATACCAATCATCAAATTCAATCTTAGGGATATGTTCTCTAATCAGAATTTATCTGAATATAGTTTCCACGGTTATAGATAAACTTCCTCTAATACTAACTATAATTCCCCGACACTAGATTCCCAAAGTTAGTGCATTATATTAATAAATTTTCATGATTATAAGGAATAAATTCCCAAATGACTGATCAATTTAGCAGTCTTGGAAAATAGATTGCATACATGAAAATTACGTTACACATTCTGACATACAATACAAAAAAAGTTCTTTAAGAACGCCATTATTCCCTTTAGCTTAACCCAGCATATCAATCATAATACACTTCTTGGAATCCTGGGGAAATAATACATAATAAAGGCATGAGATTATATTCCCAGAAAGGGTAAATAATTTAGCAAAAGCTATAAAATTTTAATGCAAGATTTGTGATAAAAACCAAAAACTTTTTAAAGATAAATATGAACATAGTAGGAAAAAAATAAATCAAACATTACCATATAAAATTCACATGGATATTATACTAGTCGAATATTCACATGTAATAACTAATTTCATAATTAGAGTATGCCTAACGCTGGACATCATTACCACATAGTCAAGGCCTTGTGCCATTGCTACAAATAAAATTTTTGTCAAGGCCTTGTGCCAAGACACTAGTTTGCCTCATGATGCCTACAGAGGCATCGAAGAGCTATAGTGGGCTCTACCCATCACATACTAAGTCCATTTCATTTCTCATGTGAAAAAGTTGAAACATAACATAAACATTGGTATTAAAACTAGCATAAAAAAGGTCAATAGATTAACCATAAACCATGAATGGTATAAAAATAGAACATACACAGTAAAATATATCATAACTAATCCAATACAATATGGATGATTGTATTATAATAAATCAACATCAGTCAAAAATAATATCCAGTAAAGGATGCTGACATTATTGGAAATGATGAGTAATCTTTTTAAGAGAAATATCCTTTTTTTAAATCATTTAAAAGTAACACATTTATAAAGGAAGTAATATAAAAGATATTTTTGAATCAAAGTGTTCCATATGGCTTATAAACTTTTTAAAATAATTATCATTTCAAAACCTTCATGTCCATATAACGAAATCCTTAAAATCATTTTTCAAACATGGACATTAATTAAAAAGATTTAGAAAGATAAATCATTAAAACATTTAAAATTTGATCTTGAAAAAGAGTACCTTTAAAAAAACCTTAAAATATTCATTTTGAAATCATTTTTATGAAAAATGGACATGGATAATAGAAATTTCCCAGTCAATTATTTCACATAAACAATCTCGGATAACAATGAGATCGAGGAATTACCCATTACCTTGCACTTTCCTTTAGTTGATGGTACATTTAACCTTATGTAGGAATATCATAGTATGTTATTAAATTATACAAGAACCATATTAATAATTATGATATCATACATGATTAATTTATGACATTATACTAACCATTTAATAATAATTTCCATGTTAAATTAATATTTCGGATAATAATCGCTCTCTTTATCGTTCATGTTTTAACTTGTTACTTTTGATTGTATCACATAGACCATGATTTAAATACTTCCAGAATATAAAACATGATTTATGTATAATATATATTTAGAATATAAATATTTATAATAGGCATATATATGAAATGAAAAATACCGTTTATTGAGACAGGAGTCCGTACGTACGCATAAACACTGTTTCCATATTCAAATCGTATTGAACAGAACTAAGTGAATTAGATATATGTAAGTATATATATATCTCCAGTGGAATTATTATGTCACATATTACTTACTTATTAGTAATATATATTTTTATAATCATCAAAAATTGGGGAACGTGTAAATGAATCTCATCGCATCGTGGAGACAGTAATCCGTAGGTACTCACGAGCGAAAATATCATTTTCTTAAAGGTGTGAAATTCGATGGTATATTAATTTTTAAAAGACATTATAATGTTATTTTAATTATTTATATGAATATTACTCATCATTATATCCATTAAAATAACATAGTGTTATATAAAAAATTACCCCACGATGTGGAGATGGTAAGTCGTACGCACGCACGCATAGTGACATTACCATTCATAAGATGGATAGAATAATGAATATAGTTTTTTTATATTTATAATAAAATCATAGTATATAGAAGATACTAGAGTAATTATTTTATAATGGAAACAACAAATAAAGAGATAGTGGAAGAATAAGAGAACTTGAAACAGGGTGGTGAAATCATTACGTCTTCTTCAGGTTCTTCTTTTTAATTTGATCAAAAGGGCTTATATGGTTGGCTTTCTAACCAAAATAAGACCTCTAAGATTATGGAAGGATAGTTGGGAGGATATTTCTGCATAGGTTGGCTGACCCAACTGGCTTTGGAGTTTTGAATTTTAGAGAAGGGGAAGGTCAATTTTATAAGAGGGGTGAGGGGAACCTTAGGAAAAATATAAAATATTATATTATAATAAATTCATTTTCGGTTTCTAATGGATCAAAAATGAATAATTTAAAATATAAGGTGGGGATGGGTCCAAAAAACTCATTCAATAGGTTTTAGATAGGTTTAGGTTACCATATAATCCTTAAATTTTTAGTTTAACCCTTAGTTAAATAGTTTTCCATTTACCATGTCTCTTGGTATTTTAATATTATATGGTTAATAAACATACTATTAATTTCCAATAGAACCCCAAATGGATAATTAATATCTTATATATTATTATATAAATATTTTTTCGGATCCTTAGATTTTTATGACAATTATATCAATTAATAATTTAATATTTATTTTAAAAACTATTTAATGTCATTTTTGACAGTCTTTGGTATTTGTTTTTTTATAAAATAATAACAGCATGGTTACATAAAAAAAATACATTGAATCAATCCAAACAACTTATATTCAACAGGAAAATTCGTGGATGTCAAAAAAAACTTTGAAATTATATTTATTTTAATATTTATAAAACCATTCATTTGATTCCTTTATTAATAAGGTAAATACTGCCTCATCATTGTGTCATTAATAAATTTAATTTTTTAACCTATAAAATTTATAAATAAAATACCATTATGTAGAAATAAATTTATCTTTCTAATTAATATTTATAGTTGAATTTATCTTCTGTATAAGCCGATATTCAATATGGTTTAGTTATTAAACTCGGTTTTGAACAATTTTAACTCTACTTTAAATAAAATTATAACAAATGTCTTAATCGAATCCATTTGGACCTAAATGGTCATATATTATTTCTAAGGATGTTTTTGGTCTCATTACACTAATCCAATAGAATTAGGACATGTTTTAGTGTAATAATAATCTCATTTTTACAATTAATTATCCTATTTAATTTTAACCATGGTAAATAAAAGTAAGATGTTACTACTCACGAAAAATTATTTTTATCTTATTGAACAAAATTTTACTACTTGATATTAACCGCGTCTCTCAAATTTTTGAAATTCAACCAACAGAAGTAGTATAATTATGTTTTATGTAAATTTGCAACTGCTTCTAGGAGGTGGGTAAAAGGCGGTAAAAAGTTCGATAAAATTTTTATATATCTAAACTTATTATAAACTGACTCAAATTAATTACCTATAATTTATATAGGTATTATGTATCTATTTTTACATTTAATAAATTTAAATAAAATAAATAATTATTTAAATAAAAATTTAGTTTTAAAAATTAACTTAGTGTTTTTCACTATTCATAAAAAATTGAATGTTTTCTGAAAAATTCCAAAAATTCACCCTATGATATTTTTGATATTCCGAATTCAAAAATGAATTCTATTTTTCAAAATTCAAAAAATAGATGTTTCATTAATTAATTTAAAATTAATTCCCATTGTCAAAACTAATAAGCGTATTTTTAAGAAATAAAAACTATCTAAAGATTGACACCTGTTTATGCCCAATTTCAAAGTGAAATTACATAAAATGACCATCATTGGATTAAATGGAAAAAATATAATATAATTATACTTCCAAACCATTAAAATTTGTAATTCAGCACTATAAATTATTTTGATTAAAAAAATTGTTTTCTGTTAAAATATAGTATTTTTAACTATTCACCCAAATATGAAAGTTATCAGAAAAACAATAAAAATTTGTGGAAACTAAATTATTATGTACCAATTCTAATGAATACATTTATTTTTTAAAATTAAATATATAAAAGTTTCAGGAATTGGATTTAAAAATTGTTCGCCATTAAAAGGCGGTAAAATTGTATTTTTTTAAAAATACTAATTTTATCTGAAAAAAATGAATTTTTTCTTACATTATGTCTATGAAAAAATAATATTGATTCTAAAATTATAAGGATTATATAATGTTCAAAATTCATTTAATACTATTCATAACTACTTTTTAACGACTAGTTTGGTAAGTCGTGGTGCGCTTGAACTCGATGTTGCGTACAGTGCATGTAATTGTATTACTTTTAAGAAATAATGTACTATGAATTCTTGTGGTGTTACATCTCAGCAGTGCTAATAAGTATGAAAATATCTGTATGAAGTGTCGGTAGTATCCAACCAGCCCTAGAAAACCCTACACCTCCAAGTCATTCTTCGGCTGCTCCAAGGAAACAACTGCTCTCACTTTCTATGGGTCTACTGATACTCATGTCTTTTATATAACATGACTGAAGAGTGAATATGATCCATCCAAAAGTGGAAATTTGAGAGCTTAGAAAATAACTAATTCTCTATCAGTGTACTCAAAACGATCTAAATATGGATAGCATGGTCGTGTCGATTGTGAGAGTACACCAAGATGTCGTCCATGAAAACCACCATGAAGGAATGCAATTATGGATGGATCACTCAGTTCATCAGTTCCATGAAATCTGCTGGCGCTTTTGTGAGTCCTAAAGGAAAAACCATATACTCATATTGACCATACATTCTCTGGAAGTCTGTAAGAGGTATATCATATGCTCTAACGTGCAACTAATGATAACCGGACCTCAAATGGATCTTCCAGAACACTCGGGCTCCTCAAAGCTGATCAAAGAGGTCATACATGATAGGAAAGGGATATCGGTTCTTGACCATCAACTAGTTCAACTTCTAAAGATCCACACAATGCCTAAGGGCGTCGTCTACCTTTTTTGCTAATAAAACAGGAGAACCCCAAGGAGAAGTACTGGGTTGGATGAAACCCTTTCCCTACAACTCCTCCAACTGCTTCTTGAGCACGTGCAACTCAAGTGTAGCCATCCTATAAGGAGAAATGGACACTAGTGCCGCTAATGGAACGAGATCAAAAGAAAATTCCACCTCACATTCTAGAGGAAAACCTAAAATTTCCTCTAGAAAGACATCCTTGATGCGATCCACCACTGGAGGAAAGTCTAACTGTGAAGTCCCCTGTCATTCAAACACAGACTAGCAATATGAGCTGTAACTCCATCTAGCCCAGGATACTCAGGTCCTACTCTACTCACCTGGACATCCCACTCACCCTAATAAAGAAAAGATCCACCAATTGGTGATATGACACTCACCCTACGAAGATAACATTCGATGACTGTCTGCAAGGGAACTAACCAGTCCATCTCTAGGATGGCATCCTTGCCTATCATCTCTTGGACATAGTGGTCCCATAAGAAGTGACACCCTGTAAAATCAAGAGGGCACACTTAGCCTTAATGTACACTAACCACTCTAACCCCCAATGGTGTGTCCAGAGTTGAGGTATCAATAGTGGAAACAATGTAGAGCCCAAGGCTCCCCACAACAGCCAAAAAGATAAAGCTATGGGAATCCACTATATCGAAAAGTGCAGAAGATAAAACTGAGGCTACTATTATCGTACTGCGAATCACCATGCATGGACTCCCTAAAGAACTTCATGGATGTCATCTGGTGAAGCACTAACCCTGGATGCGGAACCTCCTAGGCTCTCAGCTTCATAATCTCTCATATTGCGCTCTATAATCGTGCATGGTTGACGATGGAAGCGATGGAAGTCAGCCTGAAGATATTCACCTGTGAGTGGATATCATGTCTAATCTCGTCCTCAATCTTCCATGCCAAGAACAACCCAGCTCTGCCCTAGAGGGGTGTGAAACGCTAAAGCTAGGAGAAACGATATGAATACTCTATGATAGAAGGAGTACCCTTCTCTAGTCTCATGAAATCCTTGGCTCGGTCGACCCTCAGGGTGTCCGGATAGAAGTAGTCATAAAAGACATGATGGAACTCCTCCAATGACATAACCTACTGATGACCCACTTCTGAGATCACATCCCAACACCCCTTGGAAGACTCTCATAGCATGTAGTTAGCGTGCTTGACCCGCCTCTCTGGAGGAGTCTTCAGATGCTCAATGATTGTCATCATGGATTATATCCATGACCCTGTATCCTATTGTCCTCATTCCCTTGAGAAAGTGGGAGGGTGATACTGCTGGAAAACACGCATCAGGTATGCCACAGACGTGGCAGAAGGCAGAGCTCCCTGGATAGTCTGCATCACCCTCAGAAAGCCTTCTCTAAACTGCGCATCGGCAGCTGTAACTAGTATCACTGCTAGTGCCAAAGCTGGCACAACAAGAGGATCTACGGGATGTCCATGATCAACTATATCTGGAGTATGATCACCGCCTGAAAACTGGCGTGCAACCAGAGGACATTGTGGTTCCATGACTCAGCAAGGTCAATCACAAACATTAGATCACATTACCAGGGACTAAAAACTAGGAGTGTAAGAAGGGAATAGGGAAAAAATCACCCAAAATTTACATAAAATAACTACAAGTCATGTATAAAGACTACACAACATGTTCCCTTAAGTCATTTAAATGGTTGTGTACTTCATCCAAAACTATTCATGTAACACCCCAAACACACAGCGTGTACCAGAATCCTCTTCCCCTACCTGACACCTTCTACATTGTTAAGCCACACGGATCTCCTAAAACTACACGGTGTGTACTTGGTAGACAAGATGTTTACCCAACAAGATTCACATGGCCCATGTTGTTAGTGACAAGGACTGTGTTCCCAGGTAACACTACATAGTGTGTTCCAGACACACACAACATGTACCCTGAATCTCCAACAATCCATGTGGTTAACTACATGGAAAACTAAATGGCTGACACTACACGGCGTGTTCTAGGAGGACACGACGTGTATGAGAAAGGATAACACCGACCCGTGTTGTTCATGGCACGGCTGAGTACCTAGGTCAGAATAAATGGCGTGTCCAAGGTGGACAGGGTGTGTATAAGAAACAAGTCCACCGATCCGTGTTGTGAGCTACTCAGCCGGGTTCCTAGAGTTATACTACTCAGTGTGCACCACCGGTACACAACGTGTTCCCATGAGATTTTCCCTATCTTGTGTCTCTACCCACACTGCCTGTGACACGGTTAGAGAATACATGGCATGTACATAAAGTACATGGTGTGTACTTAAGAAAAATTGTTTCATCTCAAATAGAAGAACACATGGCACGTAGTAAAAACTACACGACTTGTATTTTTCATTTTTCTAGATAGTGAGCCTCAGAATCTACTCCAGAGCGCAGAAAACCCTGAAATGAACACTAAAAGTGCCAAATTCCAATCCGTGAGGGCCCTTACTCCCCACAAATCAATGTTTGGAATCATTAATAAGTTACAGACAACGTAAATAAGTCAATGATGCACTATATTATGGTCCATGAGGGCCCATAACACCTCAATAACCAAAATCTGGCATTCATTCATGTAGAACCTTACACAATCAATTCTCTAACAAGAAGAAGATATTTTTATCAAGCATCTATCACAACATAATGCATAATCTACACAACGTCTATCACAACAACATGTAATTGAAAATGCATACTAGATAGCATGGCAAGAATGCATAACATGTGATTTATAACAAGTTCCTATATAATGCAAGAGATTGAATACCCTCATCTAATCAGGTTGCGAAAGATATAGAACCACAATAACAACAATGATAACGGCCCAAAGCATGTGAATAACCCAAAGGTGAAATCAAATCAACTATAAAATTGAAAACTAGTAAAATTAAAAAAAACGAGGTAGTATGGCTTTTGCATGTAAAAGGGATAGCTACCCTTGACCACAGGTTATTACCAAGTACCAATTTCGACCTCTCCCGGAATATAGGCTCCAAACAGTAAGTTAGGAGAATAGAAACCAGCATCTAATACCACTTTGTAATGACTCGGTTTTGGAAGCTGCCCTGGGGCGCCCCGTACCCGGTTGGTAACATGGCCTCAAGTGCATTTCCCCGAACGCCAGAGGCTGCTAACTAGCAGCGAGGGCCTTGGGTGTGATAATAGTGAAACTATGCCCTCATTGGCATAGTAACACAGAGTATTATAAACAATCATACAATAATAGAAGCTATAAATATACAAAAATAGTAAACAGCGAAAGACTGATAAGTAATAAAACCGGGAAAAAATTATAAATGATGCAAGATGAATATTTGCCTAGGAAAGTAGCCAAACAAGTCACAATGATGAATATAGTACTAAACCCAAATTCAAAAGAAGAACAGATAAACAGCTCCTTAGCATCGCAAGCCTGAGCTTGGTCCCATGCTCTCCAGATCCAATGCAATGTAGAACCTGAAGTAGATGGGAAGATGCCCTTATATATACCTGCAACAATATTATCTAATTGGGACCAAAATCATGGCCCAAAAAGGACGTGAGACCACAATCCCAGTAGGAAACCACCTAAAAATATGTTCCTTCTAGTCAGTGAATATATGACAGATAAAAGTATAGAAATTAATAAAAATGAAAGTACTCAGTAGCTAACAATCCACAATTCCTATCATATAATTTTCAAACAAGTAATCAGTCACTCTAACAAGTAGAACAAACAGCTAACCTTTAGGGTATTTTCACAACCTCGCCCCAATGGTTCGACCTACAATCACTAGAAACCATCTTGGAGGTACACACAGTCTCAGCCCTCTGGTTCAGCTAAGGAATATACTCTCTGGGGAAGCACTCACTGTCAATTACCCCTATAGTCTCGCATCGTACTATACGCGCTCTGGGGATGCACTAAACGTCTCATTCCCAATGTGGCCCATATTGAGGAACTACAAACACTCTGAGGAAGCACTCAACATCAATTCCCCCTATGGTCTCTCATCTTAAAATAAGGACACTCTAGAAAATCCATTACATCCATTCTCCCTATGGTCTACTACAATAGGTTCCCAAAACCATGTGTAATGTCAGCAAATGTCGCATCACGTAACGGCCCACGTAAATTAAAGATTTACTTGGATAGCATTCTACAACATCTCAGTATGGATGAAGTACAATCACACCATCTTATAACTAGGTATGAAACTGGAAAAATCCTAACAGGAAAAACATGCATGGGTAAAACATCCAAAGAATAGTAAATTACCCTATTCACAAACAATATCATCTACACATGAATATAATCAAAGCAGGAAAACAACAAGGAAAAAACATGAAACACGCAATACCCCGTTCAAGGGGATTGTTGTAATTTTCACAAATACTGAAAGACTTCCTACAGAAAGGCACAAACCACCTACCTTGGGGTTAGAAGATCAATATACTTGAATCATGGGGCTTGATTCTCCTTGGAACGTTGTAGATCTAAGAAAACATCCAAAACGGTCAACCCACGATAACTTGATAATGAGTAGGAATTGGACAATGAAGCTCTAGGAGAGATAAGTGCTTACTACTGCGATTCCAACACAATCGACGGAGGTCGATTCGGGGAACAGATGGAAGCTCGGGGGCTGAGAGGAGATTCACAGTTATACAGTCTCTCTCAGACGAAGAACACATAGAAGATGACTGTTCTGGGGTTAAGACATTACCCCAGTGTGTTTAATAAAAAAAGACAAAGTACACGACATGTACTTTTGAAGTACACGACGTGTACTCTCAATTTTTGTTCTCCGCTTTAGGCAGCTTCCTCATCACCCCTACAAGGCCGTGTGCATGGTCATGACATGACCAGCACATTGACTCAAGCAGAAGCAATGTACATAGCGTGTACTCATAAAGTACATGGCATGTACTTCAAATTTTTTCAAAAACTCATCTTTTCTCAAAAACTCCAAAAAAAGGAAAAAATACATGAAACGAAGTCTTGGGTTTTTACAATGTATTATTTTTAGAAGAGATGTAACATATCTTTTTTTAGTGACGGTAATATTTATGTTGTTAGGAATCTTATTTCATGAAATGTTCCAATTTTAAAAAATCATGTAATATATAAATGATATTTCTTATGGGTGAAAAACTAATGGAAATATCATTTTAATTATTAACACTAATATTTCTTGTTACATAGGTTCTGAAGGTAAAAAATTTATATAGATTAGATAGATTTCTATAAATAGAAATAAAAATATTGGAAATATTATTAAGCATGATGTTGAGAGATATTTTCATATGTTTAAGGGAGATCAAGTATGCGGAACACACTTTTCTCTTTCTTAACGACATCATCAATTCCATTTTGAGTTTTATTGATGTGACTGAATCTTATTATTAATGGAGTAGGCAAGTAGTGAATTGTGAGAAATGTTTATTTTATGCTCCTACCATCTTTCTATAGTGGAGGTTATGGTTTATGGAATCTAGTCATAGCAAGAAAAGAGGTAAATTCCCATTGAATTACGTTGGTGCTCTATTTTATCTTAATGCCCTCCAAATTATACACTTTTTGGGGTTACTGGATAAATTTTAGTATAGTTTCTCAATTATAAAAACATGTTCCTTTATTTTAGAGGATGAATAACATTGATCAACACTTTCACTACTTTTATTCCATTACATATTATGTCTACCACTAAAGTTCCAAAGTAGGTGATCTCAAACATAGAGAAAACATTTAACTATTTCTTATCGGATGGTCACATATCGGGAATGTGCCCATGGGATTCTTGAGAGAAACTGGATAAACCAGTACAAGATGGAGGTATGAACCTCAGGATTATTTCAAGAACCATTTCTGGCATGCATGCCAAATTAGCCTCAAAGATCATTGAGGTAAAATCCATTTTTCATAGTTACATTAAAAATGCATATGGTTTTGATGGAAATATTCCTAAAGATAATAATTCTTGTGTGTAGTGGTTGTTCCAACCCAGAATTTATTTTCTATTGCAAAAATCTAGGAGGATAATTGGAAATAGTGATGTGAGAAACTGGCATCAAAACTGGCCAGGGTCAGATCGAGGATTTGAAAACCATCCTTCACCATATATCATCTCATAAGAAGCTTGTTTTTTTATAGTTCTCACTAACTCTACATTGGTTGGTGATCATAAAATCAAATTGGATAGTACTCAGACGAGAAATTACCATGATTGATGTGTTTTCATAGGATCAGCTCAGCTACTTTTAACATAAAATATTTTATCAATGTTCATAATGTGGCATCTCATCAGGAACTTTGGGGTGATATCCTCAAGTTTCAGGAGCTACCAGTGAATTATTGATTCCTAATATGTTGTGTCTGACATAATGTGCTGCCTACAGAGGAGAACATACATCGACGAGGGATAAATCTTGCCTCTAAATTCTATTGTTCCAGACCGGCTTGGTACGAGTCTCTATTTTTCTTATTCTTTGACAGAACGTGGGATATGAAGGTCTGGGGTTTCATAGGCTAGATTTTGGGGCATTCATCTTGTGTGGAGATAGTTTTAGACATTCACTAATGTTAGTTCCATGGAGTGATTAGGTCTGGTCCTGAACAAAAGGCTAGAGATCAATGTTTTGTTTTAGGGAGTTGTGTTCTGTGGATGTCTAGAAATAGGGTGCAACATCAATCCACATATGTGTCGACAACTAGAATTATTATTAGAGATAGATTTCTCCATTTGGATTTGAGTAACCTGTGTAATGATGTGGCCAAGGGACCTTCCTATTTAGATTATTCTGATACCACTATCAAGTCAATTAAATGTATATGGTTCAAATGGAATCCACCTAGTAGGGTGTCCAAACTCAACACTGATGGATCATGTCTCTCATGCTAGATTCGTAGAGGCATTGTTGTTTGTGATTCTCTTGGATCTGTGTTGGTGGATTTCTAAGATTTTTTGACAATCGAGATTCTCTTCAAGTGGATTATCTTACTCAACAATTTTCTTCTTTGTAAATGGAGGGAGATTCTAATTCAAGAGGTGGTGGTTGATTCGCTCATAATCATCAAGTCCTTTTCTGGAAAATGTGAAATCTCGTGGAGCATTGAGTACTCAATTCGTTTATGAAATTGGATTTTGGATACTCACACGTCTATCATCCACACATGGTGGGAGGAGAATATGGTGGCTGATTTTCTAGCTTCTAAAGCAACAAAAAATGATAGCATGTTGGTTTTTTTAGGTTATAGATCATTTCCATTAGATGTCTCAATTTTTGTATTGGTTGACGCCCTTGGACTACACATTTTCCCCCTTAATCCCCATTTTTGGTTCTTTCTCATGTTTTCCGTCCCGCATTATTAATAAAATAAAAAAAATTGTTTGTTGAAAAATGAATGTTTTATTATGAAAAATTGTGTGTTATTCTAAATAAACATTTTTTGTAGAATATATGTTGAGAAAGAGAATGGGATCAAAACACCAATCTAGAAGCCACTAAATTGGGGCCCCATAATGATTCCACACATGACCTCAAGCATGCCTCCCCAAACACCAAAGTTTGCTGATTAGAAGCAAAGATTTAATAGGTCACATTGGAAGACTATACCCTTTTTTCCATAGTAATCCACAACAGATAACACATGAAAAATAATAATAATAATCCATAAACCAGAAACATACATCACCAGTAGGTATCCAAAAAAAGAACAAACCACAACCAAATAATAAATATGTCATGTCTTGATTAATAGCACCAGAAGTGAAGAAAAACCAAAATAAATATAAACAACTAAATCACCAAAATAGGTCATGACATAAGTCATACTTTTTATATATGCACATCCCAATCCCAACTCAACTCCCTAGTATAGGGCCTTTTCCCTTATATTATCCTTCAACCATGAAATATGCTTAGGTAACCAATGGTTGTCTGAATTGGGTGTGTGTAAAACTCAGTAGGCCACAAAAAATGATGTCTACAAAATATCAAGTCTAAATAGATAGTTCATGAACGTACTAAATAAATGATAAGGTAACAAAAGAAAACTCATGTTCCAATAGAAAAAAATATTCACTTTAATAATTTACGTCCCCATTTCCATTTGTATTACATAACTTTCATCATCACTAAATTAGTTTTCATCACATGTTCCATGGGTTAGACATTTTCATTATATACACAATGGCCTAAATGAGTAAATTAATATGATTTAAGTAATAATTCATGTTCCCTATCTCCCTAGGGATAAAAATATTATAAATATACAAAAAACTCACATTAGAGCCTCGGTCCGGGTGGTCTCATAAAATAAAACCGTTGATGAATAGATCATGTGTCCCCTTCCCCAAACCATGAATTATTTGGTGGGTTTTTGGGACTCACTATAACCTAACCCGTGTTGGAACCAGGGTTGTTCATTGTTGGAAATGGAGTTTGGTTTGGGTTTGTTTACAATAATCACATGAATGATCGATGAGTTTTAAAAGAAATGGATCCTATAGTTCAAGTTGAAATCAATATTTATGTTGATGTCATTTCGTAGTGTTTTTTCAATTATTTGGGGCCCAGAATTTGAATGATATATTTCAATGGAAAATGTTTTTTCTCGGGAAGGCCATATGAAAATATGGAAAAGGCATGAATTACACAAAGATGCGATTCACGAGTATTTTTTCACAATTGTTTAAAGAATTATGATTGTTTACATTGTGATTACATCATGAATCATGAATGGGGATGGTGATCTCTATAATTAAGATATTTTGAGATTCATGGTTGTTGATGAAAAGATCCATATTTTAGATGATAACCTCAACGATTTTTGATGCAAAACTGCATGATTACGATGACCATTGCAAATAGAAAATTTTCATGGTACATTTCAAATGGAGGCATCCCATGAAGATGTTTTTGATCGATACATAAAATGAAATAGAGGTGGGGGAGCTTCATAAATATCCAAGCCTATAAATATGAGGATACCCCTCTTCACATAGAACAAATTTTTCAAAGGAAAATATAAAATGGTTTGATTTCCTAAAGCCAGGGGAGCCCTATTAAAAAATACTTCTATGCAAGCTTCAGCATCATGAAAAGACCTGACTAGTCTTTATTGATGCCAATGTTTTTGATTAAAGGGAGATTCTTGGTGATGGGTTGTTCTGAATTGACTTAGTGAGATTCATGATGATAGTTTATTCCACAAAGGCAAGGAAGATTCACAAAGTAATGGAGATTCATGAAGGAATGTGGTTCCACAAGAGAAAAAGTGCTTTATGAAGGTAGTGTATTCCACAAATGTTGGGGTGATTCACGAAGGAGTGAGCTTCGTGAAAGAGATTCATGAAAGGGAGTATTGAATATTAGGTTTAAGTGATCAGGGCTTCCAAATAGCATTAACACTGGTCCACGATGAAATAATAGTCTTGTTCTAAGTCAGGGAAAAAGAAATTCATGCAAATACATTGAAGCGACCTTCATGTCGATAAATAGAGTTAGACTTATTCCCAATGTAGTGAGTAAGGGGGGTCAATGAAAGTGATCTGAGTGGTGCGATGGGATATCCCTAAAACCATATAAATTAATTTCAGTTGTCCTAGAGTGATTGTGTCAGGGCATTTGAATTCCATATCTAGTGATGATTAATGGATTTAGGTATGATCGACATACTATCGACATATGTTCCTTGTACTGGCCCATTTTAGTGATTTAAGTGAAATTTTTATGTTCTATTTTTTCATTTTATGATTTTATTACTATACAATGACAACAGATTAGTTTGGAAAGTTTCTACCTTTTTTTAACAATATCCATCACTTTAGAAAGAAAATTTGACAACCTGATTCAGCCCTCCCCTCTCAGGGAGCTCTAGGGTCCTCCAACCGATGGATGTAGATCCTAAAGTCCTATACCCCAAAATACCAAGACTTGTGCACATGCTTATTTATCCATTCATCACATATAAAATATCACAAATCATACACAACTAAATATATAAAACATTAATATTCCATAACTATTCAACATGTGGATTAACATCAAGCGTTAACCCATTATCAAATTACCATTTACATATCATAACCCATTTAACCCATTTTCCGTTCACATGATTTAACCCATTTATACACATTCATAATTTCACATGTTTTAATAACCTTATGAATTTCAATTATAATTCGTATGTCACTGGTCATGTTCACATTAATCCAATTTACCCATTTACACACCATGACAAACAATCCCTTATTCCATTATCAAAGTCTAGACACAACTATCATTATTCCCTTTTCAACTGAACTAACATAATAACATGTTAATCATGGAATATACTTTATCACATGTAAATTTCAAGCATACCATTACCATTTTCCATGTTCATGAATTTTGGCTCACCCCATGGGTAGCCCAAAACTTGTCTAATCATCCCCAATGCATCCTAAGGGGATCATTATGGGTTAAATTCATTACTTATCCATACATTTTATCAAATCTTATTAAAAAATAAATTTCAAAATAATATATAACCTTTAACACAACAATACATGAACAAATCTATATCAAAACTATGGGATATATGTTAGATACCACTTACCTCAAATTTGAAGATGAACATTCCCGTAATCTCACCCTTAGATCTTGATTCAAGAACACCATGAAGCCCAAACCTAAGATCCATTTGAAAAATATGGGTTTTGTTATTATGAATAATAATGAGGAAACAATAATCCCTAATCCCAAAAATATAATCAAGAATAGCATGAGTCTTACCTCGAGCTTCGATACACAACCAATGACACACCAAAAGGTTGATAATCAAAGGAGATTGACCCTTGTGATGATTTGAGAGATTTAGATCAGCACTAGGTCTAGAGGAGGGTTAAATGGGAGTAAAATGTAGTGAGTAACATAATTTATCAAGGGTGGAATTTCTTAAATTCCCACTTTTTAATGGGGCACATAGTTTGGTTGCACGGTTTTCCAAAGCATGTGCTAAATGTGCGCAAATCGTGCACCTAGATCTTCTAAAGAGGGGATGCACCACATGATTACCTGGGGATTTCAATCAATTTGAAAATGCATTCACCAATTTTGTGTAATACCTATATCCATGGTTTCATGGTTTGTTCTCGCCCCTTACATGGTTTACACTAATCGTGCACCAACTGTGCAATATGCAGAAGATGGCCCGATTTTCGTTTATTTCATGATAGAACACGTGAAACACCCTTGATGTCCCTCATAAACCCAGTGAATATTTAATTACCCAAAATTAAACAATTAAAACTAAAATTTAAACAATAATGTACCTCTATACATTATAGGATATTACACTTTCAATGGATAAAATGTTGGTGAAATTCCTTTTTTTCAAAATTTACAAGAGTGCCACTCCTCCACCATCATAGAAAGGCACTCAAGACTCCCACTTAATCACACCTCTATAGTCAATTTATATATATAAAGATACAACCAAATATCTCCTCAACATACCCCCCACCTAGAAGCCTCAACTTAGTCAGAAATCCATCCTTGGGATCCTTTCGGGGCAAACAAAAATATGTTTCCCAATTAAGAGGTAATATCCTTCCTCAAGATCATTATTTTATTTAATTAAACACTTTTCAATTATTCTTATTCCATTATTATATAAAAACAAAATTATCCTCAATATACTGATATGTTTTTATGTTATGTGTTTCACCTACACTTACACACACTTCCATCTAATGAGTAACGAACTTACTGTTTATGTGTACGGTGAACTACCATGTCCTGAAATAATGTTATTTGTTTTTCCTTTACCACATATAATGGTTGGGAATTATGATGGATAATATATTTATATATTTTATATATGATATTTATAATATCTCTAAACTTCTTTAATTCTTTTGTAACACATACCTTTATGCACTCCATTTGTTGGAATACGATAACGTTGCTTGTGGAATGTGGACCACTGCCCCCTCAAAGTGATGTGACTAATTCACACTATAAATGGAACATATACAGGATGAATTTAATTAAAATATGTAATATATATGACATATATATGATACTATACTTATTATATACATATATATCATTTACATTTCATTATTTGATGACAGAAAATAAATAAAAGTAGCATTCATGCGTACGTACGACCTACCATCTTCATGAATGTTGAATTCCATTTATTATCTTCAAATATTATAGATTATTTTAAATAAATATATAATTAATATTTATGATAATAAAATCATGGATTACATTCTAAAGATGATGAAACCATGATCATTTTGTGAATAACAACAAATAACAAGTGAAAAAATACATGAATGATTAGCCAATGAACACCTTAAATAGTGAAAATAATGAATGATTATTATAAAATGGGTAATAAGAAATTCTAAAAACGATTATGGTTTTTAAATAATTTATAACACTCTTAAAACTGTTATATTGGACGTTAAAGGATGTTTACACAAATGGAAACACATGGTAATGGATTTTGTCTCAATTTACATTCCATTGAGACTTATTTGTTGTTATGAAACTAGATTATTTTATATAGTGTATATAATACCCTTTGACATGTTATATATAATGCCCTAACCCCAGTTACCCAAAGTCATTCCATTATTACATTACTTTGGCATGATACAAGGAGTCATGTCCTGAAAGACCAATCAGTTTAGTAGCCTTGGAATAACTAGATATATTCATATGTTTTATATTACAGCATCAAATAAAATCCTCTACAACATTTTTCCCCTTTTGAACACACTTATATCCTTATCCTATCCATGAAGGTCAACTATAAAATATTTCTGCACATCCTGGGAAAAATAAATAATAGATAGGGGTGAGCTCAGATGCTTAGTGAAGAAAACAATATAGCAGAAACTTTCATAAATAGGCATAAACATTTAAGTCAATCTATAAGACTAAAATAAAAGCCTTTTAAACATAAAAATCAGCAAAATATGGAAAAGATAAAATCAAATATTTCCATTTACTTAATAACATGGATATTATACTTGTCAAATAATCCAATGCAATATCAATAGCCACTTTCATAATGATGGAATGAATAATGCTAGACATTATAACCACAAAGTCAAGGCCTTGTGCCAAGACTACAAATAAGATTTTTTCAAGGACTTGTGACAAGAAACTAGTTTGTCTCATGAGATAAACGGATGTATCGAGTAGCTATAGCGGGCTCCACCCATCGATTACAAATTCCAATTCATTCTTCATATGAAAAGGATCAAACATAACTTAAACATTCGTTTTAAAACTAGCATAAAAAATGTCAATACATTGTTCGTAATCCATGAATGTTATAAAAAAACACATCTACATTCAAATATTTCACAAAAACATCAATAAAAAATGGAATATTTGTATCCTAATAAATCAAATTCAAACAAGTTTAATATCTATCAAAGGATGTTGACATAGATGGAATCAAAACATTTTTAGAGGAATAACTCTTTCTATTTTGAAATCATTTAAAATTCATATAATTATAAAAGAAAAATTTTATTGTGATAACATTCTTATAGTCTTTTATGGGAATCTATGATGATTATATATTGGTATAAAATAGCCACACCAACGATAGAGGTTAAAAAAATACATTCTTAAATTAATTTTGTTGAAAATTTCATAGTGTACCTTGTTTAGAAAATGTCTGAAAGATTCCTTTCAAAAAATATTTTCTAAAATAAGGGTACAAATGAAATTAACCAATAGTATAGTAAAATGTAAAATTTTTTGAATTAAATTTTTACAAAAACACTGATGTGGATGATAAAGAGGTCCTAGTAGATACTTACGTAAAAATAATCTTGGATAATATAGAGATTGTGAAATTAACCCTCACCTTGTACTTTTCCTTATTCTATAGTATTTTAAAATCCACAATAATAGATAAAATATTGTTATTAAATTATAAATTAACTCTATTTATAAATATGATATCATATATGGACTTCTAATATTGTTTTGTTATTAATATTTCAGTAGTGTCATTGTTTTGTGTGGTACTGATCTGTTTTCCTTTATATGATCGGTTACGTAATCCATGTTTGTATTGGATAAGATATATTTTATTCATATACAGAATTATATTAAGTTGATAAATTTAATTATAAAATGAATTTTATTCTTGAATAATTGCGATGAGGAACGAATCTCATCGCGTTCGTGTAGACAGTAAAGTGTACGTACGCACAAGCGACAATATCATTATATTAATGGTGAAATAATATGTAATTGGATGTATAACATATATACAGAATCATTAAAATGTTATGTGTATTATTTACATCAGTTATACTCATTATTATAACCATCCATATAATTAAGTGTTTGAATAACAAGCTACACCACGAAGTGGATACGGTAAGTCATACGTATGCACATATGGTGACTTGGTCATACATATGATGGATATAATAATGAATATGGTAGTAAAATTTTTATAATAACATCATATTATATAGAAGATACTGGAGTTATTATTTTATATTGGTAATAACAAAGAATGAGGAAGTGGAATATGAAAAGAACTTGAAAGATGGTGGTGAAATTATTACCTCTTTTTGAGGTGTTTCCTTTGGATTTGATCAAATGGGCTCCATAGGATAGATTTCTGATCAATATAAGGCCTCTAGGTTTAAGGGATGGAAATTAGGAGTATATTTGAGTAGGTGTTGTTTGATCCAAATAGCTTTGTACGTGTGATTTTGATAGAAGGGGAAGTGACCTTTTATAAGAGAGGTGATGGGAACCTTAGGAAAAGATTGAAATATTATTTTATAATAAAATCCATTTTGGTCTCTAAGGGATTAAAAATGATTTATTTCAAGGATAAAGTGGTTATTGGTTTAAAACTACTCTACCAATATGTTTTATATAGTTTTGGGTCACCATATTATCCTTATCATACAGATTTAACTGTTAGTTAAATAGTTTAAGTTTTACCATGTATTCTTGTATTATTATAAAAATTTGTTAATAAACATACAATAAAATTCAAATATAACCTAAAGTAATTATTTAATGATATACCTATCATTATATATGTTCTTTTTTTCAGAACCATAGATTTTTAGGACTGTTATATAATTTAATAATGTAATATTTTAAAAAAACACATTTTGCTAAATTTTGACACTATTTAGTATTTGGATTTCGTGGAAGTCATAGAAACTTGATTACTTAGAACCAAATACATTGAATCAACCCTAAAATGTATTATTCACCTATAAAATTCGTGGATGTCAAAAAAACTTTTAAATTATAATTATTTTAATATTCATAATACCATTTATTTGATTATTTCATTAATATGGTAATTACTACATAACCATTGTGTCATAAATAAATTCAATTATATAATGTCTAAAAATTAAAAATAAAATAAAATTATTTAGAAAATATTTTTATATTTCTAATTATTATTTATAGTCGAAAAAATAACTTACATAACCCCATTTAAAATTTTTTTATGAAAAGATATATGTTTATGTCATTTTTGACTTTACTATAAATTAATTAATATAAAGTGTCATTATCTCTCTCAAGTGGCTCCATGGGGTCCCACAATCGACCCAAAGATGAACATGGTCAGAAATGTATCAAAAAATATGACTAGGACACATGTTATAGTAATTTAATAATATTATATTATTATTGTTTACCCTTATTTACCGGATTTACCCTTTAACCATGGTAAAAAAATATTTACTAAAGTAATTATTCATAATGTCTAAAAATAAAAGTTAACTATTTACACAGTTTAGACCTCTGGATTCCAAATATGGAATCCATTATTCCAAATTCAAAACACAATATTGGCAAAAAATTAACATAAAATTAATTCCCGCTGTCAAAACAAAAAGTGTGTTTTTAAGAAATAATAACAATCAAAAGAGTGACACTTGTTTATGTCCAGTTTAAATGTGAAATTACTAAAAATGACATAAATTATATAAAATGATAAAAATATTATCTAATGATACTTTAAAACCACTAAAATTTATAATTTATCACTGTAAATTATTTGTATTTAAAACGTTGTTTTTAATTAAAATTTTGTATTTTTCACTATTCATCAAAAATTGAAAGTTTTCAGAAAAGTACAAAAAATTCACCATAAGCTAATTTCGATATTCAGAATTAAAAAATGAAGTCCTTTTTGAGAAATAAAATTTATAAAATTTCAAAATGTGGTTAATACTATTAATAACGGCTTGTTAGATTGGTCATGGTGTGTTAAAACTCCAACTTGCATACAACACAAGATACTACATTATTCAAAGGGAAAAGTACCATGGAAGCTAGGGATGTTACATTATTACCTCCTTAAAATAATCTCAACCATGAAACTTCCCAGGTTTCCACATTGCCTCTTCCATCTTATGGTTTCTCCATAGAACTTTTACCAAACGAGTCATCTGGTTTCTCAACACCTGTTATCTAGTATCATGAATTTTGATAGGCTCTTCACAATACGATAGATCAGGTTCCATTTTAATTTCCTCATTGGTTATTAAATGCATTGGGTCAGACATTTATTTTTTCCACAGTGATACATGGTACAAATCATGAACATTAGATAGATTTGGAGGCATTTCTAAATGATAAGCTACAACACCAATTCGTTCTAGAATTTTGAATGGTCAGATGTACCAGGGACTCAATTTACCATTCATATCGAAATTTATAACACCCTTATGTGGAGATACCTTCATGAAAACATGATATCCTACTTGAAAGTACAAATCATTCCTTCGATTATAAGTATAGAAATTTTTCTTACTTTGAGATGCTTTTATGTGGTTGGGAATAATCTTTACTTCATCCATTGCTTCCTCAACATGTTCTGGGACTATTTCTTTTCTTTCACCAACATCATCCCAACATGTTGGTGAGCAGAATCTCTTTCACTTTAATGCTTAATATGGTGCCATATGAATACTTGAATGGCAGCTATTATTATAAGAAGATTCTACTAGAGGTAAATATTGATCCCACATACCTTGAATGTCATGTGAGAAAGATCTCAACATGTATTCAAAGCTTTTAACAGTACATTTGGATTGTCCATCGGTTTGAGGGTGGTAGACAGTGCTCAAATGAATTTTAGTATCTAGGTCTTTCTGAAGACATTTCCAGAATCTTGATGTAAAATGGGGATCACGATCAAAAACAATCAGTAGGGGCACTCCATGAAGTCTTTCAAATTCATTAAAATATATTCTTGACATGCGTTCATGTAGTAAATATTCTCTTCTAGAAATAAAATGTGTTGACTTGGTAAGGCAATAAAAAATGACCCATATTACATCATTCCTTCTAGGAGTCTTTGGTAGCCCCATGAGAAAGTCCATCATAATATAATCCCATTTCCACTCAGGTATGGGAATATGTTTCCTAACACCTCTAGGTTGTTGCCTTCCAACATTCAATTGTTGATAAACCATACATCTTGACCCAAAATCAGTAATCTCTCTATTCATGTTGTCCCACAGAAAATGTTCTTTAAAATATATATACATCTTAGTGCCTCTAGGGTGTATAGTGAAATTGGATCTATGAGCATCATCCAAAAATTACCTTTTTAGATTAGGAATGTTAGGAATACAAAGTCTATTCACAAATTTCAAAATTCCATCTTCATATATAAAGTCACTCAATCTACCATCATTCATATATTTAATCTTCTTTTGAAAATTTTCATCATCAGTCTGAGAACTCTTTATTGTTTCTAGTAAAATGGTTTGGAAACAATTTGAAAAATTATTGATGTTTCACCTTCCATGGTTCTTCCCATATCCATCTTTACAAGATCCCTAAAATTAGAATCCATTTCAATACTCATCTTGTTCAAATATCCATGATCTATTCTACTCAAATCATATACCACATTATTTTCCTTCCTCGAGTTATAGTGTATATTGAAATCATTATTCGTGAATTTTTCAATCCATCTTCATTGTCACATGTTGAGTTCATTGTGTAAGAAAATATACTTCAGAATCTTATGATCAGTATAAATCTCACAATTTTCTACATAGAGATAGTGTCTCCATATAACCAGAGAAAATATTACAGTAGCAAACTCAAGATCATGAGTTGGATAGTTTTGCTCATGAATTTTTAGCTGTTGTGACGCATAGGAAATAACTCTATCATTTTCATAAGGACACAACCATGTCCTTTCATGGAAGCATCACTATAAATAACAAACCCATCATTCCCTGATGGTTGATTCAAGATAGAAGAATTAACTAATCTTCTTTTTAGAACTTCAAAACATTATTCTCAATATTTTTTCCAACCAAATTTAACCTCTTTATGAGTCTTCTTGGTTAATGGGTTATCCAATCGAGAAATATTCTAGAAAAAATGACAATAATAACCTACTAAATCAATAAAACTACGTACCTCAGTTATAGTCATCCGTGTTCTAAATTCTTTTATTTCCTTGGTATTTGATGGATAAACATAGATTCCGTCCTTAGAGAAAATATGAACAATAAAAAAAATCTCCTAAAGCCAGATTCACACATGATAAATTTCCAATATAATTCATTTCTTTTAAGAGTCATAAGGATAATACCCATTTGATTTTCATGTTCTTTATTGATTTTTGAGTATACCAAAATATCATCAATAAATACCACTGAAATGTCATCAATATATTCTTTGAAAATACTATTAATTATATCCATGAAGACAGAGGGTGATTCAGTTAATCCAAAAGGCATTACTGTAAATGCATAATGATTGTACCTAGTTCTAAATGCTATTTTTTGAATTTATTCCTTCGTCACACAGAACTGATGATATCTAGATCTAAGGTAAATCTTTGAAAAATATTGAGCTCCATGAAGTTTGTTGAATAAATCATCAATGTGAGGTAGGAGATACTTGTTCTTTATTGTTATAGAATTGACCTCCTAGTAGTCAATGCACAACCTCATAGATCCATCTTTCTTCATAAGAAAAAGAACATGGGATCCCCATACAGAAACACTAGGGAGAATATATCCTTTATTACACAATTTGTAATTCCTTGACTCGAGTTACCGAGAGTCGGTGCATTATTACATAACATTGGCATGATCACAAGAAATATAAAGTCTCGAATGACTGATTAGTTTAGTAGGATTGGAAACACTAGATATATATTAAAAATATTCTACATTACATCATAAAAATAAAAACTACAACAACATAGTCTCCATAGTCCACACTCTTATCCCCTCATAATATCCATGAAGGTCATTCATAAATTACTTCCTCACATCCTGGGAAAAATAAAACATAGAAAAGGGGTGAGCTCAAATGCCCAGTATGGATAACAATATAGAGGAAACATTCATAAATAAGTTTATGGGAATGTATAACTAATACAAAAGCCTTTTAAACGTGAACCTCAACATAGTATGAAAAAAAATAAAATTAAATAATTCCATTTACTTATTCAAATGGATATTCCTATAATTGAATAATCACATGCAATATCAATAACTACTTTCGTAATGATGGAATGCATAATGCCTTACTATCATAACCACATAGCCAAGGACTCGTGCCAAGAATACAAATAAGATTTTGTCAAGGCCTTATTCCAAGAAACTAGTTTGTCTCATGAGACCTACCGATGCATCGAGGAGCTATAGCGGGCTACACCCGTCACATATTAAGTCCAATGCATTCCCATGTGAAATGGTTTAAACATAACATAAACATTAGTATTAAAACCAGCATACGAAATGTCAATAAATTCACCATAAACCATGAAGGGTATAAAAATAACATATCCATAGTAAAACATATCACAAAACCTTCAATACAATATGGAAGTTTTGTTTTATAATAAATCATCTTCAAATAAGCTTAAAATCCATCAAAGGATGTTGACATAGATGAAATCAAAACTCTTTTTAGAGAAATATCTCTTTTTATTTTGAAATCATTTAAGAGTCATATAAAATAATACATTTTCTTTGAAAATATTATTATAATCTTGTAAGGTAAGCCTTGACGATTTTATAAAGACATAAAATACCTGCACCCACCGTATAAGTGAAAAAAAACATTGTTACCTTAATTTTGTCGAAAAGGTTAAAAAGAACCTTGTTTGGAAAATGACGGAAATATTCCTTTATAAACCTCATATTAAAAGTCAAACAAGGGTATAAATGACTTTAACCCATATTCTTGTAAATAGTAAAAATGATTTGAAATATATTTTTAAAGAAACATGGATGTGGATGATAAAGAAATCCGAGTAGATTATTACGTATAAATAACCTCGGATAATGAAGAGATTGTGAAATAAACCCTTACCTTTTACTTTTCCTTGGTTGGGGGTAGGTTAAAATCTTGTGTAATGGTGAAATAAGTGTTATTAAATTATACAAGAATCATATAAATTCATATGATATCATATATGATCTTTTAACACTTATTTGTTAATAATATCTTAGAATTATCATTGTTTTGGGTGTTAACTTACTCGTTTTATTTTATATGTTTGTTTATGTAAGACATGTTTTTCATGGATAGGTTATATCTTATTCAAATCCAGAATGATATCAATTCCATAAACAGTATTTTTAAATCATCAAATGAAAATTATACTTGAATGGATACGATGGAGAATGAATCTCATCGCGTTTGTGGTGATGGTAGTCTATATGTATGCACGAGGGACAATATCATGCTTTCTATATTAAAATAATATATAATTGGATGTTATATCATATATAATGAATCATTATCATGTTATATTTATTATTTACATGAATTAAAAATCATTATTATACCCATCCAAACAATAATATATTGAATAACAATTACACCACGACGTGGAGACGGTAAGCCGTACGTACGCATGTATGGTGACATGTCATTCAAAGGATGAATAGAATACTGAATATGGTTGTACAATATTTATAATAATATTACAGTATATAGTAGATACTGGATTCATTATTTTAGAATGCGAATAACAATGAAAGAAGAAGTTGAAGAAGAAATGAATTTGAAAAAGGGTGGTGAAAACATTAACTCTTCTTCGGTTTCTTCCTTTTGATTTGATCAAAAGGGCTCCTTATGTTAAATTTCTGATCAAAATAAGGCCTCTAGGTTGTATTGAGGGATGTTGAGAGATTATTTGGTCAGGTTTTGGCCGAACCAAAAGGCTTTGAAGGTGTGAATTAATGATAAGTGGGAGTTCCCTTTTATAAGAGTGGTGAGGGGCACCTTTGGAAAAGCTAGAAATATTATTTTATAACAAAATTATATTCGGTTTCTAATGTTTAAAAAGTGAATTATTTAAAGGTTAAGGTGGGATGGGTCTAAAAACACACAACCAATAGAATTTAGACAGGTCTGGTTCATTATATTAGCCTTAACTTTTAGTTTTAACTCTTAGTTAATTAGTTTCACTTTTAAAATGTCTCTTTGTATTTTTATATTATATGGTTAATAACATTACTATATACATCCATGTGACCCCCAAGTGGTCCATTAATGATACACCTATAATGATATAAGCCTCTTAGCCTATCCTTAGATTTTTAAAATTTTAAAATCAATTAATAATATAATAGTTTTTATAAAAACTCTTTAATGTCAATTTTGACACTATTCAATAACTGATTTTTGTGACAATCAAAACAGAATGATTACTTCGAAAAACGTTAATTACGTCAATCCTAACATTCCATATGAACCAATAAAAATAGTTTAATTCATAAAAAGTCTGAAATTATATTTATTTGGGTATTTATAATATCAATTATTTAAATTGTTCACTGTTATGGTAATTACTGCATCATCATTGTGTCATAAATAAATTAAAAAATTTAATGTCTAAAAATTATAAAGAAAATGTCATTATGTAGAAAATATTTCTATATTTCTAATAAATATTTACCATCGAATTTATCTTATTTATAACCCAATATTAAAAATGTTTTAGTAAATAAACATTGGTTTTAACTCTTTTAACTCTCCTTTGAATTAAATAATAATAAATGTCCTAATCTAATCTAAATGGACCTAAATGATATTATTTTATTTTTAAGGTTATTTTTGGTCGAGGTAAACTTGTTCAATAAAATTAGGACATGTTTTAGGGTAATATTAATATCATTTTGACCCTTAATTAACCTATTTACTTTTAATCGTGGTAAATAAAAGTAAAAAGTTACTTTTCAACAAAAATTATTTTCATCCCATTGAACCACATTTTACTACATGATATTAACCGTGTATCTCGTATTTTCGAAATTCCACTCACATAAGTGGTAAAATTAAGTTTTATGAAAAAATCAGTTTTTTAACTACCTCATAGTGGTTTCATTATTCATCAAAAATTGATGTTTTTCAAAACAATGCCAAAATTTCACTCTAAGCTATAATTGATCTTCTGAATTCAAAAATGATGTCTATTTTAAAAAATTACAAGCATATATGTTTTATTAATTAATTTTATAATTAATTCCCACTGTCAGAAAAAATAGCGTATTTTTAAGAAACAATATATATGAAAAGATTGACAATTGATTATGTCCGATTTCAAAGTGAAATTAATTCTAATGAAAACCATTGGATAAAATGGTAAAAATATATTATAAATATACATTAAAACCACTCTAATTCATAATTTATCAATATAAATTATTTCGATTAAAAATGTTTTGTTTAATTAAAATTTAGTAATTTTCACTATTCATCAAAATATGAAAGTAATCCGAAAAGTGCCAAAATTTCACCTTAAGCTAATTTTGATATTAAAAATTTAAAAATGAAGTCCATTTAGAATGATAAAATTTATAAAATTTCAAAAATTAGGTATTACTATTCATAACAGCTAGTTTGATTGGTTGTAGTGTGTTAGAACTCGATGTTCCGTACAACACCTGCTATTGCATTATTCAAAGAGAAGCATACTGTAGAAGCCTGTGATGTTACATTCTCCCCTCCTTCAAATAATTTCGCCCTCAATATTTCTAGAATACTACTCCATGAAAAGACTTGCGTGGTTCTTCATCATATGTTCCTCGGGTTCCCACATTGCCTCTTCCATATTATGGTTCCTCCACAAGACTTTTACTAGACGAGTCGTCCGGTTTCTCAGTACTTGTTCTCTAGTATCATGAATCTTGACGGGATTTTCGCAATAAGAGAAATCGGGTTCTAGTTCTAATTCCTCATAGGTGAGTACATGCATTGGTTCATGCATGTATTTCCTCAATAGAGATACATGGAACACATCGTGAACTTTGGAGAGACTTGGTGGCATGGCCAATCGGTAAGCTACATCCCCAATTCATTCTAGAATTTTGAAAGGTCCGATGTACCTGGGACTCAATTTACCATTCTTACCAAAACTTATGACTCCCTTCCATGGAGATACCTTAAAGAAAACATGATCACCGACTTGAAATTCCAAATCCTTCCTTTGATTATCATCATAGCTCTTCTGCATACTTTAAGCTGCTTTGATATGGTTTGGGATTACCTTCACCTTTTCCATCATTTCCTCCACCAGTTCTGGGCCTACAAGTGTTCTTTCACCAAAGTCATCCCAACAGGTTGGTGTGCGACATCTCTTTCATTATAATGCTTTATATGGTGCCATCTGAATACTCGAATAGAAGCTATTGTTATAGGAAAATTCTACCAAAGGTAAATATTCATCCCACATACCCTGAAAGTAAAGTGAGAATGATCTCAACATGTCTTCTAAGGTTTGAATAGTTCATTCTGATTGTCCATCTGTCTTAGTGTGGTAGGCAGTGCTCAAATGAAGTTCAGTATCCATGGCTTTCTGAAGACTTTTCCAAAATCTTGAAGTAAAATGTGGATCACGATCAGAAACAATCGATAGGGGTACTCCATGAAGTATCACAACATCATTAATATATAGTCTTACTAGACATTCCAGTTGTAGATCTTATCTTATAGCAAGAAAATGTTCGGACTTGGAAAGACAATCAATAATAACCCATATTTCATGGTTCCATTTAGGAGTCTTTGGTAGTCCCATGACAAAGTCCATCGTGATATTGTCCCAGTTCCACTCCGGTATGGGAAGTGGTTGCATGACTCCTCCAGGCTGTATCCTTCCAGCATTAACTTGTTGGCAAACCATACATCTTGACACAAAATTAGCAATCTCCCTCTTCATGTTGTCCCACCAAAAATGTTCCTTCAAGTCTCTATCCATTTTGGTGCTCCAAGGGTGTATAGAGAAATTGGAACTATGAGCATCATCCAGAAACTCCGTTTTTAGATCAGGTATATCGGGAACACACAGTCTCTTCCCGAATTTCAAAATTCCATCTTCATACACAAAGTATCTCAATCTCCCATCATTCAAAGCCTTAATCTTCTTTTGAAATTCTTCATCATCATTCTGAGAACTTTTAATCCTTTCTAGTAAAGATGGTTTGGCAACCATTTGAAAAATAATTGATGTTTCACCTTCCATGGTTATTCCCATGTCCATCTTTACTAGATCCATGAAAATTGGATCCCATTCAATTCTCATATTTTTCAAAACCCCTTGGTCTTTTCTTCTCAAATAATATACCTCCTTGTTTGCTTTCCTCGGGTGGTAGTGTATCATACAATCATAATCCTTGAGTAATTAAACCCATATCCTTTGCCTCATGTTGTGTTCATTTTGTGAAAAAGTATACTTCAAACTCTTGTGATCAGTATAAATCTCACATTTTTCACCGTAGAGGTAGTGCCTCTATATCATCAAAGCAAAGATCACAGCTGCTAACTTGAGATCATGAGTACGATAGTTTTGTTCATGAATTTTCAACTGTCATGATGCATAGGCAATAACCCTATCATTCTGCATAAGGACACAACCAAGTCCTTTCTTCGATGCATCGCTATAAATAACGAACCCATCATTTCCCGATGGTTGAGTCAATATAGGATCATTGAATAATATTCCCTTCAATTCTTCGAAACATTCATCACACTCTTTTGTCCAAAAAAATTTAACCCCTTTACGTGTGAGCTTTGTTAATGGGTTAGCCAACCAGGAAATATTCTAGAAAAAATGTTGTTAATAACTTTCCAAACCAATAAAACTAAGTACCTCGGTTATACTCGTAGGTGCTGGCCATTCATGGATTGCCTTGGTCTTAGAAGTATCAACAGAGAATCCATCTTTAGAGACAACATGGCCACGAAAAGAAATCTCCTGAAGCCAGAATTCACACTTGCTAAACTTACCATATAATTCATGTCTTCTCAGAGACTTCAGGATAATGCGCAAGTGATTTTCATGATCATCATAGCTTTTGGAGCAAACCAAGATATCATCAATAAATACCACCACAAATTCATCGAGATATTACTTGAAAAATCTATTCATCAGATCCATTTATACAGAGGGTGCATTAGTCAATCCAAAAGGCATTACTGTAAACTCGTAATGCCCGTACCTGGTTCGAAATGCTGTCTTCTGAATTTCTTCCTTCTTCACACACAACTGATGGTATCCAGATCGAATTCCAATCTCTGAAAAGTATTTATATCCATGCAGTTGGTCAAATAAATCATCAATGCGAGGTAGGGGATACATTTTCTTTATTGTTATTGCATTGATCACCCTGTAGTCGATACATAAACTCATAGATCTATCTTTCTTTTTAACAAAATGAACAGGGGCTCCCCATGGAGAAACACTCGGGTGAATAAATCCCTTATTACTCAATTCCTCTAGTTGTTTCTTTAGTTCGAATAATTCCACAGTGGCCATTCAATAAGTGGTCTTCGATATAGGCCTTGATCCATGAATTAAATCAATGGAAAACATAACTTCTCATTCTAGAGGATGACCAAGTAAATCTTCCAGAAATACATCTACATATTCTTTCAAAATAGGTACATTTTCTATTTTAATATTCCTTTCCTCACCCATAGTCATTTCATTATATTCCTCCCCAATAATTGAACATAGATGAGCTACTGGGGGTGGATCTAGATAAGAATTAGGTGGTGACGATTCTGTTCTAAAGATAAGGTGTTCCTTATCATCATCATCAAAAAGCATAACCTCCTTCTTCTTACAATAAATCTATGCATCATGGTCCAAAATCCTGTCTATACCAAGGATTATATCAAACTCAATCATAGGTATGACAAAGATATCAGGTGATAAAGAACATTTATGTGCTCTAATAGGGACCGATTCACAAAACATTGTGGTAATGATACTTCCCTTATGAGTTTTAACTAACAACTCTATTGTTAAATAAAATTTCAAATATCTATTTTTCGTAGAAAACTGGGACAATATGAATCAATGCGATGATCCATAATCAAATAATGAATTTTCTAAACTTGAGGAAACCATTAAATTTCCTGCCACCACGTCTTTCGGAGCTTCTACCTCAGCAGTAGTGATAGCATAAGATTGACCTTGATCCCTTGGAATTTTCTGAGGTATGTTCCCCTAACTCTTTGGACATTCATTTCCATAATGTCCCATCTCCCTGCAATTGAAGCACAGAACATTGGTAGATTCCTTCATTACCTTGCAATCACGAGCTTGCTGGGCTTTTTCACCACACTTGTAACAGACTCATGTTCCCTTCAAGCAGGTATCGAGGTGTTTCTTCCAACATTTATCACAGGATGGATATTCATCCTTTCCCTTTTTCCCCTTATTTCCATTCCCATATTGATAAACAGATCTCTTCTTCTCTTTCTTTGCTTTAAAGTCATAAGACATAGAGAATTCATTTTCTGTCTTGATAGCACATGAGACAATGTCTTCGTACGACGAGAAGGATTGTGAGACTAATGCTTGACAGAGAAATGGATTTAACCCATCAAAGAAATGATCAATATTACTTCTTGGGTTATGTATATAATCTCCAGCATACCTTTCTATCCTTGTAATGTTAGCCTCAAACATTGCGATATTCTCATCCTCCTTTTGTCTAAGACTCAGAAATTGCCTTTCCATATCTGTCTATGGTCATGAGGAAAGTATTTTTCTAAAAACAGATCTTTGAACTCCCTCCATTACATATTTTATACTTCATCATCTTACTTCGTGTTTTGAATAAATTACCACCATTGATCAGTATCTCCAGTGAGGCGGTAAACTGCCATGATAACTTTTTCCCTTTCACTACTCCCCAAATCCTGAAATATTTTCTTTAGGGAATTTATCCATTGCTTAGCTACAAAGGGATTTGTACCCCCATTGAACTTTGGTGTTTATTGCCTCATGAATCAATCTAAAATTGATCCTCCACGTTGCGGATCAGGGTCCTCCATATGGGTAAGGTTATTATTCATAACTTGAGTGAGTTGTCCTAGTATGGTGATTAGTTGATCGACACCAGTTGCAACACCAGCTCAATTATAATTATCTTGAGCAGGAGGGCAATCCATAGATGGAGTGCGTGCATTGATACGGTTTCCATTTCTTCCACTAGGCGCCATAGCTAAACAATGGAATAAACTAGATCAGTTTATGAATCAAAATACATAATCCCGTACTTATAAAACACTTAAAATAAATTGAACTATTTATGGATATAATCCATAATCATAAAAATGTTTTATTTGAGGAATTATATACTCATAAACCCTTCATAATGATTTGTAAAGAAAATGAGAGTTATCCTAAGCATATCCCCCGGGAGTGTCATAACCAAGAGTGCAGCAAGGCCCGTTGTAGTGCACTAGTTCCCGTTCGAGTCAATCTCAAAGCGGTGTTTTCGGATTTTACCCCAAGGTACATCTGTGCCAGAGCCGCCTCTACCTGCTCGTGTCAAGACATAGATTTATTGCTTGTAAAACTCAAAAAATCTCTACAATACCCTAATTCTAGGAATTTCTTCTATACTAATCCTCAAAATCCCTCATAGGTCTATGAGCACTAATCAGAGTTTATCTAAATCTAGCTTCCAAGGTTTGTACTAAACTACCTCTGATACCAAATGTAACGACCCAACCCCAGTTACCAAGAGTCAATGAATTAATACATAACATTGTCTTGATCACAAGAAAGATCAAGTCTCAAAAGGCCTATTAGTTTAGTAGGCTTGGAAATTCTAGATATATTCATAAAGTTTCACATTAAATCATATAAATGAAAACTACAAAAAAATAGTCTCCATATTCCACACTCTTATCCCATCATACTATCCCTAATGGTCATTCATAAATTACTTCCTCACATCCTGGGAAAAATAAAACATAGAAAAGGGGTGAGCTCAAATTCCCAGTAAAGATAACAATATAGAGGAAACATTCATAAATAAGTCTAAGGCAATGTATAACTAAAACAAAAGCCTTTTAAAAATGAACATAAACATAGTGTGGAAAAAAAAATTAAATAATTCCATTTATTTATTCACATGGATATTCTACTAATCGAATAATCACATGCAATATCAATAACCACTTTAATAAAGATGGAATGCATAATGCCAAACTTTCATAACCACATAGCCAAAGCCTCGTGCCAAAACTAGAAATAAGATTTTGTCAATGCCTTGTGCCAAGACACTAGTTTGTCTCATGAGACCTACCAACGCATCGAGGAGCTATAGCGGGCTCTACCCGTCACATATTAAGTCTAATGCATTCCCATATGAAATGGTTTAAACATAACATAAACATTATTATTAAAACTAGCATACGAAATGTCAATACATTCACAATAAAAAATGAAGGGTATAAAAATAACATATCCATAGACAAAAATATCACAAAAACTTCAATACAGTATGGATGTTTGGTTTCATAATAAATCAGCTTCAAATAAGCATAAAATCCATCAAAGGATGTTGACATAGATGAAATCAAAACACTTTTTAGAGAAATATAACTTTTTATTTTGAAATAATTTAAGATTAATATAAAATAAAACATTTTCTTTGAAAATATTCTTATAATCTTGTAAGGGAACCTTTGAAGATATTATAACTGTGTAAAATAGCCGCACCCGCCTTATAAGTTAAAAAAACATTCTTACCTTAATTCTGTCGAAAAGGTTAAAAAGCACCTTGTTTGGAAAACGACGGAAATATTCCTTTATAAACCTCTTATAAAAATTCAAACAAGGGTATAAATGACATTAACCCATATTTTTGTAAATAGTAAAATGTTTTTCAATACAGTTTTTAAAGAAACATGGATGTGGATGATAAAGAAATCCCAGTAGATTATTACGTATAAACAACCTCGGATAATGAAGAGATTGAGAAATAAACCCTTACCTTTTACTTTTCCTTGGTTAGGGGTAGGTTAACCTCCTTTATAATGGTTATATAAGTGTTATTAATTTATACAAGAATCATATAAATTCATATGATATCATATATGATCTTTTAACATTGCTTTGTTAATAATATCTTAGAATTATCGTTGTTTCGGGTGTTAACATACTCATTTTATTTTATATGTTTTGTTATGTAAGCCATGTTTTTCATGGATAGGTTGTATCTTATTCATATCCAGAATGATATAAAGTCCTTAAAAATTATTTTTAAATCATAAAATGATAATTATACTTGAATGGATACGATGGAGAATGAATCTCATTGCGTTCGTGGAGACGGTAGTCCGTACGTACGCACAAGCGACAATATCATTCTTTTGATATTAAAATAATATATAATTTAATGGTATATCATATATACAGAATCATTATCATGTTATATTTATTATTTACATGAATTAAAAATCATTATTATACCCATCCAAATAATAATATATTGAATAACAATTACAACACGACGTGGAGACGGTAAGCCGTATGTATGCACGTATGGTGACTTGTCATTTAAAGGATGGATAGAATACTGAATATGGTTGTACCATATTTATAATAATATTACAGTATATAGTAGATACTGTATTCATTATTTTAGAATGGGAATAACAAAGAAAGAAGAAATTGAAGAATAAATGAATTTGAAAAATGGTGGTGAAAACATTACATCTTCTTCGGGTTCTTGCTTTTGATTTGATCAAAAGGGCTCCATAGGTTGGCTTTCAGATCAATCTAAGGCCTCTATGTTGTAGTGAGGGAAGTTTAGAGAGTATTTGGGTGGGGTTTTGCCGAACAAAAAGGCTTTGAAGGTGTGAATTAATGATAAGGGGGAGAGCCCTTTTATAAGAGGGGTGAGGGGCACCTTTGGAAAATCTAGAAATATTATTTTATAATAAATTCATATTCATTTTCTAATGGCTTAAAAGTGTATTTTTTTAAATTTTAAGGTGGTTATGGGTAGAAAACCACTCAACCAATAGAATTAATATAGGATTGGGTCATTATATTAACCTTATCTTTTAGTTTTAACTCTTAGTTAATTAGTTTCACTTTTACAATGTCTCTTTGTATTTTTATATTATATGGTTAACAAACTTACTATATACCTTCAAGAGACCCCCAAGTGGTCCATAAATGATAAAAATATCTTGATATAAGTCTCTTGGCTGATCCATAGAATTTTAGGAATTTAATATCAATTAATAATATAATATGGTTTTTGAAAACTCTTTTATGTCAATTTTGACACTATTCAATAATTGATTTTTGTGAAAATAATAACAGAATGATAACGTTGAAAGAAGTTACTTAAGTCTATCCTTACGTGTAATATAAACTTATAAAATAAGTGTAATTCATAAAACGTCTCAAATTATATTTATTCAGGTATTTATAATATAAATTATTTTAATTTTTCACTATAATGGTAATTACTACATCATCATTGTGTCATAAATAAATTAAATTATGTATTGTCTAAAAAGTATAAATAAAATATAATTATGTAATAAATATTTTTATATTTCTAATTAACATTTAAAATCGAATTTATCTTATTTATAACCCTATATTAACAATGATTTAGTAAATAAAATTTGATTTTAAATCTTTTAACTCTTCTTTGAATTAAATAATAATAAATTTCCTAATCTAATCCATGTGAACCTAAACGATAATATTTTATTCCTAAGGTTGTTTTTGGTCGAGATACACTTATAAAATAGAATTAGGACATGTGTTAGGGTAATATTAATACCATTTTTAACCTTAATTACCCTATTTACTTTTAACCGTGGTAAAAAAAAGTAAAAAGTTACTATTCACGAAAAATTATTTTCATCTCACTGAACCACAATTTACTACATAATATTAACTGTGTCTCTCGGATTTTCGAAAATCCACTCACAGAAGATGTAAAATTATGTTTTATGAAAAACTCAGGTTTTTAACTACCACTTAGTGGTTTCACTATTTATCAAAAATTGAAGTTTTTCAGAACAATGCCAAAATTTAACCTTAAGATACAATTGATATTCCGAATGGAAAAATGATTTCTATTTTACAAAATTAAAATCATATAAGTTTCATTAATTAATTTTATAATTAATTCCCGCTGTCACAACAAATAGCGTGTTTTTAAGAAACAATATATATCAAAAGATTGACAATTGTTTATGTCCAATTTCAAATTGAAATTTATTCTAATGAACACCATTGGATAAAATTGTAAAAATATATTATAAATATACATTAAATACACTCAAATTCATAATTTATCAACATAAATTATTTTTGATTAAAAATTTTGTTTATATTTAAAATTTAGTAATTTTCACTATTCATCAAAATATGAAAGTTATCCGAAAAGTACCAAAATTTCACCTTAAGCTAATTTTGATATTATGAATCCAAAATTGTAGTCCATTTAGAATGATAAAAATTATAAAATTTTAAAAAGTAGGTATTACTATTCATAACAGCTAGTTTGATTGGTTGTGGTGTGTTAGAACTCAATGTTCCGTACAACACACGCTATTACATTATTCAAAGAGAAGTGTAATGTAGAAGCCTGGGTTGTTATAGAATTCTTATAGTTTTTTCTTTATACCCACTAATTCCACAGTGGCCATTCTATAAGGGGTCTTTAATATTGGCCTTGAATCAGGAATTAAATCAATTGAAAATTCAATTTCTCACTCTAGAGGATGTCAATGTAAATCCTCTGGAATCACATCAACATATTCTTTCACAATAGATATATCCTCTTTTTGAAAATTCACTGCCATGCCCATAGTTATTTCATTCTCTTCCTCCCTAATAATTTAATTCAGTAGAGCTATTAGGGGTGGATATAGATAAGAATCAGGTGGTGACATTTCTACTCTAAAGATAAGGTAATCCTTATCATCATTGAAAATTGTATCCTCCTTCTTATTATAAATTTTTTTTTCATCATGGTCCAAAATAAAATCCATACCAAGGATTATATCAAATTAAATCATGGGTATGATGATGAGATCAACAGATAGAGAACATTTACATTTCCTAATGGGAACTAATACACAAAACATTGTTGCGATGATACTTGCCTTAAATGTAATGATTGACAAGTCCTGTGTTAAGTCAAATTGAAAATAACTAATTTTCATAGAAAACTGGGAAGATATGAAACAATCCGATGATCCAAAATCAAATAATGCATTGGCTAAACATGATGAAACCATTAAATTACCTACCACAAAGTCTTTTGGAGCATCAACCTCAGTCGTAGTTATTTCATAAGCTTTCCCTTGCTCCCTTGGCATTTTCTATGATAAGTTACGTTGGATATTAGGACATTAATTTTTATAATGCCCCATTTCTCAACAATTTTAGCATTCAACATTGACAAACTCTCTATTATGCTTGCAATAACGGGCTTGGTGGCCTTTTTCACCGCACTTGAAACAGAATTACATTCCCTTCAGGAAAGTACTGGGGTGTTTCTTCCAACATTTACCATAGGATGGAAATTCAAATTTTCCATTCTTACCTTTATTTCTATTTTCATAGTGTTCAACAGATCTCTTTTTGTCTTGCTTATCTTTATATTCATAAGACTTAGAGAATTCCTATTCTGTCTTGATTTTTCATGAGACAATATCTTAATGAAATGAGAAGGAATGTGAGACTAATTCTCGATAGAGAAATGGTTTTAACCCATCAATTATTCGATGAATCTTACTCCTTGGGTTACGTATATAATCTGATGTATTCCTTACTAACCTTGTACAGTTAGCCTCATACTTTGCAACATTCTCATCCTCCTTTTTCCTCAGACAGAAATTGTCATTCCATATATGCTTGATGGTCACAAGGAAATTATTTTTATAATACTTAACATTAAACTCCCTCCATTTCATGTTTTATACTTCGTCATATCTTCCTTTGTGTTTTGGATTAATGACCAACCTTGATCTGCATCTCCCGTGAGGAGATAAACTGCCAAGAAATTTTTTTCCCTTTCGCATCTCCCCAAAGCATGCATTATTTTCTCTAAGTAACATATACATAGCTCAGATACTAATGGATTTTTACTCTCATTAAATTTTGAGGTTGTTTCTTCATGAAGAGGTCTAACATTGATCCTCTACATTGTAGATCAGGGTTCTCCATATGGGTAAGGTTATTACTCATAACATGAGTGAGGTTTCCCAGTATGGTGATAAGATAATCGGGACCAATTACATCACCAGATCCACTATAATTATCTTGAGTAGAAGTTATATCCCTAAATGGATTATGTGGGATGACATAGTTTCCATTCCTTCCACCAAGTCCCATTTCTAAACAATGGCATACACTATATTATTTTATGAATAAAAATACATAATTCCAAGCTTCTAAAACAGTTAACATTAATTCAACAATTCATGTATATAATCCAAAATCATAAAAATGTTTATTTTAGGAAGTATATACTCCTAATCCCTTCATAATGGTATTTATGTAAAATGATAATTACCCTAAGCATATCCCCTAGGAGTGTCGTAATAAATAGTGCAAAAAGGATCGTTGTTGTGCACTAGTTCTCATTCGAGTCGAGCTCGAAGCAGTGTTTTCACGTTATACCCCTAGGTACATCACTATAACAGAAGCATCGTTTAGCGGTGGTTTAAACTGCCGCAATACTGTTTGGTGGCGGTTTATAGAAACCGCCGCTTAATAGGGTGTCAGCAATCTATTAGCGGCAGTTTCAGGAAAGCATCATAGGTGCCTCATTTCACAGCGGTTTTCCTTAATTTAGCGGCGTTTTTACGAGCCCTGGATATCGCTTTATTCACAGCGGTTATAACCTCTGCTAATAAACTCAATTTCTAGTGATGGTAAAACCGCCGCTATATTCAGGTAAACTTCCGCGGAATAAGGCAGCCATGAAACTCCTTTTTAGAGGCGGTTATAACTACCTCTAGAAGGAAAAAAAATTACATTTAGAGGCGGTTTAAACCACTGCCAGTATACATTTCGCAGTGGTTAAAACCACTGCAAAAGCTGCCCAGAATAAAAAAAATAATTCTTGGATTCTGCTGCCCCACTAACTAGAAAAATAACAAAAAAAACAATCAAATGTTCCAACACATACATCATACTCATGTATGAAATATCCTAAATAGTAAATACTAGGAAGATAAAACTCCATTGATACAACATTGTAACATCCCAAACTGGATTCCACTAAATCTTATAACTTCACTTTCATAGGATAGATCATCCATAGTGATTCCACTCTACTTATAAAAATTGATAATTGATGAATGAGTAGTTATATTAGTACCAACCCATTTATATAATGATTTTTTTTGGTTTTGTGGTCTAGAAACCATCCTTAATACTAATAATAAATTTGAACTGATGAAATAGATTAAATAACACATTAGAAATATATTGTTATAAAAAATCCTATTATGGGAATTGTTTTAGAGTTACATTGGGATATAGCTTTTATAGGAATGTGGATATTTCCAGTGAGTCTTAGTTGACATATTTTAATGTTGGAATATAGGTTAGGTATTAACTACGTTGTGGTGAGTGTTGTAGACTAGAGTTTTTAGTCATAAATCTATGTTATCCTAGTTCTATGGATGACTATGTAAGAGGATCAGGTTTTATAACATCATCAATCTGGGTTAATGTTCATGATGTAGTTATTGATTTTGATTGAATGTGTGCGCATGGAATGATGATTGCATAATACATGTGATTATGAATAGAACATTTCTATTTATTATTAAGTGGATGATGTAAATCTATGTGGTAGGAAGTGAACCACTGGTTGTTCAAGGATGGAATATTAGTTCCAGATGAGGCTTCAGCATATGCCAAGGATGGATTGTCATGATGGAACATGGTATAATTATGTTGACTCACATCTAGAAACCATGTTTAGTGGTGGACATAGTGTTTTTCATGGGAATTATATTCTTATTTTTATTAAAATGATGAATATTAAAATCCTATTATAGGGAGAATCACACAGGTCATGGAAAATGTAACCTTTGGGAGAGTGGTTGTAGAAAGAATAGTCATGAATGGTAAAGAAGAATGTTTTGGAATTCCAGTAATTAATGTTTCATGACCGGATAGCTTGTAATGAATCAAAAAATGGAATTAAGAATAATAATATAAATAATTCAGTGATATAATGATAGGTAATAATTACCAGACAGACAATGATTAAGTGGAAATTATGTTGGGAATGCAGTTCAAGTCATGTAGTAACAGTTCATTGATCAAAACAGTTATGGTTGGAAATGGTCCATTGTAACCATCCTAATATTGAAGTATTTGGTAGAAGTTCTTTTCTAAAAAGTCATGTTTTTATAAGACATAACATATGTGCATCAAGTCGACATCCATCTTCAATATTATATTATAATTTATAAAGTATTTTTGCCTATATTCATGGAATTATGCTAATTTATCACCCCTCAGTCACACCTATATCTTAGTGAACCACCCATGATTTAGAACATTCTCATGAAATTTTAGAAGAGCTAGAGCATGTTTATATACTTTTGACGCTTAAATTAGACATTTTCAATAATGGAACTCACCAATGTGTCCACAACACAATCCCCTTGATCACTATGAAATGACCCAATTTGTTCAACACATCAACAATGGGTTTAACTCCTATTCATCCAAAATCTCGACTACCAATTCAAAAAAAGACCTAAATGGAATGATGTGTACCACACTTGAGAAATGAGGACATAAAAAAACATCAGAAATCAATAAAATGCATAAAATGAAATGTGAGAAATCAAGTAAATTTTAGGACATGAAAATTTGTGGTGGCAACTATGTGCCAAAAATGATACATATACAAACCAACTGTTTTCATTTTTCTTCAACACATCAATAGTACAACTAATCAGGGTCTGATGATGCATCGTCACCCTCTCCACCCTCATTTCCACTTTGTGCTGTCACCTATAAGAACATTATATTGAAAATTAAATATGGTTAATATTTATATTAAAACATAAAACAAATGAATGTTAGAAAACTAAATGATTCTGATTTTATGTGATTTACCTGCATACCACCAATCGATGCACTCCCACCATGAGCATATCTGCTCATCTGCTGACGTAGTTCAGTCAACTCATTCTGCAATGCAGATATCTGATCCCCCTACTGGTGAACTGTGTTTTGTAAAGAAACAATCTCTTTCTTAGCATCTTTGGGATAACTTAATTCAGGAGTAGATACAGCTGCAATCCCCAGTGTCCTACTAAAAACCTCAGATGACACGGGTCCCAAACTCATCCCACGCACTCTCCCAGGATGCTCCTTCCCAAGGACATTAGCAACCGGGTAATCCTATGAGACAGAGTAGGAATGTGCAGGATTGGCATCCCATAATTCTTTAATTTTGACCCATAACTCAAATATAAATATATATTAGCACAGAAAAAAGTGATAAGAAGTTATTATGATAAAAAATTTAGTTCGTACCCCAACTTCTTTAGTAGGCTCATTAACAAAACATCCATCTAATTTCTTGTGAACATCCAACCACAGTTCAGTTCTGGATACGTCATGGCCTAAAATCTGTGACTTCATTAATCAAAGATAAACCAACAATTCAATATATAAAATAGATAATATTGTCGTATAAATATTTAAGCTAATTAAAAGATTAACAATGAACATCGATTTCTATAAAAACTTTTTGAGCCCGCAGTGTGTAGGATGACTTTCTTCGCTCGGTTTGACACATTCTTTCTTGGTAGATCCTGAAATAAATAAAATTCAATTTAATACAGATGTATTGAATGTCATGTACTTTCCATATACATGTATAAATTTAAAATGTGGATAATATAATAATATATATATTTCAATACCATACGCTTCTGATCCCGATGCCTATCAACAAACACTTTTCATTGCTTTTTCGGTACCCCACTTGGTAGCGTCTCATACATTGGCAGTGTGGTCAACGAAGCATCATTGACATCACACCACAATCTCCATTTAATATCTTTCCACTTCTTACCTATATTTTTCAATGTCCAGTTCCGTTCTATCACATCAGAAATGGTAAAGTAGAAGATCTTCTGTATACAGAAATTCATTTTGATCATATTAGTAACATAACATTAAATTAAACCATAATGTAATAAATTTACCTTGATTTGAGAATCAAACACTTCATTTTTATAGCTTGGAGGAATATGTCTCCAATCGTCATATGAAATGGGAAGGGAAATGGGCTCCGCTGCCAGCTGGCCCAGAATCTAGCAAAGAAACCTCGTAGCATCATCTATAGGGACCCCGTAAGAATCAAATGGAACAACAATCCTCTCGCCATTTAGATTCCAAACATCTGAACTTTTTATTTTTTTCTCCACAGTTTCATTTTTGTCATCTTCAATGAGAAAACAATTAGTATAAACAAAATGATATAAATTTATTTAATTAAAATTTGTACTTATGATAGTGACACTCTAGTATGTCCGGGATGAACTGGAAGGGGTGCGTCGCTTCCCTACTGCTGAGGCTCCTGAAGGGGGAGTCGACGACTCAGCCTCTACTGGGACATCCACAGATGGTGTGAGAGATGGTGCAGGGGGAGATGGTGCAGGGGTGTCGGCAGCTAGTGCATCAGATGTCGTGGGGAGGGAGCCAGATGGATAGTCATCTGTCGCAGAACTGGATTAAATAGTGTAACGCTTCTTCCTTGGAATTCCTTTCATTTAATCAAATAAAATTAAGTTCAGAATATATATTTCAAAAAAATTATGAAGAAAAAAAATTAAAAATGATAACAGATGGAGTACTAACATACAAATTATATATAACAAGGATAATGAATGACTACAGAAATGAAACAAGTGGTCGCTGAATATATAAATAATTGTACATACAATCATTTTCCCCTTCAATCATGTCGGTTTTCTGCTCCATTTCTTCATCCACTTCATTCTTCCTTGCTAGACTAATATTTTCAATATCATGATGGACAAATAATTCTACTTCCTGTTGCTGATTAAATTAAATTTCAGAGGTCAAATTTTCCACTTCATCACCCATATCATACAAATCTATTTGTATTATGTGAGAAACTACACTGCACCCATCATCGGCAAAATCATTCACATAATATACCATTTTCTCTTGCGATGCTAAGATATATGGATCATGCAGTTCATAATCACCAACATCCATCAAGCACGAGAAGTTCATAGAAGTAAATTGCAAGGAATCTCTTTTAACGCCTCTGATAATATCAACCCATTTTCATTTGAATAAAACAACTGAAAAATGTCTGTGGTAGTTTAATTCAATAACATCATGCAGATTTCTATAGTATTCCTCCTCAGCAAATGTAAATATACCACTATTCTGTGTTCTCAAACCCACTTCTCAATCGACTGTACGAAATCTAAAGCCATTCACATTATAAGCAACGAACATTTTAACTTCTTTTAAAGAACCTCTAGCAAGAAACTTTAAATCTTATGATGCCTCTGATTGAGTATCAGTTTTCAAGATCTGAAAAAAGAAATATACTTTATTATATTTACAAAATTTATGTGTCAAACTAATATTCGTATTTATTACAATATTTAAGAACTTACACGTCGTGCAAACCATTCTACATGCTCTTTATTAACATCTTTCGTTATATCTTTCTCATTTTGTGTTCGGCCTCTAATTCATCTCTTTTTTTTGTATCCTCAACTCTTCAATAAATGGATCTGAAATTTCACTATTCAATAGCACATATCTATAATCTTGTAATAATTCCAATTGAGTCAGTGTCACATTTGAGGTCCTCCCAACTGATCGTCCAATAGTATGAAATATTTTGGATTTCTGATATATTTGAGATTGAGTCTATGTGTCATCAACACATCCAAATCAATTAAATCTTTTCTCAATATCATCCATGTATCGAGAACAAAAGGTAAGACACTCTTATGCCACATAGCCTTCAGCAATTGAGCCTTCTAGTTTAGCTTTATTTCTCACGTATGATTTCAAATTCCCAAGATATCTGTGAAATAAATGAAACATAATTATGCATTTAATTATGTACAATTTGTTTTTACTTAACTAGAAAACATATAAATAAAGTACATCTCAATTGGATACATCCATCGATAATGAACGGGGCCTCCTAATTTAGCTTCCTCAACCAAATGCACAGTTAAATGCATCATTACATTAAAAAGGATGGAGGAAAGATCATCTCCATTGTGAAAAGGGTCAATACAAACCTCTCCTGGAGGTTTTCAAGCTGAAATGGATGTATATATTTCTCAAATAGTATTCTGAAAAATGTGCAGAACTAGAGTACAACAGCAGTAATTTTTTCATGTAATAATGTACGCAATGCCAATGGAAGTAACTTCTGTAAAAAAATATGCGAATCATGGCTTTTCAATCCATGTTACTTACGATTCTTCAAGTCAACACACCTCAAATGTTTCTTGAATACCCATAAGATACCTTAACATTCTTTAACATTCGAAATAATGTATCTTTATCCCTATTTTTCATTTCAAAAATTGCTGGAGGATACTTTCCATTCTCATCTGGCCAGAGATTGCGTTTTGTGTTCATTTCTTGTAAGTATTTGTGAGCATTGAGATGATCCTTCGACTTTCCATGCTCATTAAGAAATGTGAAAATCACATTGTCACAGAAGTTCTTCTCAATATTCATCACATCAATATTATGACCCAACAAATTAAATTTCCAATACGGAAGTTTGAAGAATATACTTCTTTTCATCTATTATCGCATTCCGGTTTCTCTTGATGATACACTTCGGACCCGTTTTCCGCTATCATTCAAATGATGAACCTTACCAAATTCTGTTTCAACATTTTCAAGTTGTGCCCATATTTCAAAACCATTTAACAACATTAGAGGTGTTCTACGATCAATGAAACCATTAAATTTTGATCTTTTCAGCCGAAATCTATGAGACGCATCGAGAAATATTCGATGACACAAGAAGAACCATTTTCTACTGTGAGGTAGCCGTTTGGGCTCAAAATAAAATTTACAAACAGGACAAGCCAAACCCGTGTAAGTGTTCCAACCAGATAAATTCCCAAGCCCAGGGAAGTCACTAATGGTCCACATTAAAGCAACATGCATTTTGAGCATTGTTTTAGAAGAAGAATCAATTGTCTCAACACCATTGCTCCATAACTCCTGCAATTATTCAATCAAAGGCTGCAAGTATACATCAATATCATTTCCAGGCATTTGATTTCTAGGAATAATAATCGAAAGGATAAAAGATGTTTGTTGCATACACATCCACCGAGGCAGATTATAAGGGAATAAAACAACTGGCCAAATGATATAATTAGTACTCAAAGTACAAAATGGATTGAATCCATCAGCGGCTAATCCCAATCAAACATTCTTAGGATCAGTTGGGAAATTGAGATGTAATGAATCAAATGACTTCCACAATTGGGAATCTCGTGGATATCTAATTAACTGATCATTGTTATTATCTACAGAATGCCCCTTCATGTGTTCAGCAGTTTTCGATGACGTGAATAATCTTTGCAATTGAGGCTTCAATGGAAAGTAATGAAAAACCTTTGCAGGTGTGATCCTTTTCTTCTCCATTAAATTATGTTCATTCAGACTTCCAACATCACCCTTTTCCTGCCATCTAGAAGAAGAACATTTCTTGAAATTCTTGTCTACTTGAATCCTCTCCCCAATAAAGCATACAATCATTGGGACATGCATGTATTTTTGTATAATTCAGACCATGCTTGTTAACAACTTTTTTATATCATAAAAAGATTATGAGATTTTTGCTTCAGGAAATGCATCATGAATCAATTCCAATATCATGGACATTGCCTTATTTGTAATTCCACATAGACATTTTATGTGGTACAACTTCAGCAAAAATGAATGCTTTGAATATTTCAAACACCCACTATACAAATCTTTATTTCCATCATCAACTAAATCATGAAACAGATTTTCCTCAGTGAAGTTTTCTCTTACAATTGGCTCCACAGAATCAAAAACATCACTTGTCACGTTGCAATTTGTAGCACCCTCTCCTGGTTGTTCTGATATGTTTTTATGCTGATAGTGGTGTCTTGCTGTGCCTAATGCATCATTTATTAGGTTTTTCATTTCATTTTCCACTGCCGATGAACATGGGACCTCATTATACGGATTAACATCAGTGCTCAATCTTTCTGTAATGTTCGATTCTCCATGACAAACCCAACACAAATATTGAGCAGGGAATTGCTTCAGTATTAAATGTTCATAAACCTCATCTCTCTTCAACCATGTTCTAAATTTACATTTAGGACATGGACATTTTATTCTCCCTTCAACGGATCGATTAGAAATTGGAAAATCTAAAAACTCATTCAAACCCCTAACATACTGAGGTGTGTTCCTCGGTAATGTGATTCATCATTTATCCATGAATATCTCAATGTGCCTACAAAAAAAAACAAAGAATCAAACATGAGACATCTTCTAAAACCCCATCATAAAAAACAAATAATGATGAACAAAATTTCCATTATATAAGTACATTGATGAATAAGCCTCTGGTGAAATATATCATGTAGAAATATATCCTATGTATGATAGGGGACATCATTAACATACCATGGTTTTGCGGAGTGACCACAGCATGACCGCAACATGTTGGCACGGTCCATCGACATCCGTGGGGCAGCATCTTCCACTTAGTTTTAAATATGATGATATGGATGGCATGAGAGGATGTTTTATCGTAATATTTAAAGAAGTGTATGCTAATCTATGGTGACTAGAGGATTGGATGACCCCTGATATACCTAATTCGGTGAGGTTTAGAGATCTAGCAATGTGTAGGAATACCTAGAGGAATTAATACCCCATGGAATCAGGAAAATCACAGGTTACATAACATGTAATCTGACATGACTAGTACCGTGGGACCCTTGGGCTGTGGAACTGGGCTTTTGGTTTGATTTAAATATCGCATGCCATGTGACATGGTCACACAACATGGGACCCATCTTAAAAGTCTAATGGCACTTAAAGAGTGTCCTGGTTCAAACAATCATTTTAATAAAAATATGGAAACCCTCTATAGGGATATAAAAAGGGTCAAGTACGATGTGTGCTTTATGACTAACAATGACATCAAGTATAAGGAAAACATCAATGCAATAATGTTAAGCAAGGTATACCACTATGAGTGTTTGCAGACATCGCACCTCCGTTGGAGGGGTATTATTACAAATCCATGACTTATTTATCATGGATATTCACACTATGTTTAATTTCATTATTCATAGACCAATCTATGTATAGTGTTTAAGGGATTGTATCCTTGAAGAAAATAATACGATATGTATAGAGATATAAGAGAGGAATAAAAATATGATATGGATGTAGATCTTGACACACATATGCATATATCCTTAGGGGATGACTCAGATATTTTATGGTCATGGTTCTCAGAACTGTAGATGCTAACATTTTTATATATAAAAACATAGAATCAATGATTGGTTAGTCTTCATAGATATTCCAAAACACAACCCGATGTGAATTAAGGATTATTAGTATCATATAATACCTTGGAGGGGGACATTAATTTTATGGTCATGAAGTTTAGACCATTGGGTCACAATGTTTAATATCCTATGAAAAGGACATTGGTTTTGATAAGACATTACAAAAGGAGAATCTAATGTATGTATTTGGGGTATAAAAAAGAGATTCATACCCAAATTAGAAGGTACATAAGAATATAATTTCATAATTTATTTAACTGTTAAAATGATTATCAAATGTTTAAACTTCAGGGTACAACAATCACATTGAATAGAATATTTTGGAAGGTTTAAAACATACATTATGAATTCCTGAGTCAATAAGAAATAGAGACCAACTGGTGAAGAATGACCATTACAAATAGTGGAATACTAATACCACTCTCATTCAATAGAATATAATGTTAGTAGGTTGGATATTTTCTAAATCAGACCATTGATTGATTATGTTGTTTAAGTGGAACTATCTTCCATGAATGAAAAACACTTAATGAAGGAAGATAGTGATTCAGGAATCCTATGATGGTGACCGAGATTGAAAATGATTTAACATCAACAAATCAACACGTATTCTAGGTCATAATAAGAACTAAATAATCCGTTTTGAAAATTATAGTGGACAACAATAAAATCTTTATTTAGCATGAAATTTCACTGAGGGGGTAGATGGGGGAAATTTTTGGGTAGGGGTGAGGGCAGGGGAGGGGCTGGGGCTGGGCATGTTGGAGGGGAGGGGAGGGGAGGGGCTGGGAAAGATGGAGGGGGACGGGAGGAGAGGGTGATGGAAGGGGGAGGGGGCTGTTGGGGGAAAATGTTGGGCAGGTTGGAGGGGAGGGGAGGGGAGGGTAGGGGAGGGTGAGGGGCTAGGGGAGGGGGCTGCTGGGAGAAAATGTTGGGTAAGGGGGGGAGGGGAGGGGCAGGGTCTGGGAAAAATGGAGGGGAGGGGAGGGGAGGGGAGAGGAGGTGCAGGGAGAGGGGACTACTGGGGGAAAATGTTTGGTAGGGGGATGGGAGGGGATGGGAAGGTTAGAGGGGATGGGAGGGGAAGGTTATGGAAGGTGGGAGGGGTCTGCTGGGGAAAAATGTTGTGCAGGGGGGAGGGGAGGGGCTGGGGATGGGCAGGATGGATGGGAGGAGAGAAGAGGGGAAGGGGCTGCTGGGGGAAAATGTTGGACAGGGGGGGGAGGGGAGGGGTGGGAAAAGTTGGAGATGGAGGGGAGGGGAGGGGCATGATGGAGTAGAGGGGAGGGGAGGATTCTGGAAGGGGGAGGGGCTGCAGGGGGAAAAGGTTGGCCAAAGTGTGGGGGGGGGCTGCTGGGGGAAATTTTTGGGCAGGAGGGAGGGGAGGGGCATGGCCTGGGCATGTTGGTGGGGAGGGGAGGGGAGGGGAGGGGCTGGGCAGGATGGAGGGGAGGGGGCTGCTGGGGAATTGTTGGGAAGGGGGAGGAGAGGGGATGGACAGGTTGGAGGTGAGGGGAGGGGAGGGGAGGGTGATGGCAGGGGGGATGCTGGGAGAAAATGTTGGGCAGGGGGAGGGGAGGGGAGGGGCAGGATGGAGGGGAGGTGAGGGGAGGGTATGGGCAGGATGGAGGGGAGGGGAGGGGAGGGGCTGACCGTGGCGTGACCGCGACATGACCGCGGCGTGACCATGGCCTGACCGTTGTGTGACCACAGCGTGTTGGAGGAAAGGGGCTGGGCAGTATGGAGGGGAGGGGAGGGGAGAAGAGGGGAAGAGGGAGGGGGCTGCTTGTGGAAATTGTTGGGTAGGGGGAGGGGATGGGATGGGCAGGTTGGAGGGGAGGGGATGGGAGGGGAGGGTGATGACAGGGGGGGTTTCTAGGGGAAAATGTTGGGGAGGGGCATGGGAGGTGATGGGCTGGGGCTGGCCAGGAAGGAGGGGAGGGGAGGGGAGAGGAGGGGCTGCTGGGCTGTGGGAAAATGTTAGGGAGGGGAGGGGAGGGGAAGGATGGAGGGGAGGGGAGGGGAGGGGCTGGGCAGGATAGAGGGGAGGGGAGGGGCTGACCGCGGCATGACCGCGGCGTGACCGCAGCGTGACCACGGCGTGACCGCAGCGTGACCGCAGCGTGACCGCAGCGTGTTGGAGGGGAGGGGCTGGACAGGATGGAGGGGAGGGGAGGGGAGAGGAGGGGCAGGGGTGAGGGGCCTACTGGGGGAAATTATTGGGCAGGGGGAGGGGAGGGGAGGGGTAGGTTGGAGGGGAGGGGAGGGGAGGGGAGGGTGATGGCAGGGGGGATGCTGGGGGAAAATGTTGGGCAGGGGGAGGTGAGTTGAGGGGCATGGGTTGGGTAGGATGGAGGGGAGGGGAGGGGAGGGGAGAGGAGGGGAAGGGGGGGATACTGGGCTGGGGGAAAATGTTTGGCAGGGGGGAGGGGAGGGGAGGGGAGGGGCAGGATAGAGGGGAGGGGAGGGGATGGGATGGGCAAGATGGAGGGGAGGGGAGGGGCTGACCGCGGCGTGACCGCAGCGTGACAGTGGCATGACAGCGGCATGTCCGCAGCGTGACTGCGGCGTGACCGCAGCATGTTGGAGGGGCGGGGCTGGGCAGGGTGGAGGGGAGAGGATGGGCAGGGGGTAGGGGGCTACTGGGGGAAATTGTTGGCCAGGGGGAGGGGAGGGGAGGGGAAAGTTGGAGGGCTGGGGAGGGGAGAGGAGGTAGATGGCAGGGGGGGCTACTGGGGGAAAATGGTGGGCAGGGGGGGAGGGGAGGTGAGGGGCTGAGGCTAGGCAAGATGGAGGGGAGGGGAGGGGAGAGGGGGGCAGGGGGGCTGCTAGGATGGGGGGAAATGTTGGGCAGGGGGGAGGGGAGGGGATGGGCGGGACAGGATGGAGGGGAGGGGAGGGGAGGTGATGGGCCGGATGGAGGGGAGGGGAGGGGCTGATTGCGGCAGGACAGCGGCGTGACCACGACGTGACCGCGGAGTGACCGCAGCGTAACCGCGGCGTGACCGCGGCGTGACTGTGGCATGACCGATGTGTGACCACGACGTGACAGCATCGTGTTGGTGGGGAGGGGCTTGGCAGGATGGAGAGGAGGGGAGGGGAGAGGATGGGCAGGGGGAGGGGGCTGCTGGGGGAAATTTTTGTGCCGGGGGAGGGGAGGGGAGGGGAGGGGCTGGGAAGGATGGAGGGGAGGGGAGGGGAGGGACTGACCACGGCATGACCACGGCATGACTGCGGCGTGACCGCGGCGTGGCTGCGGCATAACCGTGGCGTGACCTCGACGTGACCGCAGTGTGTTGGCTCGGTCCAGTGACATCTGCAGGGCCAAATCATAGCATTACCTCGGCGTGACCGAGGCATGACCATGGCGTGACCACGGCGTGACCACGGCATGACCGCGGCGTGACCGTGGCATGACTGCGGTGTGACCACAGCGTGTTGGCCCGGTCCATCGACTTCCGCGGGGCAGCATAAGTATCTTTTATGTTTGTTCATGACACAAATGATGTTTGGGTGGGTCATGACACAAATGATGTTTGGTCCACCAACACTAGAAAATACATAACATGAAACTGATCACACACTGCTCATTTTCCTTACTATCCCTAATGACATCATTCACATCTTCCATGCTTAGTCCTTAGTCATTTTGAACCAGGAATATCTCAAGGTTTTCTTCCACCAACTCTATCACCCCTCTATAGAATAAAATCTTATGGATCATGTTATTAATAAGAAATTTTTAGAGAAAACTGTTATTGAGGATGTATTTAAAAGTTGACATGACCACCATAATGACCACCACAGATGGTTGAGTGCTAAACATTTCAATTTCCATGGCTAACACACACAAAACAATGTACATAAGGGATCCTAGATGAATCATAAGAATTTTCATCCCCAGAGAAATAAAAAATAAATATTGATACAAAAAAACTATAATTCAAAACATCAAATATCTAGCTAAAAAAATATATACATTCATAGATCCGCTATTCAATAAGTTATAGTTACTTCTTTATTAAGATGAATGAGACTTTAATAACATATTATCTATCACCTCAATATTTTCTGGAACATTAATTTACATAAATAGTATAATGGCGTAACATCATAATGAATATTGAAAGCATATAAGAGAAGTTTCATGAACCTAACTCTAATCTCATTCACACTCAAACTCTCATATCGAAGGTTGATAAACTATTGGAACTAAATTTCCATCAACTTAAATGATAATAAATTATCTCAATATTAACTTTAATTTTTTTTGCAATACACCATAAACTCTTCATGATCACCCTAAAAGAGAATCCACTATAGACGAGCTTCACGATTCAAAGAACTAATAGCTGATAAAATCTATTTGATTCTAATACCAACTGGAAAACCAAAAAAACATAAAGTAGAAACAAAACCCTACCTAGAGTGGAAGATGGTTTAGCTTCCGGGGTCGCGGGGGGATGGGGGTTGCGAGGGCGTTGGGTTGCCGGGGTCGCAAAGGTCACGTGGGGTCGCTGGGGTCGGGGTCGCGGGGTCGCCGGGGGAAGCGGGGGGCCAGGGTCGCAGGGGAAGCGGGGGGCCAGGGAGGCGGGGGAAGGAGGGTCGGGTGTTAAAAAAACAACGTTTTGCAGCGGTTTATTATAAACCGCCGTCAAACCTTTTTTACAAATGGTTTAGCGGCGGTTCATATAACCGCCGCTAAACATTAGTTTTTTTGTATTGCATCTATGCCAGAGCTATCTCTAACTGGTCATATCAAGATAGGGATGTATTTCTTGGAAAAATCACAAAATCTATACATTTCCAAAATTTTATGAAGTTCTTCTATACTAATCCTCAAATTCTATCTTAGGGTAATGTTCTCTAAGCAGAGTTTTTCTAAATATAGCTTCCATGGATTGTACTAAACAACCTTTAATACAAAATATAACATTTCAACAGTTACCCAAAGTTAATGAATTGTTACATAACATTGTCCTGATACAAGGAATCATATCCTGAAACACCGATCAGTTCAATTGTCTTGGATGTACTAGATATATTCCTAAGTATTACATTACATCATGAAATGAAAACATCAACATTATTTTTTCACATTAAAACACACTTATATCTTTAGCCTATCCTTTCCGGCCAACCACAATGTACTTCTACATATCCAATTAAAAATAAAACATAGAAAGGGTTGAGTTCAAATGCTCAGTAAGGATAACAATATAGCGAAAACATTCATAAATAATCATATACATTTAAGGCAATGTATACGACTAAAATAAATGCCTTTTAAAAAAAACTTCAGCATAACATGGAAAAGATAAAATCAAATAATTAAATTTACTTAATGAGATGTATATTTTAATAGTCAAATAATCACATGCAATATAAATAGCTACTTTCATAATGATGGAATGCATAATGCCAGACTTCATAACCACATAGTCAAGGCCTTGTGCCAAGACTATAAAGAATATCTTGTCAATGTCTTTTTCCAAGACACTAGTTTGTCTCATTAGACCCACTGATGCATCAGGGAGATATAGTGGGCTCCACCCATCACTTACAAAGGCCAATTAATTTCTCATATGAAAAGGTTTAAACATAACATAAACATTCGTACTAATACTAGAATACGAAATGTTAATAATTTATACATAAACCATGAATTGTATAAAAATAACACAACCATAATCAAATATATCAAAAAACAATTAATACAATATGGAAGATTTGTATCATAATAAATAAGCATCAAAAAATTTTAAAATCCATCAATGGATGTTGACATAGTTTAAATTACAACTTTTTGAGAGAAATATCTCTTTCTATTTGGAAATCATTTAAAAGTCATATAATTATAAAATAAAACATTTATTTTGAGAATATTTTTATATGATTTTATAGGAAGCTTCTATTATGATATAACAGTGGAAAATAGCCACACCCACCGTATAAGTTAAAAAAAGACATTCTTACCTTTATTTTGTCGAAAAGGCCATAAAGTACCTTGTTTGGAAAATGACGGAAAGATTACATTCAAAAAATATATATGGTAAAATAATGGTATAAATTAATTTAACCCACAGTATAGTAAATAGTTAAATGTTTTGAATTAAATTTTTAATAAAACATGTATGGTGATGATAAAGAGGTCCCGGTAGATACTTACATAAAAACAACCGTGGATAAAAAAGAGATTGTGAAATTAACCATTAACTTGTAATTTTCCTTGGTTGATGGTATGTTAACCTCCAGTATAACAGTGAAAAAAAATTTATTTAATTATACAACAACTATATACATAAATATGATATCATATATGATCCTCTAATATTGCTTTGATCATAATATTTCAGTAGTATCATCGTTTCGGGTGTAAACTGATCAATTTTCCATTATATGAATGTTAACAAAATCCAAGTTTGTTATGAATAGGTTGTATTTTAATAATATAAATAATGATATTAAGTTCTTAAAAATTATTTTTAATCATAAAATGAAAATTATTCATGAATGATTACGATGGGGAATGAATCTCATCGCGTTTGTAGACACGGTAATCTGTACGTATGCACGAGCGACAATATCATTATTTTGATGGTGAAATCATATGTAATTGGATGGTATATAATATATATAGAATAATTAATATGTTATATTAATTATTTAAATCAGTTGTATACAATATTATATCCAACCAAATAATTAATTGTTTGAATAACAAACTACACCACGACGTGGAGACGGTAAGCCTTACTCACGCACGTATGGTGACTTTGTCCTTAATATGATGGATAGAATAATGAATATGGTTGTACCATTTTTATAATAACATAAAATTATATTTAAGACAATTGAGTTATTATTTTATAATGGAAATAAGAAATAAAGAGAAAGTGGAAGGTGAAAAGAACTTGAAAGAGGGTGGTTAAATTATTACATCTTCTTCGGGTGTTTCCTTATGAGATGATCAAAAGGAATCCCAAGGTTGGCATTATGATAAACATAAGGCCTCTATGAAGAAGTGATGGAAATTGGGAGGATATTTGGATAGGTTTTTTCTGATCCAAATGTATTTGGATGTGTGATTTTGAGAGAAGGGGAAGTGTCATTTTATAAGAGAGGTGAGGAGCACCTTAGGAAAAGATTGAAATATTATTTTCTAAAAAATAATTTTCGGTTTCTAATGGCTCAAAAATGATTTATTTCTAGGATAAGGTGGGTATGGGTTCAAACCATCAAATCAAATAGGTTTTAGAGAGTTTTGGGTCACCATATTAACCTTATCTTTTAGATTTAACTCTAAGTTAGATAGTTTAACTTTTACCATTTATTCTTGTATTATTATATTAATTGGATAATAAACATACTATAGAATGACAATAGAACCTATAGTAGTTCATAAATTATATAACTATCATTATATAACTTATTTGGTAGAAAGTTATATTTTTAGGACTATTATGAAATTTAATAATATAATATTTGTTTTACAAATGCTTTTATGTTAATTTTGAAACTACTTAGTATTTGCTGTTTGTGAAAGTCATAGAAACATGATTAATTTGATCCAAATACATTTAATCAACCCTATAGTGTCATATTCACCTATAAAAGTCGTTTATGTCATAAAAAATTTTAAATTTTATTTATTTTAATATTTATAATACCATTTATTTGATTCTTTCATTAATAAGGTAATTACTACATCATGATTGTCTCATAAATAAATTTAATTATTTGATTTCTAAAAATTATTAATAAAATAAAATAATGTAATTAAAATTTTTATCTTTCTAACTAATATTTTTTTCTAAATGATAACTTATATAACCCAATTTAAAAATTGTTTTACTAAAAGATATATGTTTATGTCCTTTTTGTCTTTACTTTAAATTATTTAATATAATGTGTCATTATCACTCTCAAGTGGCTCCATGGGGTCCCAAAATCGATCTAATGATTCCCATGGTTAAAAAAGTACAAGAAAATAGGAATATGACACAATTTTGGGTAATTTAAATTTTTTATAATATTTTTGTATACCATTATTTTCTGGATTTACCCTTTAACATTGGTAATGAAAATATTTACCGAAGTAATTATTCATAATGTCTAAAATTAAAATATACCTATTTAAAAAATTTGGAGCTTATGATTCCAAATATGGAATATATTTTTCCAAATTCAAAACACATAAGCAGCAAAACATAATTTAAAATTAATTCACATTTTCAAAACAAAAAGCATGTTTTTAAGAAATAATAATTATCAAAAGATTGACAGTTGATTATGTCCTGTTTAAATGTGAAATTACATACAATGACATAAATTATATTAAATGATAAATATATAATCTATTTATACATTAAAACCTCTCAAATATATAATTATACACTCTATATTATTTTGATTAAAAAAGTAGTTTTTAATTAAAATTTAGTATTTTTTCTATTCATCAAAAATTTAATGTTTTTAGACAATTACAAATAATTCGACATTAATTAATTTTGATATTCCAAATTCAAAAATGAAATCCATTTTGGAAAATGAAATTTATAAAATTTCAAAAAGTGGTTATTACTATTTATAATGGCTAGTTTGATGGGACGTGGTGTGTTAAAACTACAAGGTGCGTTCAATGAAAGCTACTACATTTTCAAAGGGAAACATACCATTGAAGCATGGGGTGTTACATTATATCATGGATATATTATATATAATGATAATATAAGTTTAATTTAATTATATTATTTTTTGGATATTATGATTCAAATGTTTCAATGTGGTATGATACACTTTGAAATGTTTAAATATTATTCTCCTTAGGATCGTTTTTAATGATTATCTTTGAAATCTCACTTCCTTCTATGATTGTTAACATTCTATTGAAAAAATTATTTTATTTTTCTTCACATAATTTCTTAAAAATGGTTTATATAATGCCAATTTGTCATATAATATCACGATTCATTCATTCTTCTAGAAATGTTGAGTTTGAATTTGAATTTTCTCCTCTAAGGGGTTTTGAGTTAAAAGTTTCCAAGTGGAAAATAAATTCAAGACAAAATTTTTTTTCATCGAGTTATACTACTACCTCATTATTACTAATATTATATGACTATGTGTATAATTATGTTTAATATCTATTGATGTATTTCCATTTACTTATTGGTATTTTATGTTGATTCATATAATCTAATCATTGATTGATTCTTAGTTCAATGTCATAATCTTTTCAAGGATTTTATGTACAATCTCATTTTTTGGGATTGTTTACACCAAATTTTATGTTAGTGGAAATTATTTGATTATTTTATAATGAACCATTTCATTTTATTCTCATTTGGTTAATCACAACCTTTATCAAATAATAGTACCATTCTCCCACTCTTAGGCACAGGAAATGTTTTCAAGAAAACCCGACTTCATTTCTCACATTTGTTAAAGATCTCATTCTCTTCTAAAAACCAAGTTCTATAAAAAGGTTTTTCAAAAGGTTTTCAACCTTTCCAAAATGATTCATTAAATACATTTTTGGGTTTTTTTCATTTACTAATGTTTTCATAGTAATATTCTTGTTTCTTTCTGAAAAAGGAATTTTTCTAACATTGTTACCATACAAAATGAATATTATTTTTACCCTGTACAACATGTATGGATTTACCCATAATAATTTATTATAAGATTCATTTATAAGTCTAATATTTTATTTTTTAAAGAAAATATTTTTAAAAGTGAATTTAAATGAAAATTTTTTTCAAATAAAAAATGATATTTTCTTAAAGAATATTTTCAAAATATTGTTTTATACTAGTACTATTCATCAACATAAAAACCCATTTATTTATATTACACATGGGATTTGTTTTATTGATATCATCCTTATTCTTTTAATGGATGGTTTATGATTGATAAGTCTAAGGATAATATTCATGTTCACTTTCTTGATTCCTTTGTTAGTCCCCATGAAATATTCTATTTTTTATGATCATTTAACATTTAATTTCCCCTAATTATCAATATCATTAATTATGGATATTACTATTTCCTAAACCATATAGCTTTTTACATATGGTGACTACTTCTAGATTTATTTGGTTAGTTGGGGAAATATTAATAAATCTGTATCTTTTATTCAATATGGATATTTTAAAAGACATATTATTTGATATATGAAGAATTATTAGGACCGGAAATGATGGGTGGTGCCAATACATTATTTATCCCCTCAATTAATGTATAGATTCGCATGGGAAAAATATGTTTCACAACTTAAATGGGTTTCTACTTATATTTTATAAACTATTTAAAGGATAGATCTTGATAGTATATGTTTCCATGTGCCTATGACATGATATACAATAATTAATAATTTCCTTCATTTTGATTCGTTATATATTTTCCATGATATTTTCACAATGAAAAAGTCTATGGATGCTTTTTATTATTGGTGTATTTATTGAATGACATGTGTTTCAGTTTTGTACCTTTCCATATTGTTTATGAACATCTTTCTCAGATTTTGATTTCATAGTATGTGCTTTTAGTTATTTACCAGGCCGTAATTATTATTAACATTGATTCATTATTCTTTTCGATATACTTTACCCTTACTGAGAATTTGAGCTCACCCTTATTTTGTTTCCTTTCCCCAAGATTCCATAAAGAATTCTAAGAATGTTATAAAAATATATTCTATATGGATTAAAGTTATTCTCTAATGAAACTAATTATGTTGTAATTAATGTATTCATTTATAATACAAGACTCGTGTATGTATCTGGTTTACCAATACCAATACATTCTTCTTTCTTTTCATATTTGATTACTTGTAATCATGCCAATATAATGGTAGTAGAGACTAAATCTGGGCTTATTGTGGTCGGGTCACTATAGTTGGTATATGAGGAAGTTTACTAGCTACATTGGCAACTATATTTTTAAAAACATAAATTAAAGAAAATAAAACTAAGGTAGAATTTGAGGATAAATATAGAATAACACCCTATAATTTTGGTAAATTAGAGATTATCTGGGTCTTACTACCTACATATCCCTATCTGGATATTACAGGTAGATGTGGTTCTAATATAGATGTACCTAGGTGTAACAACTCTGGAAAGGTGTGTCGAGTTTGTTTCAACATTACCCAGTACATGACAACGGGCCTTACTGTGCACGTGGTTTGACAATCTAATTGTATATTCATAGGATAATTCACTTTTTCATTACAAACCATTGTTATGGATTTTGATAGAAAATGAAACATAATTACCTAGTTTAAGCTTGAGGTGTCTTGGATTGAAAATAATGTGTCATGATTTAGACATCATAAAAATGATTATATGGTTTTTCTACAATGATAACTGATGCTCACACTATGGATTTTGATTTTAGGAAGTGACCTATTCTAAAGGATAAACCCTATACAAAGGAAGGACCTTTGTGGAAATAAATGGATAAAGTAATTGTGTTTGGGATTTTATTGAAAACCTTGATTAAAAGTCTATTTCGGGATTAACCTTATTTAATGGATGTCCACCATATTTATTTTGGAAATTATATCAATATGGTTTTAGTAAAGGAAATCAAGTATACCAGGTGACAACCCAACAAATATAGCATGGCCGTGAGACTTGAACCCACAACTGAATGAAGATAAGGGTTTTACACCTACCACTGGCTTACGTGAGGTCGTAGATAAATTCTCATGGTTTTCTAGTAAACAATTTGATGTATAAATATTAATTATGAACATGTAGTGTTGATTTTTAGTTTTAGATACTAATTTCTTATCCATTAGGATTTGGATAATAGTTATAGTAAAATATAATTAATTTTTACTCTTTTATGACCCTTACAATCTGGTAAATGTTTATTTTAGTTCTTTAGGAATCGAAGATAAATTTTGGATATCATTTTCTTGAAGTAAGGGATGAATTAGAATATTATCTAAGAACAAACAAAAGGTGGAATTATTCATATGAAATTAAAAAGTATAATGTTAGTAAATTTTCTTATATTCTATGCCAATAAAGGAATTTCTCAACATGAGGAAAATGATCTTAAAAACAATTTCTCTTAATAGCTTATTTTTTTGAACCAGTTATCTTCTAAATCATCACAAATGGATGGATTTGAGTCCCTAAATGATTCATTGATCATTCAATTGTTTTTAATTGATAACCAAAATCACTCTACATAAATATTTACACTTTTCATCTATATATGTTTCTCCAATTTCTAAAATTTTCTAATAATCAGAGACCTAGATATTTGTTAGTCCATGTGAAAAATGTACATCCCACTATCTCGTTTCTATGGGATGTTTTATGAACCATTCTCTTGATGTGGGATTTAAAAATAGGAAATATCAAACAACATATCACCATGATCGAGTTTAAATTGTCAATGTGTTATTTATTTAAGGTGGAGAGAGTGTAACACCACAAAAATCTAATTTAGTAATATTTATTTGATGGAATGTATGAAATAAAACACTAGGAATGTAAGGGAATAAAATATCCTGATACTTTAAAATATAATTAAAATTTCAAATTAATTCAATATATGATATATCTTGTAATGAATTCAATACTGAGTTAGTTTGCGTTACATGCTACAATGACATTCTTTGATATCTTGCATTACATGCAAGACCAAGTTTTAACAAATAATAATATATTATTAAAATATTATTATTTAATATAATAAGATATAAAGAAGCCATTAAATCAGACATTATGATGAGTGTTAACTAACATATGAAATTATATGTTTTACAAAAATATAAAACTAATTTATTGGTAACAAATTAATTAGAAATGAATATAGGAAGAAATTGAACAAAAATGAAATATTTTTATAGAAAACTATTTTTATGCTCAGAAAGTTATTCTATCCTAATAAATTAAATTAAATTAAACATAATTAGTGAATTATATTAATTATATATATATATATATTATATTCAATCAAATATTTTTTTTAATTTTTTTCAATAGATTTGATAGACATATGATAAGAATGAACCTAATATTACACATACAAACCTATATTTTTGTAAAGGCAACTTTAACACTTTTTAATGGTGAACCTATTTTAAATATATTTTTTGGATATTTTATAAATTTTATATTAAAAATATTCTTAATCAATGAAATCAGTTCATTAAAATTTCTTTACGGTGAATTTTTTGTATTTTCCTATAAAGTTTCATTTTAAAATGAATAGTGAAAAATACTGAATTTAAATTCAAAATAGCATTTTCATATAATTTATTTATGTGGTTAAATTATATTTTTAATTGGTTTTAATGTTTAATTAGATTAATTTTAAAAATTAATCCAATTTAGGTTATTTTAATCTACTTTTATTTTAATTTGGATATAAAAACATAGCAAACTATTGAAACTTTTTACTTTAAAACCCCGAATTGTCGTCCAGTCTGTGAGTTTAAATTTAAATTAATTTCTTCCACTTATGAAATTTTAATATGAATAAATGGATTCCAAATTTTTAATTAGTATTATTTATAATGTATAATAAGGTAAAATTAGTTTTGGAAAAAATATATTAGTGAATGTGAATAAAATTAGTTACAACGATTAAGAGAAAAATTAACTAAATAAGGGACTAAACCTTACACTTAATGGCCAAAATGAACTATAAACACTTTCAAAATCCATTGTATGGAAATATTTATACACTATACGCACTTTTATATAATTTTGTCTGTTATTAGATCCATTTTTAATGGGGAAAACAAGGGTGGAATTTCCTTTTCCAATATTTACAAGAGAGCCACTCCTCCTCCACTATAAAAAGGCACTCAAGACTCCCACTTCCTCACACCTCTCAAAACACTATTTATCAATTAATATCTACCCAAATATATTCTAAAAATACCTACCATAAACCTATAAGACTCACATTTTTATGAAATCCATCCATGGAATCCCTTTGGTGGAAACCAAAAGGAGATACCTGATGAAGGGGTAACATACTTCCTCAAGATCTTTAGTTTTATTTCTTTATCCACTATTTTAATTCTTCTTATTCGATGATTACATAAAAAACCAGTATTCCAAATATATTTATATGTTTTTATGTTAATGGTTATACCTAATATTACACACACTTCTATCTAATGGGTAATGAACTTACCATTTATTTGTATGGTGAACTACTGCCTCACGAAATGATGTTGTTCAATTTTTCTTTTACCACATCTCATGGTAGGAAATTAAAATGGAAAATATGTTCATATATGTTATATATGATGTTTAAAAATTTATTTATACTTATTTAATTATTTAATAACTCATACCTTTATGCATTCTATTTTGTGGGAACTCGATAACAGTGCTTTTGAAAGTGTGGACTACCACCCCCTCAAAGCAATATGAGTCATTCACACTATACAAGGAATGTATAAAAGAAATTTTTTTTCAAAACCCAACCCAATCTGGGGCTCAAGCCCCAAATATCCCAAGCCCACCTTCATAGGACATGGGGTGGAAATAGGCCATGAAGATACACTAAACTCAGGGAGGCCTTTTCCTAAAAAATGTGTACACACACATATAACCAACTCAATGAAAAAGTAAAGAGGGTATAAAATAGAATATGAAACAGTAATATACAATAATCCAATGAAGCATTAAACTCTATACACTATGAGAGTATGAAAATGTAAACTAAATGTAAAGGGGAAAAATACACACCTAAACAAAAACCTATCCCAACCTGAAAAAACAAGAAAAATAAAAAAGATGAGAGAGACCAACTCCTAAATCCCAATATTTGACCACCGTATGTGGTCCAAGAACCCCATATCTCTAAGATCTTCTAAATTAATTATCTTCCCATATGTCATCTGAAAACGACACCTCAAATGTTGGGGGAATCCCATTCAGGGGTGATTATATACATACTCTGTAGAATTCCCTGAAAAGGGTGAAGGCGGAGAAATAATAGGTTTTATGAGAGGATAGAAGTAGAGAGAAAAAAGTACAGTAAATGAGTATAACTCAACCCAACAAGAGAGTGGAATTAAACTCTTCCAAACCCAAGGAGTTCGAAAAAATGAGAAGATGATGTTATTGTTGAGTCTTCGCTACCTATAGTAGGAGAGCTGACTCATCCAACCATGAGAATCTAGACACAGAAAGCACATGGCATACCCCACACATATTCATATCTCCGAAAAGGAGAATAACCGATAACAAATGAGTGGGTATTGAAAATAAGATATATATATATATATATATATTCTCAGTCATAGAATCCCAAAAAGGAGAGTAAGGGGATCTCCATCTCACAACTCATCCTAAGAAGAAGAGTCGCTAATAGTTCCAAGGTAATTTCATATATGATGCCCATCACACCACACGTCTACACTAAACACACTAGTCTAAGGGACTCAATCAGCACACCTTGATAATATCTACTTTGGGAGACACTGAGTCACTTACATGGTTTTAAGTGACGTCAGAAGGATTCATCATAGTCGGGATAATGTCTTTCTTTCTTGTGAGTCCAATGGTATGTCAAACCACGTCTCGTCACCATGCCTCACACTTGAGGGGTGAAGAAATATAGAGGACCATTACCCTAGTAAATCTGAGGGGTTTCACTATAGTAATCAACAATCTACACCCATGTACGTTAGGGGGATAAACACCCAGAAGTCAATGGAGACCCACTTCCCATACCTTCTTAAGGGTATACACTGGAGGGTACTGCTCATCAATTATCTATAGATGATCCACACCAATATTGATGGGGGTCAACTCTCGGGTCTTGGGGTATCCATGCCCTAGTACATTAGTTGGATCAACACCCGTAAGTTTCTTTAGAGGACCCACACACATGTCGATGGTGGGTCAACACTTTGGTCATTGGGGATCTACACCCTAGTACATATGGGGGATCATCATATGGAAAGAAGCCCATGATAACCTACCTCAACACTTCCTGAAATATATCTCATCGTATCTCAAAATCCACTATGGAGGGCACCATTTTAATCTACATGAAAAAATTAGGATTGGCTACTTGCATTCTAATGTTCGAGTCCAAAAGAAGGAGATATGAGAGGAAGAAGATTCATAATGAGGTACATAATGTGCATGGGGCCCACATGACATATTACACCATCTGGTCGCTGGGTCGTGTACCTGTCCATACTCAGGTACTAATTTTTTTACATGTACCCCTAGGTGTGCCAATGTACTCCCATAGTATGTGGCATATCTAACCAAAATGTTGAAGAGTGCCCAATTCTCTTCATTGGTCTGAATGGAAATGACATATTTTCACTAACATAACTCCCAAAAGGCCCTCGAATCTTTGAACACGTATCATCATACATCATATATACTCTTATAAGAGCCAGTTCTAACCTATTCCATGGGTTCTCGTCAAACACATTAGAATGATCTTCCACCGATATTCCATTCATGTTTCCACATTTAACGAGATAACGAATAATGATCTACACATCAAATTGAGTATAAAATTGGGAATCCTTGGATAACCAAATACATCACCCCATTTTTTTCCATACAGAAAAGCACATATGATCAACTATTCATTCACTCTAATCGGACAACTGGTGAAGAAGCTACAATTCACTACATTGTTCTTGAATAGTGCCTTGTGGGGCCCGCATGTTGATCCGAGAATAAAATATACTGATCACACCATTGTGATACTCCTGAAAAATATAGGAGATAGACTATTCATTTTTCCAAATCAGACACCTGGTGAAAAGGTCCCATTTCACCACAACACACCCGGATCGGGCATCATAGGTCCAATGCAATTATATTGATTTAAATACATGATATTGGACTTGAAAATTCCTCCTTAATATCAAGGATTCACTTTTGTAGACGGTTCATCATTCTGACGTCATATGGAAGAGTTATTAAATATGCCAGATTATGCAACAACAACAACAACAATATTCTTGGGTGTTTCGAGGACACGGGCCACGAACATGAATTTTATATTTAACATTGGTTTTGAATCAGTTTTCTTGAAGACAGGGTCATGTTATCCTGACGACATGTCAATTGGACGTCATATGTAGAAGTTATGGAGGGTAAAATATTTAATAATGGCATTAAATATCTTACTTCATGGGAGTTTTGTGCGCCTAGGTCACGGGTTAGGGAAAATTACTAGAAATAGTCTTAAAATGACCTTATATTAAATGGGGTCATTCCACCATATACGGTGCATGAATCAGACCCCCCAAGTTAGAGTTATAGGGGTTTAAATAAATAAGTTAATAATAATAGTTTTTTTATTTTTTTTATTTTTTTCTCCTAGGTTTTCCCCTCCCCCCATGGTCTCTATGAAGTGTTGGACCTACGCTGTAAAACCTAGATGATGCCTACCATCTGCACAGACCACTGCCTCCTCATTCATAGGAACACTACGAGTCGTTGTCCACCTCAGATAGCCACATAGAGCTGCCGAACACCACATACCTCAGATGACCTCTGCAATCTCATTCGCGCACTGCCATGCAAGTTGCGCACTCCATCATGCCGCTATAGTCACACGTTGGTTGGTTAAACCGGCCACCTCGATGTCGCCGAACTCCTCACCTTGAACCGCCCCCCGCGGCTTTCTCCTACCACTCCTCTACTACTATGACTTCATCAAACCACCTCATAGGCACCACACACACCACACACACCACTGTCAACTTCTATTTTCTATTGTACATCTGATCCCACTAGAAAAAAGGAAAGGATTATAGATATTAAATCATTGGACCCAGTTCTACAAATATCCATGCCATGCTCAAATATTTATTGTTTTTTCAATGTTCCAAAAAGTAAATGATGAATAATGCATGAATAATAGATAAAGGGGAGAAAAATAAATGTATTCCAAGCATAAATCAATTAAAGTGATAGTTTGGACTTTGATGACGATTTGAAAAATGATTAAATCGACATGGAAACAATTTTATAATTCCAGAATGGGGAAAGGAATCGAAAAAAAGAATCCTACAAGAATTTAGATCCATTCACCATCAATGAACACATCCACAAATGATTATTGTGATCCTTCAAAGCTTCATCATTGAATCACCAATGGTAGGAGTGGAGGAGAGCTCTCCTCTAGTGTAAGGGTTATGAGGAAACCCTAGCTAGGATCCCATAATGATCTATTTATATTTGGACAAGGAACTACGTAACCACACCAGCCAATGGTCTTGAGATCCAAACATCCTGCGCCCTCTCACTCTGGGTTTCACTTAGGAAAAACACAACATTATAAATACAACAGTGTTCTTGTATTTACAATCTAATTCCCCGTTTAAGATTTATTTTAAATAACATCCAAAATAAAATAAAATAAAATAATTATTTTTTTACAGTTACGTTCTCAGTGCCTTTTTCTACATAAGACCAATACTAAAAAAATTATGTCTCAGTTAAGGTAAACACAACCTTCCAAACTCACCCATGGCCTCAGATTTCAGATATGAGATTCCATTTTTGAGTGATCCCAATTCATTCACATGCATTGTATAAAATATACTTAATATCATTATAAGTTTAATTCCAGGCAAACTAAGTCTTAGAATCACACATTGTCTCAGTGCCTAGCAAAGAATTTATTCTTAGGAGTATTCCAATGTATTATAATTAAAACATGAGTCAATACAATATTCCATTATTCAAATATTTTGTCCCTAAAAAGAACAAACTGAGAAAAGAGGTGGGGACACTGAGCCTGCACCTGGCTCTTCACCACACCGGTATGTATAACCAAAAGTGATGTGCGAAATTCCCTCATCATCTCTTCTTGCATCATGACTAGAATCTCCATTCATCCCAGAAAAAGTATAATGTAATTACCTTCTTCATATAATCCATTAGGCGAAAATCATAAGGATATCATGTCACACAATATTTTGCAGTCGATGTCTCCTAATTGAGAATCTCTCACATTCTTGAGAAGCGAAGGATTCCACACCATCGAATAAAGAAAAAATATACCCTCCAGCTCCACCAGGTTCAGTAATAGATAATCTTAATACTTTGAATCATCTTTTACTAAACAAGCTTCAGAATTCCTTCTAAGGGAATCCACCACAATGTGGCCATTCCTAGGAGTATAAAATATCCTGATGTCATAGTCCAATAGGAATTAAAAACTGCATCACTGTCTCAGGTATAGGTCTCTCTGAAAGAAGACGTAGCTATGACTCTAGTTGTTTGAGTAAACCACAAATCTCCCTCGAAGAAGGTAGCATCTCCACATTCTTTGGGAGAATACAAGTGATACTATATCTAGTCACTTAGTTCAATTCATGGGGCCTCAACTGGCTTGACGTATATTTGATAACTGTCTACTGCGGCATCAAGTATGATATTGAGTATACATGATTACCAACGAACAAGGCAGGTGAGTAGACTCATCCGATCATGAGAAACTAAACATCAAAAGCATGTGGAATACCCCACATTTCTTCACCTCTCATAAAAGGAGTGAAACCCCAAACTATAAACTCTGCTACACCCACAAGTGGCATCCCACATAAAAATCATCAAGTATAAAAACTCCAATGGTAATGCCAAGACCGGATCTATCACTCAATCACACAACTTCATCCTAAATACACAAGTCATATGGTCTCATCCACCACACCTCGATAGTATCCGATTTGTGTTCCACTGACTCACCCTCACGATATCTCTTATGTCACAAAAACACATCATTGTGGGGAAGATCCATTATTCCTCTTTCATTTGAAGATACATCGAATAACATTATCATAGGGTAACACTGATGCCCCACATCCCCCCGACTTAAAACTAGAGAAATGAGTAGAATGAAAAAAATAACGTCACAAAGAGTACAAAAAATTTCTTCTTTAGAAGTTAGAAAGGGAATTGAGCATACCTCTTAACAACTCATTTGCACCTGGGTCATAAATATCATAAGCTTGCGGATATCTGTGGCCCTGGCTGCTAGCTCCCAGATCACAGAGTTGTCTTTGTTGTGGAGGTCCATTACCAATCTACCTACTCTCTTTGGCATGTCATGTAAGGAAATAATGCACCATTTCACCACGCCCATCACTTGTGTAGACCCACCCCTCTATAGGCTATCCTGGTCCACTATGTTGTTCATGACCATGTTCCTGAGTCTGAATATAGGGAGGCCTCCTACGTCTAGATATTGTCAATTAATGTATACTGGCTATTGAAGATGCCTTAGATCCATTGCTCCCACTTCCAACTCCAGCTCTCTAGTGTCCTTATGACAGAAATCTCTCTGTAACCAGTTCCTACCCCAGCACCTAAAAATAGGTGGGGATGCTCAATGGTACTACATTGGCTCAGATTTCTCTATGGATTCCCTATATGAACTTATGTGTTGGAATGTATCCATCTCTGACCATGTCGAGAGAGTAGTGCATAAGTTCTATAAACATACCAACATACTCTAACACCATAATCTCTCCCTGCTGAATCTCTAGAAGATCCTATATCCGAATAGAGCATAAAAAGGAGGGCTAGTACTCATCATGAAATAGATTCTATAAGTCATCACATGAGAGAGATGAATCATATTACATCTAAGTAAAACAGATCCAGTGATGCCCTACAGCTCCCCATCAAATAATGGCTACTAAATCCACCATCTGATCTCTTAGGGTCTGAACAAGTCTGAAAATGCAGACCACAGACTCTAGAAAATTGTATACTTCCTTAGTATCTTTCTCGTCATGGAACCACAATGTTATTTGATGTTGAAAATCATGGAGTACGCTCAACCTATGAACATTTTTAGATTGATCTATTTGGGCTATTTTCTTCTCAATAGGTATAGGTGAATCTACATGTCCACCTAGAGGAAGAGGATCACATGATGGACCCTGAACTAAAACCTCGTCGCTCATATGGTCGTCATCATGAACCAAAGATTGTATCCCAGCTGGATGTTTTCCCGAAGGCATCATTAAATTTATTAAGGAGTACAATGGCTAGAATAGAACACAAAGACACACACACACACACACATATATATATATATATTGATAACAACAATGACGAGCTGAATCAATAAGGGTAGTCAAATAATCAATTTTATATGATGCATGTACCATTGTTCCTTGAAACAAATGTCTCAGGGTGCTGAGTCAATAATATGGTAATCATGGTTCTCATGAATGGATATGCCAGCTTCCCATACCACCACTAGACTCCCGAGACCAAGATCCTCACATGTTGCATTTTAGTAATGTTTCACCAAATCCCAACAAATTTCTTTTTAATTAACTTCCAAACAATGTCTTAAGGTATAAAACACCTTTGATAATAATATATCATGACCCGACCCAAGTTGGGGCTTGATCCGTAACTACCCCAAGCCTGCCTCTATAGACCAGGGGTGGCGACAAGCACCGAAGGCACACTAAACTCATGGAGGAATCTTCCAAAAACCCTATACACACTCAAAAATCCAACTCAATGAAAATATTTAGAGGGAAATAATTAGAAGATGAAAAACTACTATAAAATAAACCAATCATGCATGGACCTATATACAGTATGAGAGAAAGGTATTGTAAATTGAAATTAAAGGGAATAAATACATGTGACCATGTTGTCATGACACGTCAAATTGATTATATTTTTAATGTTTATTTATAGTCTAGGGAAGACCCTACGTCATCTCTCAAGGAGCGTTGGTAGGTTTAGAGTGTTTATTTTTAATAAAAATGACTAAGAGAGGGGGTGGTTTTGAAAACAGTTTAAAACAATGACTTAGTTGAAATAGCCTAAAAAAATGAGTGACAAAGTGGATTTTGAGAAATATGAGATAATAGGGTCGATGTGATTTCACTACACACATATCAAGTTCATTGTTCATCGAGATTCATCTTGTGTTTAGAGTAATTATTTGGTTGGAGTTAATTGGAATCCTGATTAATTCCTAAGCTTTTATTTCAATGCTTTAAGGACCAAACCTTGCCGTAACAATCGTATTGTCAAGGTCCAGTAATTATTCATGGAATAAGAGCTTCCAAAGCATATTGAAATCTCAATAAGATAAGTATGAAAAGGCTTCTTGTGATGTCCAATTGGAACAACACAAGTCACGCACTGAAAACCTCACACCGATCGGTTAGAAATTAAGATCATAACAATCACATGCACCAAATAAGGCATTCAAATATGAAATAAAATAAGATACATGTTATGAAATGTTTAAACACCGAAATTAATCCAAACCAGTAGCTAATGTATGCATCGTAACTCCCATGACATGCGTGTAGCTCCCTCAGAACGAACAGCCAACTTTTAGCTCGACATCGGGAGGAGGAGGATGCTCGGGTGGAACTCCTTCTTCATCCTTGATTCCCCTAAGAGGATAGGGGACTCCAGAACCTCCAAGGTGATTAGGAGACTCCTCTAGGACTCCAAATTGGAATCACATAACTCCTTGGCCGATCTTACAAATGAGGAGCCCAATGTTCCCTTTGATAGGAAATGTGGGAGGTGGTTTTGAGCACACAGATTTCATCAATCCAATTGCACGACGCGTTTCGGCCTTCAGACAGTCTTATCTTGCTTTGGTGAAAATCGAAAAGTTGTATCCCTAACTATTTAATGTCTCCATCGAATGTTTGACACCGTTTGGACTATGAATGCTCAAGATATTGATAAAATACAGAACACTGCATTTGAGTTGGTCCAAATTCTGTGGCTTGGACAGATTAGTTCGGATGGGCCCCATAAAAGCCGAATCAGGATTTAGTTACTTAATATGAAATGTATTATTTTGAATTCTGGACAGGTATACCAAATTTCAGCCCATTTGGAATCACGGATTTAGTGAAATAATTAAAACAGTGGACAGATGTCCATGGATCCATGCAATTTTGGCCCATTGTTCTTTCACTTCATCAAGGGCCCTCCAAATCACCTCCACCTACATTGTAATTTTCAAAACAAGTATTATTGACCTATTTAACAGTGATAAAAACAAAATTATTGAATCAAAAATGAATCACAATTTGATAATATTTTTATAATTTTTAATACAAAATATGTTTAGCACAGTGGTGTAAGGGTGAAAATGAAACAGTGAATCGTGGTATGATCACACCCCCACACCTAAACATTTTCACTCCTAGGCAAGGTCACATATCCAAATACAATGATGCATATATATATATATATATATATTTACAACATCCTAATGATTTATCATTTGATGGAATTTTATTTAAAGTAAATTGATCAATGCACGAATCACGCCAAGGAGTTCTTCCTAGTGAAAATCGAAAAAGATGTCTCATAAATCATATCATAGAGAAATTAAAAAAGGTTCATGATAACCAATTGGAAAAAGAATTCAAAATTAAATAATGAAACTAACTATCTATGTGTGTGTGTGAAAACCATTCCATGCTATTCTTTCCACTTGCTATCCAATAAATATATGTTATTTTAACATTTTTCAGCTTAAATGATTTTGTCACCGAACCTGTCCTACATCCTTTGCAATCATATTTCAAGACCCACTCATTTAAGCATTCCCAGAAGTCAAACCATAAGCTCCCGACCTAGATATCACCATATGTTGCACATTTCATCACTCCCCTCATTTATTATTTTTTGTTGAAGTTGCAATTAGAAAAAATCTCACACTCATCTCTCAATCCTTGTTTGATCTCCTCACGACACTAATTTCAATAGTTATAACTAGATAAAAGGTTGAGGAGGATTGGTTTCTGACCTACCCAAGACACAAAAATTTTTTTGAGGGCGTACAACAGTCGGAAATTCGGTACCCACGCAAAGGTTAATATGGTGCAGTAATGAAACCGATCGGATAAGGAATGAACGTATGGAATTATCATTTAAAGATGAAAAATATTAACCCAAAATATATTTACATTATATTAAGTAAGAAATAATCACACTTTGGGGATTGGTGCAAATTTTTATGGAGATATTATTGACAGAGTTTTCCCAAAAACTACTCACATAATGGGCATCAATCATCTCAAAGGTTTCACATAGATACGACAATTTATATCATTGATAGAAAACCAATTCACTAAAAATCACTCCCTGATATTAAATTCATACAAATACTCTTTTTAGCCTTCGTTAGGGTATTTTTACTTTCCCCACTTTATGGTCATCAAATCATGGAACATCAAAATTGTTGATGGGGAAAAATGAAAATACCATAAAGAAGGCCAAAAGAGAAAACAAAAGGAGAAAACAATGAAAATTCCTAAATATCCTAGGAATGTATCCACCCCCCACACCTAGAGAATGCAGTGTCCTCACTGTAATAAAAGAGACTGTGGGAAGGAAGGATAAAACTTGGTGAGTGTTATTCATAGACTGCTTCTTGAACATGGAGTTCCTCCATTGGGGACTCCGGAATAGCTTCATGGAAGTGCTTCAGCCGCTGCCCATTGACAGTGAAGGTTTGCTTTGTGTCTTCATTTTGAACCTGGACAACACCAAATGGAGAGACATTAGTAACAATGTAAGGTCCAAACCAACAAGAACAAATCATACCAGGGTGCAACTTCAGCCTTGCATTGTAGAGGAGGACCTTCTGCCCGATGTGGAATTGACGACGAAGGATGAGACGGTCGTGGGCAGCCTTGGTTCGCTCCTTATAAATTCGGGAGTTCTCATATGAATCTCTTCTCATTTCCTCCAGCTCCTGAATCTGCAAATTCCTTTGAATACCTGCACCAGAAAGATTAGAATTTCATTATTTAATTTCCTAGTAGGCCCGGTGCTCTACCTCAACAGGGTGGTGACAACTCTTCCCAAAAACTAGCTGATATGGTGACATGCCAATTAAAGTTTTGAATGCAGTACGGTAAGCCCATAATGAATCATCGTGTCTAAGACACCAGTCTTTTCTATTTGGATGAACCGTTTTCTCAAGAATCGGTTTTACCTCTCTATTTGATACTTCGACTTGACCATTATTTTGTGGGTGATAAGTAGTAGACACTCGATGCCCAACCCCGTACCTGCGCAAAAGTGATTGAATTATGCGGTTGCAGAAATGAGAACCCTGATCACTGATGATAAACCTAGGTAATCCAAACCTATAGAATATTTGGGTTCTCATAAATTCCACAACTCTCTTGGAATAATCTATCCTCGTGGCTCGTGCCTCTACCCACTTTGAAACATAATCCACTTCCAGAAGAATGTAAAGGTTCCCAAATGAATTGGGGAATGGTCCCATAATGTCAATGCCCCAAACATCAAAAATTTCATGGAAGAGCAAGGGTTGTTGGGGAATCTCAATTATTTTAGAGACATTCCCCATTATTTGACAGCAAGGACAAGATTTAAAGAATTCATGGGCATCCCGAAACAATGTGGGCCAATAGAGTTCAGAATCTAAGACCTTGCGAGAAGTCCATTGGGGACCAAAGTGGCCCCCACAAGCAAGTGTGTGGCAGAACCTAAGGACAGACTAAAACTCACTATCTGGAACACAACGCCTAATAACATGATCACTACATGTGCGCCAGAGGTAGGGGTCATCCCAAATGTACCAACGACACTCATGTTTTAGACGGTCGACCTGGTTTTTTGGTGAAATAAGCAGGAATGCAAGATGCTGACAAATAATTTACAATTTAAGCATACCAAGGAATAACATCTTGCACTCGGTATAATTGCTCATCACGAAACAATTCATTTATGGGAATACAGGGGGATGAGTCAATGTCCATGGATGGGAGAATCCTACTGATATGGTCAGAAACCACATTCTCTGCTCCTTTTTTATCCCTAATTTCTAGATCAAATTTCTGAAGGAGGAGCATCCAACGAATGAGATGTGGTTTGGCTTCCGGTTTCTTTAGGAGATACCGGAGGGCTACATGGTCTGATAACACAATGACTTTGGACCCTAAAAGGTATGACCTGAATTTATCAAAGGAAAACATAATGGAAAGAAATTATTTTTCATTGGTGGTGTAGTTTTCTTGGGTAGGGTCCAAAGTATGTGAGTCATAGACAATGACATGTGGAGCTCGATCGACCCTTTGTGACAAGACTGTCCCAAATGCATAGTTAGAGGCATCACACATGAGCTCAAATGGTAAATCCCACTGAGATGGTAGGATTATCGGGGGTGACGTGAGACTCCATTTTAACTTATTAAAAGCTTCCTCACATTTTTTACCCAAAAAAATTCTTTTTCTTTTTGGTGAAATCTGGAGAGGGGGAGTGCAATTTTACTAAAGTCACAAATGAAACGACGATAAAATCCAGCATGACCCAGGAAAGACCACACATCCCGAACATTTTTAGGGAATGGTAGGGAGGAAATGATATCTACATTTGATTTTTCTACTTGGATACCTTCCCCAGAAATGACATGTCCCAAAACTATGCCTAGTCGCACCATGAAATGGCATTTTTCATAATTTAATACGAGATTCTTTTCAATACAGTTACGTAGGACAGAAACAAGACTACTCATACATTCATCAAAAGAGGGTCCATAAATAGTAAAATAATCCATGAAAACTTCCATGAAATTCTCCAGGTAATCTGAAAAAATACTAACCATACATCCTTGGAAAGTACCTGGAGCATTGCACAGACCAAATGGCATCCTTCTATAAGAAAATGTACCATAGGGGCTAGTAAAGGTTGTCTTTTCCTAATCCTCAGGGGAAATATGGTTCTGAAAGTATCCCAAATACCAATCAAGGAAATAGTAATGGGACTTCCCTACTAGCCTCTCTAGCATCTGGTCAATGAATGGAAATGGGAAATGGTCCTTCCTAGTGTGTTGGTTTAGTCGGAGATAGTCTATACAGAAACGCCAACTATTCTACACACGAGTTGGAACCAATTCATTGTTTTCATTTTTAACTATAGTAAGGCCAGTTTTTTAGGAACTACTTGAATGGGACTGACCCATTGGTTGTCAGAGATAGGGTAAATGATTACAGTAGCCAACAATTTTGTTACTTCTTTTTTAACAACATCAAGTAGTTTTTGGTTCAGTCGACATTGTGACTGCCTCACTGGTTTAGCCTCATCATTTAATAAAATATGATGTGTACAATTTGGTGGGCTAATGCTAGGAATGTCAGCAAGTGTCCATCCCAAAGCTTTTTTATACTCCCTCAAAAGATCAAGAAGTCACAATTCATGCTCAGGAGGGAGTGAACTAGCAATGATGACGAGAAACTTGTTTCCATTCTCAATATATTAGTATTTTAAATATTGAGGCAGTTGTTTCACTTCTAATTATGGGGGATTTTGGATTGAAGGAAGTGTGTGTGAATGTGAGAAGTCACTGATCTCATCTAACTGCTCAATGGTAACTTCCTCAGATGAGGAATGAGCTTTTACAAGCTTATTAGTATCATCGATGGTCATGTGATCCTCTGTGTCTAAGAAATCATCAATTAACAAACATGTATGACATTTCTCTAGACCGCTACAACAATCAATGCATGATTCATTACCTAACATTTCAATCAATGAAGAAAACACAGAAAAGGGATCAGGGGAATGAAAATAATTTGTTTCAGGGGAAGGGAGAACATCAATTGAATAGACAGAGAGAGAGGAGTGTTCTTCTGAGGGGGGCTTCATGGAATCAAGGATATTGAAGTGGGCAGTATTACCAGCAAACTCCATAGATAATGTACCATTATGGACATTAATTATGGTTTTGGTAGTTTTCAAGAAAGGTCGCCCCAATATAATTGGGGCATATCCATTCATCCTATCATCTTCCATTTTATGGACGTAAAAATCAGCAGGAAAAATTAAATTTTTCACCCTCATAAGAACATCCTATAACACACCAGAGGGGTGTGTTGTACTCCGATTTGCTAGTTGAACGACAATACCAATGGGCTCTAGTTCACCGACCTGCAATGATGAGTAAATAGAGTGAGGCATCACATTAATAGAAGCACCAAAATCAAGCATAGTGTTGGAACATGAATACTCCCCTATGGTGCACAGAATCGAGAATGTCCCAGGATCATTGAACTTGGTGGGAAGTGATGGCTCTATCAATGATGAAACATTCCTCCCCAGGCTCACCTTCTCATCACCACGATGCCTCCATCGGTGTGTACACATCTCCTTCAGAAACTTGGGAAATCTTGGAATTTGCTTCAACAACATCAATCAAAGGAATGTTAACCTCTACTTTCTTGAAAGTTTCCAAGATTTCTGTATCATGTTTGTTTTCTTTTTGATTCCTAGGTTGGACATCCCTTTGAGGAAATGGAAGAGGAATGGTTTGGATAGGTGAATCTTCAATATCCACAGTATTTCCTTTGGAAGGGCTTCTCTCAGGAAAAGGGTTTTCTTCTCTTGGACCATTTTCAGCAGTTGGGATGGTGGTTTCCGTTGGATGGGAGGACTCTAATGGAGGGGTCATTTGGATATTGAGATGTGTCCCACTCCTAAGGGTGATGGAACTAACATTTCCTTTATCCCTAGGGTTTACTACTGTTTGAGATGGTAGTTTACCTGACCCATGACTTTGGATTTCCCCCACTGAGTTGGAAAGTTGGCCTAGTTGGGCCTTTAGGTCTTGTATGGATACTTGGGTGGTTTGTTGGAATTGGATATTATTGGTAGCCATTTTCTTCCTCATATCTTCTAGGCTAGGCTCTGTTTTTGGATGGGGTGGATGGAATGGCCTTTTGGGTGGTTGAGGATATCTGGGTGGTGGTGGTTGATGACTACTTTTCCCTGGTTGGTTCCATGGTTGATGAGGCTGGTTTGATTACCCCCTTGCCTATAGGCTTGGTTTTCTTTCCACCCAAGGATGGATGGATAGTAATGTTCTTGCCTAATGGGTTCGTTATAGAGGCATCCTGGGAATATTGCCTCCCAACTCTCAGAAGTTTCTCTCAATTGGGGGCATTGGTCAGAATAGTGGGTATCAGAAGAGAATATACCACAGTGTATGGGAGGAGGAGATTGGAATTTCCCTTGAGAAAGAGCAAGTTGTTGTAGAACGGTACTGACCTCTTCAAACTTTGTGTCCAACTTCTTCTCGAATTTAGTACATTGCACCTCATGGACACCTCGAATGGGTACACTGGACCTTGAACTGAATTGTTGAGTGTTCTGTGCCATGGTCTCAATTAGGGTTCTTGCAGCGATTGGGGTTTTATCCACTAGTGCACCACCTGAAGTCGCATCAATCATGTCTCGATCAATAGGGATTAAACCATCATAAAAATAATGAATTAAAAGTTGATCACTTAGTTGGTGATGTGGACAACTTGAACACAATCTTTTAAATTGTTCCCAATATTCATGAAGGGTTTCTCCATGAGATTGTCTTATCCCACATATTTCATTCCTTATTGTTGCAGTTCGAGAGGTTGGGAATTATTTTTCGAGAAAAATTCATTTCATGTCCACCCAACCTCTAATAGGTGAATTAACATAATACAACCAATCTTTACCCATGACCTCTAATGAAAATGGAAATTCCCTAAGTTTTACTTATTATTCATCCACATTAGCAGGTTTTAATGTTGAACACAAAGTATGAAATTCTTTTAAATGCTTATGTGGATCTTCTCCAGGCAGTCCATGAAATCATGGTAATAAATGAATTAAACCAGATTTTAGTTCAAAATTGGGTACCTCGCCTTGTAATTGAATGTAAGTGGGTCGGATATCAACATCAGGTGAGGTTATTTCTTTTAGTGTTATATTATTTTCATCCATGTTATACATGTTATGATCAATTTTAACTTTGGTATCAGAAGAAGAATAAGGATCAAGAAGAATTTTAAGTTTTGATGTCTCCTCCTTCAATGTGTGGTCTTGTATGTCTCGGTTTCATTGATGTAGGATCCTCTCTGGTTCGGGTTCGAATGTTTGTAGGTCTCCCGGAGTAGAACGCGTAATACAAAGAACCTACACAATAAATAAATTAGAACACAAAAATAATTTCAAAGGTAGATGATAAAACAAACAAATATTCACAAAATTACAAAAACGTTATCAAAAACACACACAAAACACCAAAGGGCTCCCCGACAACAGCGCCAAAATTTGACCGCGTTGTCGTGACAAGTCAAATTGATTATATTTTTAAGGTTGATTTATAGAATAGGGAAGACCCTAGGTCGTCTCTCAAGGAGTGTTGGTAGGTTTAGAGTGTGTATTTTTAATAAAAATGACTAAGAGAGGGGGTGGTTTTGAAAACAGTTTAAAACAATGACTTAGTTGATATAGCCTAAAAAAATGAGTGACCAAGTGGATTTTGAGAAATATGGGATAAAAGGGTCGATGTGATTTCACTACACACATATCAAGTTCATTTTTCATAGAGATTCATCTTGGGTTTAGAGTAATTCTTTGGTTGGAGTTAATAGGAATCCCGATTAATTCCTAAGCTTTTATTTCAATGCTCTAAGGACCAAACCTTGACGTAACAATCGTATTGTCAAGGTCCAGTAATTATGCATGGAATAATAGCTTCCAAAGAATATTTAAATCTCAATAAAATGGGTATGAAAAGGCTTCTTGTGATGTCCAATCGAAACAACACAAGTCACACACTCAAAACCTCACACCGATAGGTTAGAAATTAAAAGCATAATACTCACATGCATCAAATAAAGCATTAAAATCTGAAATAAAATAAGATACATGGAATAAAAGGTTTAAACACCCAAATTAATCCAAACCAGTAGCTAATTTATGCATCAGAACTCCCTTGACATGTGTGTAGCTCCCTCACAACGAACACCCAACTTTTAGCTCGACATCGGGAGGAGGAGGAAGCTTGGGTGGAACTCCTTCTTCGTCCTTGATTCCCCCAAGAGGATAGGGGCCTCCAGAACCTCCAGGTGATTAGGAGACACCTCTAGGACTCCAAATTGGCAGAACTTCACCCCTTGGCTGAACTTACAAATGAGGAGCCCAAGGTTCCCTTTTATAGGAAATGTGGGAGGTGGTTTTGGGCACACAGATTTCATCAATCCACTTGCACGGCGTGTTTCGGCCTCCAGATAGTCTTATCTCGCTTTTAGGAAAATATAAAAGTTCTATCCCTACCACTTGTATGTCTCCACCTAAAGTTACGCAATGTTTGGACAACTACAGCTCATGATATTGATAAAATACAGAACACTGCATTTGACTTGGTCCAAATTTGGTGGCTTGGACATATCAGTTCGTATGGGCCCCATGAAAGCCGAATCAGGATTGGGTTACTCAATATGAAATGTAGAATATTGAATTTTGGACAGGACCACAACATTTCAGCACATTTTGATGCACGGATTTCGTGTAATATTCCAAACAGTTGATAGATGTCCATGGATCTATGCAATTTTGGACCATTTTTCTTTCACTTCATCAAGGTCCCTCCAAATCACCTCCACCTACATTGTAATTTTCAAAACAAGTATCATTGAACTATTTAGCAGTGATAAAAACAAAATTATTTAATCAAACATGAAGCACAATTTGAAATTTTTTTTATAAATTTTAATACAAAATATGTTTAGCACAGCGGTGTAAGGGTGAAAATGAAACAGTGAATCGTGGTATGATCGACATGCCCAACCAAAAACCTGTCCCAACCTAACAATACTAGACATGTAAAATAGTTGACAGAGCCCAGCTTCTGAATCCCAATCTATGATCACTGTACGCGGTCCAAGCACCCCATATCCCTAAGATCCTATTAAGTCATGATCAACCTATCTGTCATATTCAAAAGAAGCATCATGTGTTGGGTGAGTCCCATACAGGGGTGAGTATATACATACCTAGTAGAGTGACTTGAAAAGGTGATGTGGGAGTAGTAAGAAACACACCGAAGAGGAAAGTGGTAGAGATAACAATGTATGGTAAAAGAGTACATCTCAACCCAATAGGAGAGTTGAAGTAACCTCATAAAACTGAAGAATCTTGAAATGTTGATTAAATGAACATCTCACCAAGTATTCTATACCTATAGTATATGATTGGACTCATCTAACCATGGGAATCATGACACGAAAAGCCCGTGATATACCCCATGTGTATTTGCCTCTCCTAGAAGGAGTGTAACCAAAACCCAATGAGTGGGTACTCAAATAGGATATCAAGGTATATATATATATATATATATATATTCTCATTCAAAGATGTCCAAATGAAAGAGTGAGGGGATCTACATCTCATAACATAGCCCAAGAAGAAGATTCACCAACAATTCTATGGTAAGTCCACCTCTGATTCCCAACACCCCACAAGACTACCCTGAACACACATTTCTATGGTAATCAATTACCACAATGTGATACTATCTAGTTTGTGTGGAACTGACTCACCCACATGGTTTTAGGTCATGTCTCAAGGATGCATCTCAGTGGGGAAAACATCCCTCTTTCTCGTGAGTCCAATGGTATGTAAAACCACATCTTGTCACTACACCACACAATCAAGGGGTCAAAAACAATGTAGGACCTATTTCTTTATTTCATTAGGAAGAGGGGGGGGTTCAATCTAGCAATAAGGGATCTGAACCCTAGTACCTCAGGTAAAACATCACCCAGAAGTCAATGGGAACCCACTTCCCAGCCCCACTGAAGGGTATACGATGGACGGTACCCATCAAGTAGCCGTAGAGGACCCACATCCTTGCCGTTGGGAGGTTAAAACTCTGGTCATTGGGTATCTGCACCCTAGTACAATAGGAAGATCAAAAACATGAAGTAACTTTAGAGGAATCACACCCATGTTGATGTGGAGGGGGTCAACAATCTAGTCATTGGGGATTCACAACCCAATACATCAGGGGGATCAACACCTATAAAGAAGCATCTAATAACCTACCTGGACACTTCCAGAAATATATCTCATCGTATCTCAAAATACTCTATATAGGGAACCACCACATTCTACATGGAAAAACACATAGGATATGTTATTCATGTTCCAAATTACGAGTCCAAAATAATGATATACGAGAGGTAGAAGATTCATAATGAGGTACACAATGTTTATGGGGAAGACAAGATGTGTGACCCCACCTCATCCCCCAGTCATGTACATATCCATACATAGGTACTAAACTGTGTACATGCACCCCAAGGTGTTCTAGTGTACTCTCTGATTACATGGAATATATAGAAAAAAGGATGATGAGCGCATGATGCTAGTCATTGATCTGAAGAGAAAAAAGTAATTTCACGGACATGTCTCCCCTAACAGACCTAAAAGCATTGATTGCAAATCTTTTTACATCTTGTCCACTCTCACATGATTTTGTGTGGATGTAATCCGTGGGTTCTCTTCAAACACATCGGAAGTAAATTCCACTGATATTCCTTTCATGTTTGCACATTTAATGAGATCATGAATAAGGCCTTACAAATCATTGTGAACTAAAAATTGGGAGGCCCCAGATAACCAAATAGATCACATCGTTGTTATCCGTGCGGAAAAGTGCACATGATCGACTATTCATTCAACCAAATAGGACACCCAGTTAAGAAGCTACATTTCACCACATTGTGCATGAATAGTACCTTGTGGGGAACATATCATGATCCTGAAGTAAAATATATGAATCATACCATTTTTATCCTCATGAAAAAATGCACATGATCGGCTATTCAATGGTCCAAATCAGACACTTGTTAAAAAGGTCACATTTCATGATAACATTCCCAAACTGAGATCATAAATCCCATGCCTCAATTTCAATTTTAATTCCTGTAATTGGCCTTGAAACATACACATAAATATCAGGGCTGGATCATAATAGATGCTTCGTCATTCCGATGTCGTATGGAAGAGTTACGACATATGTAAGATTTCACACCAAAAACAATAATAATATTATGAGGTGTTTCATGGACCTAATCAATGAACCCAAATTTAATATTCAAAATTTTTCTTGAGTCGACTGTATTAAATACAATGTCACTTTTTCTCTGGCGTCCTTTCAATTGGATGTCAGATGCACGAGTTATGGTGGGTCAATGATTTAATAATATAATTAATTATGCTACTTCATGGTCCCAGGTTGTTGGTCAGGGGAAATTATCTGAAAGGGTCTTTAAATGACCATATCATAAATGGGTTCATGCCACTATAGATAGTGTGTGAATCATACCCCCAAGTGAAATTTATGGGGGTTTAAATAAAAAGTTTATAATAATAATAATAATAATTTTTTCTTTTTTGCATTTTCTCTTATGTTTTCCCCTCCCTCCTTTATCTATTTGTGGTGCGCCTCCTCCCCCTGTAATCCCTATATTCCACCTGCCATACGCAATGACCGCTGCCTCCACACTCACTGAACCACCATGAGATGATGTCTGCCTCATATCGATGAACAGAGCCATCAACCGCTGCACACCCCGATCGACCTACGCAATCCCAGTCACACACCGTCCTTCCAGTCGCCTGCCCCATCCCACCTCCATTCTCACCTATGGGCTACCCAAACCATTCGACTCGATGCCACCATTTTCCTCACTTGAAACCACTTTTTACAGCCTTCTCTTTCCATCGCTCTACTTCTGCGGCCTCACCAGAGTGCCTCACACGAACCCCACAAACCGCTATCACCTTCTATTTGACATCAGGTGTCTGATCCAGCTCAAATCACAGAACAAATCATTGATAATCAATCTTTTTACTTATATCTACATAGATTCCTTCCCCTACTCAATGATTTGTTGTTTTTTTAAGTGAAAAAATTAAAAGATGAAGAATGCACAAATCACAGATAAAGGGGAGAAAAATAAATGGAATCCAAGATTAGATTGTTGTGTGTGTTAGTTTGGCCATCAACGACGATGTTCCAAACAACGAAATAAGCTAGTAATTTTTTTTTATAATTATAGAATGGGGAAATTATTCAAAAGGAAGAATCCTACCAGGATTTGGATATGTTCATTGTCGACTAGAATTTCTGTCAATGATCATTTTGATCCGTCAAAGCTTCATTATTAAATCTCAAATGGGATGGGAGGAGAAGATATATCCACTGGTTGATGGGTTATGAAAAAACCTATTTAGGAACCCATAATGACCTATTTATATTAGGTTGTGGAACTTTTTCTTTGCACCTTCTAATGGTCATGTTATCCGAACATCCTATTCCCTCTCAATTTAGGTTGCGCTTACGTAAAACACTACATTATGATCTCAATAGTGGTCTCAAATTTCCTAAACGAGTCCCCGTTCAATATTTACTCATAAAAAAGTCCAAAATAAATAAAATAATTTAATTATTTTATTTATAGTTACATCCTTGGTGAGTTTTTCTATAGAAGACTTATGCCGACGAATGTTATGTCTCAACTAGGGAAAAACCACATTCAAGACTCAACTATGGCATCAGATTCCTGATTCATGTTTCTGTTTGAGATTTATAATACTTTATTTGAATTCATAGTATATAATATACTTAATATCATTATAAAATTAATTTTAGGCACACCAGACCTCAGAATTGCATGTCGTCTCAGCACCTGACTTTGAAATTATTCTTAGGAATATTCTAAAATCTTACATAGAAAAACCTGAGTTTCTATAGTTTTAATAAAAATATGTAATATATATGACATAGATATTATACTAGAATTATTATATACAAATATATCATTTACTTTTCAATATTTTAATACGACAAAAAAATGAATGTAGCGTTCATACGTACGTATGACCTACCATATCTATGAATGGTGTATTCTATTTCTTATCTCAAAATATTATACATTATTATAAATATATATATAATTAATATATATGATAATTACATCAGGGTTTACATTTTTTAGATGATGAAACCCTGATCAACATAAGAAGAACTACAAGTAACAATTCAAAACATACTTGAATGTCCAGGCTATTAACACCCAAATAGTGAAAATAATGAACGATTGTTATCAAATGAGTAATAAGATATTATACAAATGAATATGGTTCTATAATAAGTTTTTAAAAATATCAAAACCATTATACAAGAGGTAAAATTCTGTTCTTACAAAAAGGAAACACAAGGTAAGGGATTTTATCTCAATTTATATTCTATTGAGACTGTATTTGTTTTGCACCTAGTTTCTTTTATAAGGTCTATATACTACACCTTGACATGAAATATCATGAATATTTTTATTATCATGATATTCTAAATTTATTTAATGTTATTAATTTATGGAGATTATGATTCAAATGTTTCAATGTATTATGAGACACTTTGAAATGATTAAAGATTATTCTCCTTGAGAATGTTTTAATCATTATCTTTGCAACTTCATTTCCTTTTGTGATTGTTAAATTTCTATTGAACGAATCACATTATTTTTTTGCACATAATTTATTATATATGTTTTACATCATTCCTATTTTTCATATAATATCATGATTCATTCATTCTTCATGATATTTTGAGTTTCAATTTGAATTATTTCATCTTAGGGGATTTGAGTTAAAAGTTACCAAGTAGAAAAAAATTTCATTACTCAATTTATTTTCATTAGGGTACACTACTACCTCATTATTGTTAATATTATATGATTTTTTGTATAATAAATTTGAATATATATTTATTTACTCCTACTTAATTATGTGGATTTTTAGTTGATGCACATAATATATTCAATGATTGATTCTCACGTCAACGTTATAATCCTTTCTAGGGTTTATTTTACAATATCAATTTTTTTAGATTTTTTTGACCTAAATGTAAATCAGCGTAAATTGTTTTATCATTGAATAATAAACCCATTAATTTTCATTTCCTCTGGTTATTCATGACATTGTTCAAATAATATTACCATTTTCAACATTTCGGTACTTAAAATGTTTTAGAAAATGTTTTCAAGAAAACATTAATTCATTTATAACATTAATCAGAGAACCTATTTTCTTTTAAAAACCCAATATTCTAAAAAGGATTTCAAAAATACTTTTATCCTTTTTAAAATGATTTATTAAATAAAAATTTTCCCTTTATGACTTTTACCCACTTTTTCAAAGGGATCTTTTTATCGCTTTTGGAACAAAATATTTTTATAACGTTTTTACCATGAAAAAGGAATGTTCTTTTTTAGCCCATATGACATGTATGGATTTACACACCATAATTTATATAAATATTCCTTTTAATGTTTTAAAGGTTAATTTTTTACTGAATATATTATTAAATGTTATTTTCCATGAAAAGGATTTTCAAAATGTTTTTTTAAAATAAAGATGATTTTTCCTAAAGAATATTATCATATAATCTTTTCATAGTATTCCTATTCATCAATGAAAACAACCCATTATTTCTACCTAGGATATTTTTTATTGATACCATCCTTATTCTTACTATTAATTTTTTATGATTTATTTGTCCAAGGATAGTATTCAGGTTCACTTCCTTGATTCCTTTGTTAGTCCCCTTGAAAATATCAATTACTTATGATCATGGAACATTTAATTTACCCCAATTATCCATATCATTTATTATGGATATTACTATTTACTAACCATATACCATTTTACATATGATGTATACTTGAATAGTTGTTTTATTATTTGGGGAAATATTGATAAATATTTATCTTTTATTGAATACAATTTTTTATGGAATATTGTTTGATATATGAGGAATTATTTGGAATAAAAATAACGAGTGGGGTTCGAACATTATATAGCCCCTAAATGGATTGAATGTTTTTCATGAGATAAATAATTTTTGAAAATTTAATTGGAATCTATTTTTAGTTATACATTGTCTAGAGGACAGATCTTGAGAGTAGAGGTTTTCATTTTTCTGAGACATAATTTCCTATAATTAAGCATTGAATTCATTTTGATTTAGTATTTATTATCCATGATATTTTCACAATGAAAAATTCTATGAATGAATTTAATTCTTAGTATATTGATTGATTAGAATGTGTTTTAGTTTCTTAGATTTAAATTTTTTATGCACTTCCATCCCAGTTGTTGATTTATTATAATCACGCCAGTATAATAGTATTACACACTGGATCTGAGCTTACTAGGGTCAGTTCACTAAAGGTGGTATCATAGAATGTTTAATAATAACCTTTGGAGCTAGATTTAGGAATATATAGATTAGAGAACATAACCCTAAGGTAGAATTTGAAGATAAGTATAGAATATCACATTATATTTTTTGTAAATTAGATATTATGTGGGTATTCCTAGAAAAAAAATTCTTATCAATATACTAAAATTAGATGTGGTTCTGGCATTGAAGAACCGATAAATAACAACATAGATATGGTGCATCAGGACTGACTTGATGTAACCTGGTTCATGACAACGAGACTTACTATGCACTTGGATTGACCCTTATGGGGGATATTCATAGGATAATTCTCATTTTATTTACAAATCCTTAAAAATGACTTGAATAGATAATGAAAATGAATTACCTTGGTTGAACCTAAGCTGTCTTGGATTAAAAATAATGTGTTAAGATTTAAACATCCTAAAAATGATTATATTGGTTTTTCCAATATGATAATTGAATCTCACACTATGGATATTGGTATTATGAAGTTCCCTATTATAAAGGATAAACCCTAAATAAAGGAAGGACCTATCTAGAAATAAATAGATCAAGTACTCATGTATTGGGGTTATATTAAAAACCTCATTTAAAATGATATTTAATGATTAACATTATATAAAATATTCCCATCATATTTATTTTAGAAATTTTATCAATATGGTTTTATGAAAGGAAAACCTGTATGTTGGGTGAAAACCCATCAAATCATGAAAGGCCACTGGACTTGAACCCAAGAACGAAGGGTGATAAGGGGTTCACACCTACAACTGTCCTACGTGATGTCCTATTTAAATTATCATTGTTATTACTCAAAAAATTGATGAATAAATATTAAAGATGAACCTATAGTTTTTCTTTTTTTAGGTTTATAGATTTATTTATTAACCATACTAGATTCGAAGAATATTTAGAGGCAAATGTAAATAATTTTCACTCTTTTATGGTCCTTACAATCCTTTTACAATTTATTTTAGTTCACCAGGAATAAAAGTTAATTTTTGGATATCCATTTCTTGAAGTAATGTATGAATTATAACTTTCTCAAACTAAAACCAAAATATGGAATTGTTAATATGAATTGATGACATATCATTGAAATAAATTTACTTATATTTTTAAGCAGTAAATGATTTTCTCAATATAAAGAAAATGATCTTAATGTTTTTTATCCTAATTCCTTAATGTTTATTTAACTGATAGTCTTCAAAATCATTACAAATTTATGTATTTTAGGTCCTCAACATTCTATTGATCATTCAAATGTTTGTTATTTATGACCTCAATCTCTCTATGTAAATATTTACAATTTTCCTCCATATTTATATCTCCACATGAGAATAACATTTTCTTACACATATACCTAGTTATATGTTAGTGCATGTGAAATTTTTTACTTTCCATTATCTCTCTTCTAGGGGATATTTTATGAACTGCAAGGACTCATCCTTAATCATTGCATAATCATATGTTTTAATAAATAAATTACTTTCTTTAAAATTGGGGATGTATTTAGGATTATAGATTTAGAGAATTAGGTCATAATTTATACATAACATCCCACTTTCATAAAAATATGATACTTCTAAAACAACATCCATTCCATTCATAATATAATACTTTTAAAATAAAACATGATTATATTTTATTGAAAAATATTCATAACATTCAACTTGAATTACTAAATTCTATTTTCCATACATATACCTTGTATAGAACATTTTAAAATATAGGTGATAAAAAAATCCTCATTAATGGATATAAAATGAAAGGAAACTATTTTTTCATGAATATATAAACACCCATGGAAAACAGTTTTATTGAAAACATAAAATTTTATCCATAAAGGTAATTAAAATTCCTTTAAAATGATTATTTATTTTACCTTTTTAAAATAAATTATTCACATAAAAACTCAGTAGATATCATTGATAATTTATTTAGGTACCTTGGGACATCACCACATATATCCCTTACAGAACCCTAAAGATTGGAATAGCCATATAGATGACATCTAATAAAATTATCCAAGGAAAAAAAGTCATTACTCAATTCATTGGAGAAATATTTGGGTGCACTCATCATTTAAAATGTCTGATAACCATATAATTGATAAACATTTAAAATATCATTTTTAAAATATTGACATGGAATAATAAGAGTTTGTAGGAAAACCTTAAAATTAGATTTTTGTAACGAAAATACCATTAATACAAAGGAAACTCTTGGATCATAGAACCCATTAAAGAATTTCATTAAACACTAAATAACATTATAATAGGTAAATTGTTTATATATAATGTAAAAGAGTCTATATATACATGTTATAAAAGAATAAATATATATAACATCAAAATAGCCTCAGTTAAAGGAAATTGAGATGAAATCCCTTACCTTGAGTCTAATTCTTCACGTATGTCCTTTAATTACCTAAATAATAAAAGTATATTAATTATTTAATTTATTCAGAAACTTTTTAAATTTTATTAGTCCCTTTATTATAAGTTTCATGTTATAATAATTACTCAATTATTTAAGTTCATATCGAGAATTTTGACAATATTCAGTACTTTAGTCCAAAATGAATTTGGTATGATGTCAATAGTCAAAGTGGTTATAAGTCCATAATCTATATAATAATATCCATATCATAATAATCACATTTATATATAAATTATACCTTTAAATCAAACCATTTTTTATGGTTATGAAAAATTAACATTGTTATAATCATGGATATGGTAGGTCGTACGCACACAGAATAACATTTCCATTTTTCAATGATCATTATGGAAAGAAATTAATTACTATATTATGTTTTCATAATAATAATAATATAATAAATATCATATTAATATTTTAAATATATTTATACATATAATCCATGTGGCGTGGTGATGAAAAATGATTCATATTGCTTCATGCAGGTGATAGTTCACACATATGCACGAACGACATTATCATTTTTATGTGCATGAAAAGGTAAAAAAATAAATGATATATTATTATTTAATAATGATAAATATTTAATTAATATCATATATAAGCATTAATTCTATCATTATAACTAGTTTTTAGAGATAGCAATGGAAAATGATTTATATCCGTCCACGAGGTGGTAGTCTGCCTTAGGCAAAACAAATTAATTATTTTCCTATATGATTGAAATGGAGATGGATTTAGGTGATTTCATTAACATAATAATATATAATTATATTTATGATACTATAGTTTTTATTTCATCATTTTTTAGGAATATATGATGGAATTGGAAAAAGAAATAAAATAGTAACACTTAATTTAAAATGAAACCTCTCCTTCAGATGGCCTCCTTTGACTACCAACATAAAAACAATAAGGGGTGTTATTAATAAAATAAGGCCCATATTATATGGTTATGGATTATGTTAAGGTATTTTTATAGGTATTGGCTTAGCGAAATCTTGTTTTAATTGTTTATAAAATATAAAAATCAGTGTACTTTTATAATAGAGGGAAAGGGAACTCTTGGAATCTTCAAAAAATAAAATTAATATAAATTAATTTTATATTAAAAATGGGTAAAAAGTGATTTATTTCTAAGAAAGGATGAATTTCGGCCCAAATCTATTCATTCAAATAAAATTATACATGTTTTTATTTTTTTAAATCATTATCTATTTTTTTAACCCATCAAACTATTACCACGATATCATGTAATTTAAACATTGAGAGATATTATAATTACTATTCAATTCTAAACAACTAATAAATGAGTAATTTATAAAATTTTATTAATTATCCAAATTATTTTTCTAAAATTTATATTTTTAGAAATATTTTACTATTTAATAAAATGTTTTGTAATTTAAAATTACAATATTGTTGATTTTGATACTATTCATTGCAAAAAAATTTTAAAATATCATAACAATAAGATAAATACAGACCAATACTTCTAAAATATCAATATAATGTCAAATAAATCTAAAAAAATTATGTATTACATTAATCATATAGAATTATATTTATTTTAGTATTTTTAATATAATTTATTTAATATTTCCATGAATTTAAGAATAACAACATAATCATTTTATAAGCCTTTATTTGAATTATTTATTTACTAGAAATTAAAAATAAATTATCAGGATACATATAAACATTTTATCTTTACCAAAAATATTTATTGTTGTATAGATACCATATATAATCCCATATTGAAAACATTTCACTTATTAAAAACAAAAGTGTGACAAATTCGGATTTTCTTTTGAATATAATATTATAATTGTCATACTCTCATCCAAGTGGCATCAAAAGATCAAAATTTCATCAGAAGGGTGATTTTGATTGAAACACACTTATACAGAAGAAATTAATATAGGTTTTGAGGTAATTTTATAGTATTTATGATTTTATTTTTACCCTTAATTACCCTATTGTCCTTTAACCACGTTAATAAAAAAAATTCTAAAGTTACAATTCAAAATGACCAAAAACAAATTAGACTTATTTACAGATTTTGGAAATAATTATTCTAGATAGGGATTCTAATTTTTTAAAATTTTAAATTCTGAAATTATATAAATTAATTAAAAATTACTCTCGATGACGGAATGAGAAAACGAGTTTTTAATGTAAAAACGTTCAAAAGTTTACAACATTCTAATAATCAATTTCAATTTAAAATTGATTACAATGACCAAAATTATATTAAATGATAAAACTATTATATAATTATACTTTAAAACTTTTCAAATATATAATTAAACTCTATAAATAAATTTGATGAAAAAACTGTTTTCAATTAAAAAGTGGTATTTTTTCACTATTCATCAAAATACGAAACTTATCATAAAAATTCCAAAAATTCAACCAATGTATGTTTTGATATCCCTATTCCAAATAAGAATTTTATTTTCTCAAATGTAAATTTTAAAATTATTAAAAACTATACTTAAAATAAGATCACCATCAAAAGGCGACAAAAAATCCTTTTTAAAAAAATTAATGTTTTAAACCATAAAACTAGATTTATGATATAATATATAGAAGATAGTTTTTCTTTTAATTACTATATAATTAATAGATACATGAAAAATAATTATTCAATCATTACCTTTGTTGTTACATTCTCCCCCTATTTTGAAATTGCTTCCTAACAATTTTTTAACTTATTAAATATGTGGGGATATCTTTCCCTCATTGCATTTTAAGATTCCAATGTTTCCAATTTAACCATAATGTTTTTACATAAAACCATAACCTGATGAATCACCTTATTTCTTATCACATGTTCTCTGTGGTTAATAAACTGAACTGATTGTTCCTCATAATAAAGTATTTATTCAAACTGAACTACTTCGGGACTCAAAACATGAGATGGATCTAACATATACTTTTATAATAGTAAAACATGTAAATAATTGTGTAATTAGGAAAAAATCATAGAAAAATATAGTAGGTAGGAAACTGATCCAACATTCTCTAGGATTTAATAGGTTCTAATGAACTATGGACACAACATCCCCTTCTTACCAAAATACATCACACTTTTCCAAAGAGAAAATTTGAGAAAGACATGATTGCCTACCTCAAAAGAAATATGATTCCTTCATTTATCCACAAAACTTTTCTATCTGCTCTAAGTTATACTCATGTCTTACTGAATCAACAAAACTTTCTCTACCAAATCTGGTCCCATGATCTTCCTTTCTATAAAATCATACCAAAAACCTACTGTTTGACACCACTTACCATATGATGCTTCAAATTGTTCCATCTTTATACTAGAATGAAAACTGTTATTATATGAAAACTAAACCAAAGAAAAGTATTGATCCCAAATTCCCTAGTAATCCATTGAACATGCATGTAGCATATCCTCTAAACTTTTAATTGTTCATTCTGACTGTCCATCAGATAGAGGATGAAATGATGTGCTTAAATTTAATTTAGTTCCCAATGACTTCTGATGGACTATAAAACGTTATAAGTGAACCTGGGAATATGAACATATAAAATAGAGAGAGACACTCTAAGTAAACTAAAAATATTCATTAGATACCATCCAGAAAGTTTATCTAGAGATTGGGTGTCTCAAATAGGAAATAAATTTTAATATTTAGTCAGTTGATCAATAATAACCCAAATCGCATTGTTACCTCAAGATGTCTTTGATAATACCACTACATTATCTTTATATAAGCTTTTATTTGAATTATTTATTTACTAAAAATTAAAAAAAAATATCAGGAAAAATATAAACATTTTATCATTACCAAAATAATTTATATTTGAAGAGATACCATATATAATCCCGTATTGAAAATATTTCACTGGTTAAAAACAAAAGTGTGACAAACTCGGATTTTATTTGGATATAATATTATATATTTCATACTCTCATCCAAGTGGCTTCGAAAGATCAAAATTTCATCACAAGGGAGAATTCGATTGAAACATACTTATAAAATAGAAATTAATATAGGTTTTAATGTAATTTTATAATATTTATGTTTTTATTTTTACCTTTAATTACCCGATTGTCCTTTAACAATGTTAATAAAAAATTTCTAATGTTACTATTTAGAATGTCCAAAAATAAAATAGACTTATTTAACGATTTTGGAAATTATGATATTAGATATGGATTCCATTTTTTAAAAGTCTCAAAAACTAAAATTTCATAAATTAATTAAAAATTACTCTCATTGACGGAACGATAAAATGAGTTTTTAATGTAAAAACGTTCAAAATTTCACAATGTTTTTGCAATAAATTTTAATTTAAAATTTATTTCAATGACCTAAATAATATTAAAATGATAAAACAATTATATAATTATACATTAAAACTATTCAAATACCAAATTAAACTCTATAGATAAATTTGATGAGAAAGCTGGTTTCAATTAAAATGTGGTATTTTTTCACTATTCATCAAAAGTCGAATCATATCATAAAAATTCCGAAAATTCAACCAATGTATGTTTTTATATCCCTATTTAAAATAAGAATTTTTTTTTCAAATATAAATTTTAAAACTATTAAAAACTATTCTTAAAATAAGTGCGCCATCAAAAGGCATCAAAAAATCCTTTTTAGAAAATTAATGTTATAAGCCATAAAACTACATTTATAATATAATATATTGAACATAGTATTTATATTAATAACTATATAATTAAAAGATACATGAAAAATACTTATTCTATCATTACCTTTGTTGTTACATTCTCCCCCCTTTTTGAAATTGCATCCTCACGTTTGTTATTCACTTATTAAATAAGGGGGGATATCTTTCCCTCATAGCATTTTAAGAATCCTTTTTTCCACTTTAACCATATTGTTTTTACATAAAACCATAACCTGATGAATCACCTTATTTATTTGCACCTTTTCTCTGTGGTTAATAAACTGAATTGATTGTTCCTCGTAATAAATTTTTTCTTCAAAATGAACTACTTCGGGACTCAAAACATAAGATGGATTTAACATATACATTCTTAATATTAAAACATGAAAATCATACTCTAATTAGGATAAACTCATAGAGAAATCCACTAGGTAGGAAACTGATCAATATTTCAATAGGATTTCATAAGTTCTAATGATCTACGGACTCAACTTCCCCTTCATACCCAAACACATCACACTTTTCCAAAGAGAAGATTTGAGAAAGAAATGATTGACTACCTTGAAAGAATATCCTTCCTCCATTTATCCACATAACATTTATATATACTCTAAGTTATTCTCATGTGTCGATGAATCAACTAAACACATCCTAACAAAATCTTGTCCCAACAACTTCCTTTCTATATCCTCGTACCAAAAAGCTAGTGTTTGACACCACTTCCCATATAATGCTTTAAATGGTTCCATGTATGTACCGGAATTAATACTGTTATTATACGAAAAACTCCACCAAATAAAACTATTGATCCCAAATTCCATGTTAATCTATTGAACATGCATGTAGGATATCTTCTAAGGTTTGATTTGTTCATTCAGACTCTCCATCAGACAGAGGATGAAATGATGTGCTGAAATTTAATTTAGTACCCAATAACATCTGAAGGTCATTAAAAATGTTAGAGGTGAACCTGTGATTATGAACATATACAATAGAGAGATAAACTCTATGCAAACTGAAAATATTCATTAGATACCATCAAGAAGTTTATCTATATACTGGGTGTCTCAAATAGGAATAAAATTTTCATATTTAGTCTGTCATCAATAATAACCCAAATCAAATTGTTACCTCAAGATGTATTTTATAATACTACTATAAAATCCATTGGAATATTTTCCCATTTCCACTATTGAACTGGAAATGGATAAATAATCATCTTCAAAAACTATCATTGTTCTTTATCCTACTAAAAAATCAAACATTTCATGGTAAAGTCAATAATATCTATTTTTATTCCATCCCACTAGTAATAATTCTAAAGGTCTCTATACATCATAGCACTACCGGTAAGAACTAAAAATAGAGAACTATGATCTATACATAATAACTATTTCTTTAATTTTGAATGATAAGGCACACATAATATCTTCAAAAGTATCAAAAAACAATCATTATCAATGTTAACTTTAGTAAACCTTCCCCATTTAACCAAATATAAATAGATCTTCAACTCATGATCTTTATTCTATACTTGTTTAATTATATCTAATATAGATAGTTTCCCAGACACATTAAAAAAATAGATGAATTTTTGATACCAACAAATTCTAAGCTTAAATTTATCAAATCATTAACCAAAAGGGTCACATTACAAATGTTACATGGTTAATGTAGAATTAATTTTTTGACTCAATAGCATCGTCTACATTGTTTGACATTCTAAGATTGTAATTAATCAAGAAATCATAATCCTTGATTAGATCCATCCATATTTTTTTTCTCAGGTTCAATTACTTTTTAGTGATTATATACATAAAACATTTATTATTAGTATATATTTTACACTTTACTCCACAAATATGATTCCTCAAATATTTTAATATAAATACAACAACAACTAATTCCAAATCATGTGTAGTGTAATTTAAATCATGAGGTTTCAAATGACATGAAGAATAAGAAATTAATTAATCATTATGTATTAGGACACAACCAATTCCTTTAAAAAAAGCATCACTATAGATGAACAATTCACTATTTCTATAAGGAAAGGCCAGAATTAGAGAATCCATTAATCTTATTTTCAATTATTGAACGAAATTATCACATTCCTTCTTCTAGATGAACTTACCTCCTTTTTTATTTAACTTAGTCAGTGGGCTAGATAACTGTGAAACTTTTTCAAAAAATATAATGTAATATCCTCCTAAACCAAGAAAACTATGAATATAAATTATATTTATGGGTCATGGATATTCATCAACAACGTTTTTGTTAGTAGAATAAACAATTATACCATATTTAGAAACAATGTTACCAATGAAAGAAATTTTTTTGAACCAAAATCCAAACATTTCGAATTTACCATAAAATTTCATTTCTTTTAATGTTTCAAAACAACCCTTATATGCCTTTCAAATTACACTTTTCTTTTCAAATATACCAAAATTTCATAAATAGGAACAGCCATAAACGTATCCAAGAACACATGAAATATTCTATTCATAAGATCCATAAATTCCAATAGTGATCAGTTAACCCAAATAGGATAACTACAAATTCATAATTCCCATATCTATTATGAAACACTCTCTTAGGAATGTATGATTCTTTTATTTTAAATTGATTTTACACTGAACTCAATTCAAACTTCATAAAAGATTTTTCTCCATAGAGTTGATAAAAAAATCCTCGATATGAGGAAAATGATACTTGATCTTAACATATATGTTATTCAAGTTCATATAATAAATGAAAAGTCTCATCGAACAATATATTTTTTGGACAAACATCATAAGAGCCTCACATGGTGAAGTTCTAGTTCAGATGAAATATTTATCTATAAAACCTATAATTGCATTTTCAACTCTAAAATTTCAACTTGAGCCATTAGATAAGGGAATTAGAAATTTGATTGGCATCAAGAAATAAGTCAATAGTAAACATAGCCTCTCAATTAGGAATAACACAAAAAAAATTCATCTAAAAAAGAATCCATGTATTCATTTACTACTAGCACATCAATAATTTTATCAATTTCGTTATTTTTAACAATATGATATATGTAACTTTTATTTCCATCATTGATCAATTTATCTGCTTCTAAATATGTTATTAATGGTATGAAATAATTGAACATAACTTTATCTTCACCGAAATCTATTTTATCTTGATAAACTGAAATCCAATACATACCAAGATTGATATCAAACTCTAATATGTTTGGTTCAACCATATTTGCAGGAAATACCATCCCACCGATAATAATACTAAGATTACTATAAATGTTGTTTAGTTTAATACTTCATCTTGGAGTTTTCACCCAATGATAAATCTTACTTTGACAAAGTGATATTGCTAATTTACAATCAAATTTCTCCAAAATGAAAGAATATGAGGATCTAGAGACTAAGAGGGTATTATTATAATACAAATATACAAGTAACATACATATCACCAGTACCTCTAACATCCCAACATTAATTGTAATAGTAGAAAATGCTATTTCTACACCGTTATGTATTCGATCATGAAAATTTACATCCCATGAAACTAAATTTGTAAATTTATTAGCATAATGACCTTAATTATTATAGCTAAAACATCTCACCATTGGATTATTATCAGTAACCCCATTTTTTGGTTCCTTGGGATTCTTTTCCTTGCATTAGCGGGCCATGTGGCCAAGCATTCCACATCTGTAACACTTCCTTGTCTTAATAATTCATTCTACAAGGTGCTTTTTACCACACTTAGCACAATATTAGAACTTTATTTTATTACCACAATATTTTTTTTGTATGTTTCTGCATCACCTGATGTCATTTCCATTTCTTAATATAATCATTATGAGTAACATAGGAGTAAGAAAACTCCATTTCAACATTTTCATCATAACAAAAAACATTCTCATAGATTATAAATTATAGAATGGAAAAATACCTTTGTATAACTGGTTTCAATCCAAAGTAAAACTGATTAATTTTTCTATCAATGTCCTAAATAAAATCCGGCATATACTTAGTCAATATTGTGATATTTTCATAATATGAACCTAAACAATATTCATCGTTTTGCATCAATTCCAAAAACTATTTTTCCATTTGGGGTCGAACAACCTTAGGGAAATATTTCTCATGTAATATATCCTTGAATGTTACCTATTACATGAAATCAAGACTGTCTTTCCCTCTGGTATTCATTAACAAAGACCACCATCGATCGGATTCAAATTAAAAATGATAAATGACAAGGGTTAAATTTTGATGTTCCAAACATCCCATGACATCAAATATATTTTCTAGAGTATTGATACATACGTCAATTGGTACTGGGTCAGACGATCCACAAAAATATTGGGGATGTTGCCTCATGAAATGCTCCACAATATATGAGTTCCTTCATGGTAGAACATGTTCCTATTTAGAATGGATACCACCACTATTTGTCGCATGATTTAATTATGAAATCACTGTAAGAAACTATTTTTTCAATTATGAATATCATGGGACATTGATCTAAAAGGATGTACCCCTTTCAATTCCTTCCCACAATAACTTATTTGTGTCCTCTGTGGAAAACCACTGAGAATGAACATAGTTTAGATGAAGAAACATGGTAATATTCAAATGATATATCATTTTAACATGTCCATAAGGTAAATTATTTGTGGTAAATTCATTAATATTAACATTAACTCTATATTTATCTAAACTGACCACTAATACCAACTATAAGACCCCATCCTTAAAAATTACATAATATTGTGTTTTAGTCCAGAAATTTATTTTTTTCACATTAAGGATCTTTTAGGTTTATATTTTTTGAGAAATAGTTCATAATTCATACATAAAATTTCACTTTCATATAAAAAGGATACTTCCGAAATAGTATCAATATATTTCATAATATAAAAATTATAAAATAAAACATGATTTCTTTTTCATGAAAATTTTTCATAACATTCATATTGACTTTCTCATTTCTCTCACACATCCACTACCTTTTGCTTTTTTGAAACATGGGATGAGTAAAAAAATATTATTACGTTATATAAATGGAATGTAAACTATTTTTTTATTAAAACATGAAAACCCAGGGAAAAAACGTTTCTTGAAAACATAAAATTTTACTCATAATGTTAATTAACATTCCTTAAAAAAGATCATTTATTTTACCCTTTGAAAATAAATTATTCCCAAAAAACCAATTTGAAAGAATATATAATTCATGTAGTTACATTGGGACATCATCACATATAACCCTTACAGAACCCTTATAGATTAGAATTGAAATATGACTGACTTCCAATATAATTCTCCAATGAAGAAAATCATTACCCAATGTATTTCAGCCCTATTTGGGTGCACCAATCATTTAATCTAGAAGAGGAACACTCGATGCTTTTTGGGAACACCCATAATTTATATTGTCCAAGAACTAAGTAATGAATAAAACAATTCAAATATCATTTTAACAATATTTACAAGGATGAAGAAGAGTTTGATGGAAAACCATAAAAGATTATTTTTACAAAGAAAATCCTCTTCTTACTTAGGAAAAAATTAAATCATAAAACCCATTACAGAATGTCATTAAACAATAAATACCTTGAGAGTATGAAAATTTTTATGATATAATATCAAAGAGTATATATATACACCTTATAATAAAATAAAGGTGTATAATAACAAAATTTCCTCAATGAATGGAAATTAAGATGAAATCCTCTACCTTGAGTCTTATTCATCACATATGTCATTTTAATTTATAAATAATAAAATTATGTTAATTATGTTAATTTATTTTTTAATTTTTTTAATATTATTATTACTTTTATATCAGTTATATTCATGTTATAACAATTACTCAATTATTTGAGTTCATATCGAACGTTTTGATGATATGTGATACTTTAGTACAAAATGAATTTTATATGATGTCAATAGTCCAAGTGGTTATAAGTATATAATATATATAAAAATATCCTGAAATAATAAACATATTTATATGTAAATTAATCTTTTAAATCTAACAAATTATTCAGGGTTATAAAAAGGAACAGTGTAATAATCATGGAGACGGTAAGATATATGTACGCATGAGTAACATTTCGATTTTTTAATGATAATTATAGAAATTAATTACTTATTATTTTATGTTTAAATAATTATCATAATATCATAAATATAATATTAAAAATTATAATATACCTATACATAAAATCCATATGATGTTGTGATGAAAAATGAATCACATCGCTTTGTGGAGGTAATAGTTCACACGTACGCACGAATAACATTATCATTATTATGTGAATAGAAAGGTAAGAAAATAAATGATATATTATTATTTAATAATTTTAAATATGTCATTAATATCATATATAAACATTAATTTCTTCATTATAACAAGTCTTTAGAGATGATGAGGGAAACCGAATTATATCGGTTCATGAGGTGTAGTTCGTCGTATGCACAAATGATTAATTATTTTATCATTTGATGGAAATGAAGATGGATTTAGGTGATGATATTAATATAATAACATCTATGTATATTTATTATACTAGACTTATTATTTCATCATGGTGGGACATGATTTTATGGAATCAGATGAATAAATAAAATAGAAATACTTAATTAAAAATGATATCTCTCCTTTAGACGAACTCCTTTGATTAACAACTTAACACCTCAAAGGTGGGTTTTATGCCTAAAATAAGGCCTATATAATGTGGTAGGGATTATAGTAAGGTATCTGGTCAGATATTTACCGAACCAAATATGTTTTTATGTGTGTATAAAAGAGAAGTATGGGTGCCCTTTTATATAAGATGGAAGAGACACTCTAAAAATTCATCAAAAAATTATATTAATATAAATTAATTTTCTATCCGAAATGGTTACATATATATTTAATTATAATATTGTATGATTTTGGGTTGACATAAATTCATCCAATAAAAATTATAAAAGTTTCGATTGTTTTTTAAATCCATATCTCTTTGTTTTAACCATTTTATCTCTTTCCACGATATCATATAATTTACACTTTTAAGGTTAATATAATTATAATAAAATGTAAAAAGACCAATAAATCATTCATTTATGACATTTAATGATCTATCCAGATTATTTGGCTGTAATTTATATTTTTATTAATTTTATATCCTTTAATAAAATATTATTTATTTTAAAATATCAATAATGTCAATTTTGACAATATTCATTACATGTCATTTTCAAAATATCATAAAAGCAAGGTAAATTTTAACTAATAATTCTCAAACATCAATAACATGTCAAATACATTAAAAAAATTCATGTATGACATTATTCAACTAAAATTATATTTATTTTAGTTTTTTTAATATAATTTAGTTGATATTTTCTTAAATTAAACAATCACTACATGATCACTGTACAATCCATTAATTTATTTAATTATATCTTAAAAATTAAAGTTAAATTATTATTATAAATATAAAAAATTATCTTTGCAAATAATATTTATAGTTGAATATATCCCATGTATAACCCCATATTAAAAATATTTCACCTGTTAATAAAAGTGTGACATAATTGAATTCTCTTTCGAATATAAAATTATAAATGTCATAATCTCATCCAAATGGCTTCAAAAGGTTATAATTTCATCCCAATAACGATTTAATTCGAAATAAACTCATAATATGAAATTAGGAAATGTTTTAGGGTAATTTTATAATATTTATATCATTATCTTTACCCTTAATTACCTGATTTACCTTTAACAATATTAATAAAAAAATTAATAATGATATTATTCATAATGTCAAAAAATAAAAGGAATATATTTAAATAATATAGAAATTTCAGTTCAAAAAATTGATTTTTTTAAAATAAAATAAATAAATTGTAGAATTTAATAAAAAATTAATCCCATTGACAGAACTAGAAAATAAGTTTATAATGTAAAAACGTTAAAAAGTTCACAAAGATTTTGTATCCAATTTCAATGTGAATTTGGTTAAAATCATCAAAATTGTAATAAATGATTAAAATTTGAATCAATTATACTTTAAAACCATTCAAATATATAATTAAAATCTATAAATAAATTTTAGGAAAATTCAGTTTTCAATTACAATAGAGTATTTTTTCATTATTCATCAAAACACGTAACTTATTTGAAAAATAAAAGCAATTCCACCAATGTAAATTTTGATACCCCTCATTCAATGAAGAATTTTATTTTTTCAAATAGAAATTTTGAAAGTGTCAAAAAATATATTTAAAACAAGTGTGTCATCAAAAATCAACAAAACTGCTTTTTTAGAAAATTAATGTTTTTATCCATAAAATGAGATTTATCGTATAATCTATTTAACAAAATTTTTATTTTAATTACTATATAATTAATAAATAAATGAAAAAGGCTTATTATATCATTATCAAGGTTGTTACAAAAACCCTTTTCATGATGTGCGATATTAACATAGGAAATATGAAATAATCTATAACAAAGATCTTGTTTGAATTGTAAGGACACAATTTATTTAAGGTGGGGAGAATGGAATTCTCAAAAAATATAAAGTAGGAACATTATATTCGATAGTGTGTATGACACACAACACCAGAAGATTAAGAGCATAAATTATCTCGAGACCATACAATATAATTTTTATTTTAAATAAATTTAATATTTGAAATATCTTTCAATTCGTGGAATACTGAGTTACTTTGTGTTACATGTAAAAAATTCTTTCTTAGTCAACTTTCGTTACATAAAAGACAGTGATTTATTGAATACAAATATATCACAAAAATATAATTATTTAATATAATAAGATATAAACTACCCATTAAATTAGTGGTTATAAATAATATTAACAAACTTATGAAAATCTATGGTTTACACAAATATAAAACTAATTCATTGGTTAAAATTTAATTATAAATGAATTTAAAAACCAATAGAATATAAGGGAATATTTTTATAGAAAAATATTTTTTTTTCTCAAAAAGTTGTTCTATCCTAATAAATAAAAATAATTTCAATTAGTGGATGATATTAATGAAATATATTTGTTATATGTTAAATAAAATATTTTTGAAATTTATCCAATATATTCGAAAGACATATGATAAGAACAAACCCAATATCACACATAAAAGCCTATATTTCTATAAAGGCACTTTTACTGACTTTTAATAGCTAACCTATTTTAAATATTTTTTGGGAACATTTATAAATATTATATGTCAATAAATACTTAATATTTGAAATAATTACATAAAAATTTGGTTAGGGTGATTTTTTGAGTTATTTTGTAAAGTTTCATTTTGTATGAATAGTGAAAAATACTAAATTTTAATTCCAAGATTTTTTAATTAAATGTTTATTTATATTGATAAAATATATTCTTAATTATTTTTAAAGTTTAATTAAATTTTTTTTTCAATTAATCTAGTTCAGGTAATTGGAATTGATATCACTTTGAAATTGGATAAAAAAAACTTAACAAACATTTAAGTATTTTTACTTTAAATACCAGCATTATGGTCTCATCTACGAGATAAAATTTAAATTAATTTCTACCACTTAAATGATTATAATTTGGAAAAATGGATTAAATATTTTGAATCAGACTAATTTATAATTTATAATAAGTTTCACCTAGTTTTTGACAAAAAATATTACTGAATGTGATTCAAATTAATTACAATGATTAAGAGAAAAATTAGCATAACAAGGGACTATACCTTAACCATTAGGGAATAAATGACCTAGAAAATTATACAAAATTCATTTCATGTCCATATTTTAAATATATATTACATTTTATTCAGTTTATACCATTATTGTATCCACATTAAATGGTCAAAACATGGGTGGAAATCCATTTTCTAAAATTTATAGGAGTGTTACTCCTCATCCACTATAAAAAGTCACTCAATCCTCACACTACCTCACACTTATCAAGAAACTTAGTATTGATAATAATATGAACCAATATATCATAAATATCTCTCCCCACATAATATAATTAAAACCATGATCTGAAATCCATCCACAGATGCCCTTGGGTGAAAACCAAAAGGAGTTACCCGATTAAGTGGTAACATCCTTTCTCAAGATCTTAGTTTTATTTCTTTATCCACTATTTCAATTCTTATTATTCAATTACTATATAGAAACACCAGTATTACTAATATATTTATATTTTTATGTTCATTTTTAGACCAAAAATTAATCACACTTAAATCTAATCGCTATTTAACTTACCATTTATTTGTACGGTGAACTACCGCCTCACGAAATAAAGTTGTTTGTATTTTCCATTACCACCTATATTGATTAGGTATTATGATGGAAACTATATTTATATATGTTACATAAGATATTTATAATGTATTTTTAATTATTTAATTATTTTATAATATATACCATTATGAACTCCATTTTGTGGGAATACGATAACATCACTTGTGGAAGTGTGGACTACCACCCCCTCAAAGCTATGGGACTCATTGACACTATAAATTGAATATATAAAAGATGGTTTTAATAAAAATATGTAATTTATATGACATAGATATGATAATTGAATTATAATATACATATATGTGATTTATTTTTCATTCATTTAATAGAACAACGAAATGAAAGAAGTGTCTATGCGTACGTACGACCTACCGTCTTCATGAATGGTGCATTCAATTTATTATCTCCAAATATTATAAATTATTAAAAATACATATATAATGAATATATATAATAATTAAATCTTGTCTTTGATTCTTAATATGATGAAATAATGATCGACGTAAGATGTACAAGGAACAAATCAAATCATATTCAAAAGACTAGGCAATTAACACCCAAAATATTGAAAATAATGAAATATTGTTATTAAATGGGTAATATGATATTATAATCATTAATATAGTGAGGAAATAATTTAGTAACACTCTAAAAACTATTATATATGAGGTTAATGTCCTTTCACTAAAAATTAAATGCAAGGTAAGGTATTTCGTGTCAATTTATATTCTATTGAGGCAAATCTGTTATTATGTACGTAGTTTATTTTATATAGTGTTTATAATACCGTTTAAAATGTTAAATCCTAAATATATTAATTCTAATTATAATATAAATTTAATTTCATTTCATTACTTCATGAATATTATGATTTAAATGATTCAAATTGGTATGGAACTCTTTGGAATGTTTAATGATTATTCTCCTTGATTATATTTTTATGGATTATCACTATAATCTCACTTCCTTTTGTTATTGTTAACATTATCATGAAATGATCACTTTAATTTTTCACACCTAATCTCTTATATGGTGTACATACAAATAAATTTCATATAATATCACAATTCATTCATTCTTCGTGATATTTTCAGTTTCAATTTGAATTATTTAATTTAAGGGGATTTGAGTTAAAAGTTACCAAGTGGAAACGAATTTCAATACGTAATTTATTTTCTTTGGGTTATACTATTACCTCATTGTTTATAATATTATATGATTATTTTTTAGTGAGATTGACTATATATTGTTGCATTTCCACTTCCTAAAGAAAATTTACATTTTATACACATAATCTACTCGTTGACTAATTCTCACATCTATGTTATAATATTTTCAAGGATTTACATTAAAATCTTAATTTTTTGGAATTGTTTGCACCTGAATTTCAATCAATAAAACTATTTTATCATTGTCTAGTTAATCCTTTCATTTTATTTTCATCTGTTTATTCATGACCATTGTCAAATAATGGTACCATTTCCCCACTCTTTGGTACTTAAAATTTTATATAAAACATTTTCAAGAAAATCTGACTACATTTCACCCTTTTTCAGAGGACCTTTTTTCTTCTAAAAAACAAGTTTTATAAAAAGGATTTCAAAAATGTTTTCAAAATTTGCTAAATGAATTATTAAATAAATTTTTACCATATTTTTCTTTTACCAATGTTTTCTGGGAATCTTCTTATCAATTTCCGAACAAGGCATATTTCAAACCTTTTTACCCTGAAAAAAGAATGTTCTTTTTACCTCGTATAACATGTATGGATTTACCTACCATAATTTCGTTAAATATTATTTTTAAATTTTAAATTTTAAATTTCAGATGAGTTATTTTTAAAAGTGATTTTCAAATAAAAGTATTTTCAATATTTTTTTCAAATAAAAAGGATATTTTCCTCAATAATGGTTTCAAAAGATATTTTTATATAATTTCTATTCATAAATGAAAATAAACTATTATTTCTATTCCACTATGAATATGTTTTACTGATACCATCCTTATTATTCCTATAGATGGATCATAATTGATTTGGAGAAGGAAAATATTCACGTTCACTTCCTTGATTCCTTTGTTAGTCCCCTTGAAATATTCAATTTATAATGATCATTGAACATTGAATTTCCCTTAATTATCAATGTAATATATTTTGGATACTACTATTGACTAAACATTATTCCATTTTACATACAGTGTCAAATTTGATATATATTTTATTCTTTGGGAAAATATTGATAAATCTGTATCTTTTATTCAATACAGATATTTTATAAGCCATATTATTTGATATATGAGGAATGATTTGTAATAGAAATGATGGTTGGGGTTCGGACATTATATATCCCCTCGATGCATCGATAGGTTCTCTTAAAATAAATACGTTGCACCAATTAAATGGGGTTCTACATGTAGTTTTCATTTTTTGGAGGATGGATCTTGATAGTAGAGGTTTTAATGTGCCTAAGACACAACATCTTATAATTAGGCATTGCCTTAATTTTGTTTAAATATTTATTATCCATGAGATCTTCAGTTTGAAAAAGTATATAGTTTCATTTAATTATCAGTTTATTGAATAAATGACTTCTGTTTTAGTTTGTTACCTTTCCATATTATTTATACACCTCCTTCTTAGTTTTTTATTACATTGTATCTGATATTAGTTATTTACCGTTCCATAATTATTATTCTCATTGATTCATTATTTATTCTGCTACACTATAACCTTACTGAGAATTTTAGATAACCCTTATTTTATTTTCTTTCACTAGGATTACCTGAAGTGTTCTAATAATGTTACTAAAGGATATGCTATATGGAATAATGTTGCCCAAAAAATAAAAAATTATGTTGTAATTAGTATATTTATTTGTAATAGAAGACTCTTGTATGTATCTAGTTTACCATGAATACTAAACTCTTTAGTCCTTTTGGATTTTATTCTTTGTAAAAATTCTAATATAATGGTAGTAGACACTAGCTCAGAGAATTCTGGGGTTGAGTCGTGGCATTAAAACACAAAAACATAATCACAGGTTAATAAAAACAGCCAAGAGATCATGATGAAAAAAGTCACATAATGGAATCAAGTTCAATCCCTATCCCAACATGATTTATCATGTACTAAACATAACCCAATTCATTGGATCACTATATAATTCCAAGATCACCCATCACTTTTATTTCATTCTCATGCTCAAGTGTACCACATAGACCATATAACATGGATTCATTCAATATCATATTTTATACCATGATCAAGGAGTTTGGAATAAAGACATGTAATTCCCATGTCAAAGAAGTGTAAGTGTATAAAGGTGAAAACCCATGATAGAAAATGAGTATGGTATTAACTACAAAAATTTTTTGGCATGGAAAACCGTGATGAAAATTCGGTAGCAAAACGACGTCACATATAAATTCAAAAAATGGGTTTATGAGAGATAAATTGGTTTCCCTATAATTTGGAAATTATATTAAAATTAAAAGGTACATTAAAATACATATGCTAACATTAGTAATTAGAAATATAGGGCATAATATAATAACAAAACATTAATAAAGAAGCGAAGGCGAGGATCCCATAATAAATTTCAGCACGGTAATGAGTGTAATAAAGGTTCATGAGATGGATTAAATGAGATATAGAGGTGTATTTAATAATTTAGAAATCAAATGGAAATTAAGTGCGATATGGAAGATCATATATAAATATGAACAAATGGTAATTAAATTGCATAACATAAAAGAGGTGCTTAAATAAAAAGGAGAGAGGGAGATCCTTTACTAAATTTTAGAATTATAACAACTTAGGTAAGGGTATAAATGAGAGAGGATAAATTTTATATAATTCAAATAACAAAAAATGGATTTTAAGGTAATATTTATAAATGAATGATAATATAACCAGTTGATATTATAGGAGACAAATTTCAAAGAAGGATCTTAAATTGAAAGGAGGAGATGAATGCCCCTCACTTGAGTGTGTGACTCCAAATTCATGACAGTGGATTATTGAGAGCGTAAGGGAGAAATGATAGGACTATAGAGAGGGTAGGGAAGAGTAAGGTATTGATAAAATTATTTTTATTGAATATAAATAAGATCTTGTGTGGGTTTATTTAGGATATTAGTGGGGATATGTTTATTATTTCTCAGACATATGATTGGGTATCTATATAATAAAATAACCAAAACCAAAAACAATTGCATGGTTTTACCCATGTTTTATATCAAAAGGGTGTTTTTGTAATTATTTTATATGCCCAATGTCTGAAAATATTAAAATAATACACTTGTTGACGTGGAAGTGAGTCACATCCTTAAGAAATGATTTTAAATTGTTAAAATATATTATATGTTTTGTAGGATTCCTTAAAAATTTATAAAATTAATAAAATAAACATACAATCACATTATTTTAAAGTTATAAAATATATTTCTTCTTAGATTCAATTTATAGTATTTATTACATCACTTTAGGTTCATTATGATGTCATAATACACACTGTATATTTATACCGTATTTAATTTTTACCAAAAAATTCACATATCTCATAAAATTATAAAAAATTAACCACTGGATTATTTTAAAATTAGGATTATAAAAATTCTATTAATTTTATCTAAATAATTTTCTAAATATATGAATTTTCAATTATATACTAATTGTAAACATTTAATTAGAAATGTTGAGTTGTTTTTATAATATAAGTTTTTGAAACATTATTGAAATTATATTTGACTTCATAAAAATTATATCATCATTTATATTTAATAAAAACTATATTAAAAAAATATTTTATTAAAATATTATTTATTTTGAACATAATTTAATTTATCAAAAAAAATTCCTTAATTGAAATCGCATGTTACTCAAAAATACAATTTGTGTTTTATCGTATAAAAATTTATTTTTTATTAAAGAGATTGATTAATCATTTATAACGTAAAAAAATATGGGGAAAATATAATAATTATTTAAATTAAAACAAAAATTAAAATATTCATACTTTTGGGGTTACTTTGTTTATTGTTTTGAGAAATTATTTTTACCCTTAATTAACCTATTTACCTTTTACCATAGTAATAAATATTTATTATAGTAATTATTCATTAAGTTGAAATTATTAGGTAATATTAATTATGAAGATTTAAAATATGAAACCCATTATATCAAAATTAATTCACATAGACGTAATAATTTAATTTGATATAAAGCCGCAAGCACGATGGAAAACGATTTTTCGAAATTTTTTTTTTGAAGGAATAGATGATTTCACATTAACAATATAACTAGTAATATTCATTATATGAATTTACATTAATAAATATTTATATTTAACATAAAAATTTCATATAAATCATTTCTCTTGAGGGGTTATTTTTATTAATTAGAATCAACAAATATTATGCATGTTAAAATAGTATTCAAAAAAATCTTTTTTAATCCTAAAATAAACATGTATTAAAATCAAGTATAAAGATCGATTAAATGTCATTAATTGAATTAAATATAAATTAATAATAATTATTTCACCTTTAAATAAAATTAAAATAATTCTGTTACTTTTATATTATTTAATTTATCAAAACAAATAACAATTTTACTTGAAAACAACATTTTTTACTATTCATTGAAAAATATCTATTTTCTAAAAAATTAAAAAAATCCACCCTAAGTTAATTTTCATATGATGACATAAAAAATGGTCTTGTTTTATAAAAATAATATTATAAAAGATCTATAAAATATTTATAATATTTATATAAATAAATAAAATTTATTTTTTAGGGAAAAAAATTTTTATGAACAAAATGACGTTACCAAAAATTGATTGATTATTTACTAAGAATTTATGTATATATTTAGGAATAAAAAAAACACATATACACACACATATATATATTTCTTAAAGTATTTAATCCTACCAATATCCACAAATTTAATGGAAAGGTTAAAATGGCCATATTTAAATAATCATTGTCTGTTTGGGTATGGTGTTGCGGATCACATATGATATCAATCATAGTTTTCTATCATAAAAACTCAAGGCATTACATTATTTAAATCCTTAATGAATTGAATCCTCAAAATTTAAACTTGATCTCAGTAAGATTTGTTTTTAGAATTAAAAATATATATATTGTAAAACCACATTGTAGAAAGGGTTAGTAAAACATCCTCTGGAGAAGAGGCAAAAAGAAGTTTGAAGGTCATCACATAATGGGATTTACGATTAGGATAACATTACTAGGAAGTGAAAAAGTTGAAATGGAAGAGAAAAATAACACTATGTATCTAATTGATTTTGATATAGAACATGATTAAGAGAAAGTTAGTGACCACAAAACCATAATTCTATGATGGGTAAAATGAGAATCAATTCATTAGAAATGATCATAACATGAAAATATTTTTTATTAAAGATTATTTACCTAGAGTTAAGGAATTACATTATCATATATACTAAACAAATAATGAAATATACATTATTGAAACATATAATTTCATCCTTTAATTAATTTCTCTTACAATCTCATCTTTTTACCCAAATGATGAGAACTCATGATAATTTATTTATGCTTGAATTAATAGAATAAACTTTTAAAGAATCAAATAATCTACCAAATAATAACAATATATTCTTCATATATCATTCCATAGACTATAATAATGGTTAAATTATGGATGGATATTTTTAAACTATTTAACACATAAATGATAATATAATAACATTAATGGGAAAATCTAATAAATGACATGTATTTCTTTGAATTATGAATTTCTAGGATTAGACCTATTATATCAATGATATATTTCCTAACATAATCACTAATGGAATTTTTTGTCACTTAATACATGTTTTTAATGAGATTTTTAATTTATCAATGTATATCGCCCAGGAGTGTCAAACCAGCTGTGTAGTAATGCCCGTTTTCATGGACTATTTCCCGGTCGAGTCTAGCTCAACACGGTGTTTTCGCGTTTTACCCCTATGTACATCTATTCTAGACCTACAACGAATTTAGTATCAATATAGGTATGTATTTTTTGGATAATCTAATTTAATTACAATTACCAAAATTTGGGAATTTTTTCTTAAATTTAGTCTTATCAATAAGGATTTCCCTAGAGTTTTTATTGGATCCAATGATGTTCTTCGTTGAAAATGGAGTATTGTTTGTGTTTTTTGTATAACCTCATATGGAATATCTGGGATTTTTCAAGGAAATGGATATTACATTTTATCTTGATAATAGTATTGAGGGTTTCATCATTTCTTCATTTTTACCTAATTTTTGGGGTCCAAAATATTGAGTAAGAGGCTAGTATCATGAAGGGTAGTTTCTTTGGAAAAAACCTGCTCTTGAAAGTGGTAAAAGCATGGGTTTTGTAAAGAATGGGATGATTTTTGTGTATATGAGGAACATCGTCAACTATGATGGTGATCTCCATGATTATGAGAATATGGGCTTCTAAAAGGAATGGAAGTTTTAACCGACAACTCCACAATTATTACATGAATCATGAACACTACAATGAGTTTTGACGGAAATATCTACGGTTATGACAAGCATTGATAATGAAAAATTTCTGTAGAGAATTGTAATATAATGATCATCATGAATATGTTTTTGAAAGATACAACAAATCCAATAATAGGTGGTGGAGCATCAAGAACATACTTTCCTATAAATATAAGGCCTCCACTCTTCATTTTACAAGAGAGTTTTAAAGAAAATCTAGAATCACATTGATTTCATGAATCTAGTGGAGCACCATCAAACTGACATTCCATGTGATATTGAGCATCATTATAAGTCATTTTGAGTCTTGACTAAGGAAAATTATTTTTATTAAATAGTGATTCGCAATGATAGGGTCTTCCACATTGACTCAGTGAACTTCGTAGAGGAATTTTGTTCCACGAAGGTAGTGAGCTTCATGAAGTTTGGGTGCTTTGAGAAAGGCTATTTTGAATATTAATTTTTCTATGAACATGTCTTTCAAATAGATTCAAAGCAGGTTGATGGTTTAAGAAGAGTATCATGCTAAAATAGGGACAAATACTTTAATTTCCATGGATTTAAAATGCATTTATATCAATACTTTGAGTAGGACTTTACCCAAGGCAGTGATCTAGAGTCAATAGAAGTGTTCTAAGGGACTTAGAGAGTAATCCCTAAAACCTTGTAAAGGTAGTGTGGCTGTCAGAGAGTAAATGCGTCTGAACTTCAATATTCCACAACTAGTGAAGATTAGTGTATTTAGTTAGGACTGAATATATGTTAGTGTATGTTTCTCGGACCGACCCTTAGTGGTGAACCAAGTAAAATATTTATGTTTTCCTTCTGTGGGTGATTATTTAAATTACTAGAAATTACCAACAAAAATGTTTAATAGGTTCCTACCAACATGGGAATATGAACCATCGTTTTAAAAGAAAAAGTTAACACCCCAATTCACCCACCCCTCTAAGGGTGCTTCTAGGTCCTTTAAGTGGTATCAATGCTAGGGTTTAAATCTAGAACCAAAGAATCTATGATTGATATAGTTGAAAATTAAGATCCATAAAAAGATAAATCTAGAGATAATCTGTTTATTTCTGATACGGATCTCAAGATGAAACATTATAATTCTATTGGGATGCATGAGAATCAAATAAACGGAATAAAATATGGAGATCATTTTTGGAAGAGTCATCATAATATTTTGTTGGACTAGAAGCTAAGATTAATCAACTAGAAGAAGTAGTAAATGAGAATTAAACACCCCTGAAAAGAACATAATATATAGTATAATTTAAGTATAAAAATAAAGAATAAGAAACGACTATCAATGAAATTACATCTAGACTGGAGTATTGGTATAATACTATTGAGGGATTTGAAGAAGTAGTTGTTACTGTAATGAGTAAACCTGAAAGTTAATTAAACTAAAAAGAAACAAAGAAGACTATATAGTTTAGAATATTCTGAAATGTTGAGTTGTTGGAGAGATCTATGTGTGGTTCTAAAGGTGTAGAGAATGCTCTGAATTATCAAAGATCTACATTCATGGGATAAGTGTAATCAGATGTGATTCAAAAACATCAAATATAGAAAATATAATAGATCAAAATTAATGAAATATGAAGGTTGGACAGATCTCAAATTCAACTGAAGTCCTACCAATGAAAGACTCAAAACAAACTAAAATGAGAAATAAAAACATTCCCCAGGTTTCAATAATTTATTGGAAGTCAAAAAAATTTCCTATGTAAGGGTACACGAGGAGGAATAAGTGTGATAAGTTGTTTACTCTTATCAAATGTTAATTTTGTGGCTATCTGGGTCACACCATGCCATATTGTGTAGTGGTAAGGAGCTATATGAATGTGGAAGAGCTAGGAAGTCAATAAGAAAGAACAAATTCTTATCCTACATATTTTAGAAGAAATAGATTTTTTGGATATTTCATTCACTACAATAACTTTGGATATAAATCTATTCATTGTAGGAATTGGAAATGTGGAAATGATACCAACATAACATAGACAGAATTCAATACTTTCCAACCAGATGGTGTTTCTCTTACAAATATATTTTCTCCTCTGGAAGAACTATAGTAGTATGATGAACCAATACACATGGTAAAGAGTGTAAAATACCATATTTATCTTCTACTAAATTAAATATTTCATAGATGGAAAAGTTGAGAAATCTTATCTTACAAAAGTCACTCTCAAAGATACAAAGAACCATAGGAAATAGATTCTTGATAGTGGATGCTCATCCTATATGATGAGAAATGTGGAACTCTTAACAACTTTTATTAAAAGGGTAAATGGACCAGTTTGGTTTGATAATGATGGTTCTTTAAAGAAAAAAGGGAGTTTCTGTACAAATCTGTCTAGTAGCAAGCTAATGAAAATGGTCGTTCTCTATGTGGATGGCATGTTTCACAATATACTGAGTGTGAGTCAACTATTCGACTCAGGACTGATAGAGAAATTAAATCAAAATGGTTGCACTATTATAGGAAAGATATGGAATTATCTTATCAAATGATATATAATATAGGGAATCTAATATCAGGTTGATAGTAAAGAAATTTTTTTCTACATGACTATTGATGAAGAATACATCTTGTGGAACTGATGGTTGTGTCACATTAATTAGCAAGGCATGGAAAGGATATCTAATCTGAAGATTGTCATGGATATACCTAATTAAAAGCATGAACTTGAAATGATTTGTAATTCTCATATACGACAGAAATTGGTCTGCAGTTCATATCAACCAAAGATGAAAACGACATCAAATCTTATTGATCTCATCTATATAGATGTATGTGGTCTGATAAATGTTTTTGGAACATATAGAGAATGGTACATTATTATATTAATTAATTATTATAGTAGAATGGATTGTGTGATGGTTATAAATAGTAAATGACAAGATATTGATTGCATTAAAATGTATTAATGAATTTCCAAGACTGATACTGGATAAACAATCAATGTTCTATTATATGACAATGTAAGGGAATAAACATCCCTTTTGTTTGAATATTACCTGGAGAAACATGGAATATAATATGATCTGGCTGTTGTGAGAACCTCGCACCAAGATGGATATACTGAGCATAGGAATTTAATGGTGATCAATATGGAAAAGAATATTGCTGATTTAGAGTCTTATCACTCTCCATTACTAGAAATAGGTCGTTCAAGCTACAATGACTACTCAAATATGAATTCTGAATTATATGGGAGAAATAAAAACAATATATGAGTTATGGAATGGAAGTAATACCTCTCTTAAGTATTTTCATGTTTTTAGATGTAAATGATTCATTTAAAACATAGAAGGAAATCATGGAATATATGGGGATGCTTCAGATGAAAGAATATTCTACAGATATTCAATGAATAGTAAATCTTAAAATTGTTTTAATAACCATATCCGAAGAATTGTGGAAAGTAGTGATGTCAAAATCATTTATGTGAAGACCAATAATAACTTTATGGGATCCTATACTGATTTGATTGAAGATATAGAACACAATGAACATGGAATAGATTCAAATTAAGAAGTAAAGGATGGATTTCAAACCATTCAGTGGTCACAACACAATGATGATTTAGAAGAAGAATCAGAAGAAAAACCCATGGTTGAAGAAAAATTTTCTAAACCTCACATATGATATTGAAGATAATAAATTGATCTATTCAACATCATTGGAGATTGGACGACAACAAAATAGATTCGGACAATGAGGAATAATGCATAATCATCCATTTTATCAATTGTGGAACCAAAATAATTTGAAGAAGATTCTAAGGATTAATCATGTGTGAAAGCCTGGAATGAATAGATAGATCATATTGATAGTAACAAAACACAAGAACTTATTAATAGACCCTAAAGTTAAAATGTGATTGGTATGAAGTGTATTTTAAATAATAAAATTGATAATAATGATAATTTTATTAGAAAAAGGTGTGATTTGTGTGTAAATGAAATTCAAAAATTGAAGGTGTTGATGTCGAAGAAAATTTTTGTCCTGTATCTAGACTGCATTCAATCAGACTTTTTCTTTCAATGGAAATTAAAAGAGGATACAAAGTGTATCAAATGGATATAAAAATATCATTCTTGAATGGTGTTTTTGAAAGAGAAGTATAAATTGAAAAAAACATTTTATTTTCCACCTGGTATTTATGAAATGAAGGTTAGTAGATTACAAAAGGCTCTATATGGTATGAAACATGGCCCTTGAGATTTGAAAACTCAGTTGTATATTTATCTAAAGAGGTTTGAATTTAAAAGAGGAGGACAGGATCAATATATCTATGTGAAGAATTCTCAGAAAGACCAGTTCACGGTACCAGTATACATAGATGATATTATATTTGGTGGAAGCAGAAATGGATGAGTGGATGAATTTTCCAATCAAATGAAATTAGAATTTGAAATGTTTATGATTGGTGAAATAACATACATATTGGGTTTGAAATTATTTAGAGGAAATAACACAATTTTATTTATTAGTAAAAGTCTTCCAGATAGTTTCTGAAGAAATTCATTACGCATGACTCCAAACCAATGTGTAATCCAACTGCAGTTGGTACAAAAATGGGAAATAATGAGGATGTGACAACTTTAGATACCATAAAGTATAAGAGAATCATTTTAGTATTATTGTACGTGACATTGAAATGACCAGATATTGTATTTGAAATAGGATTAGAAGAGAATTTTAAATATAATCTAAATAAAGAACATATTGAAGAAGTAAATAGAACAATTAGGTACATTCATCGTACTCAAAATTATGGATTATAATATTCTTCAAGAAGATATAGTGAACTACAGAAATTCTATAATGGTGACTGGGCTGGATATGATATTGAGTGAATGTCCACAAGTGGTGGATCTTTCTTTATTTGCGAGAAATGTGGGGTGTGGTTGAGTAAGAAATAATAAAGTACCTCTCTTAGTAATTTTTAATCTGAATATATCTAATATATAAAGTCATGGAATCATCTCTTATGGATGAATCAAAAACTAACAGATATTGGTGTTAAGGTGAAACAACCAATGGTGATCCACTGTGATAACAAGAGTGTGATCGATCTTGTTATGAACACTTTTCATAATTATCATACAAAACATATTGAAATTTTATATCACATAATCAAGGAAAATGGTGAACAAGTCATGAATAAAATGGATCTTGTTGGAACTAATGACCATGGGGCTGCAATTCTAACCAAACCATTGGTAGCACATGTGTTCTTGAAATACAGGTTGAACCTCATTATTCAGCTACCTCCCAGTGTATGAGGAGGTTACTAGTCTTACCCTCTTTCTAGTTTTGTGAACTGTTTTAATCTATTTGTGCATGTGATATTGGATTATTTGGTAGATATTATCCCTAGATAGTGTGTTTTGAGTTATACAAGTACAAATGATATTCCATGGGTTTCTTTACAAATGCATATATGACATGATGAGAATCTGGTGATATAAAGAATCTATTCATGTCATGCAATTCTTATATGACATGATTAGTTATTGGCTTGTACATATTTCAGAATTCCAAGACATTTGACCCCAAATTCATTCTCCTCTGGTTCTATACATTGATATTTTCTCACATAAACATAGAATATTTGATGTTTTGTTTCTTACAAAGCATTTTTTGATTTCAGCAGGTGTCTTTTTGAATTTATTTTTAGATTACAAAAAAATCCTAAGTGGGAGATTGTTGGAACCAAGTTTGTTCATTTCTAGAAATGGATTGTGGTTTGTATTTGTTTTCAAACATCACAAAGAAGATTGTGGATTTTTAAAGGAAATAGATCTTATAGTTCATAATAACAACAACATTGAAGGTGGTGTTGCTTCCTAGTGTCTTCCAATTTTTTAGTGCCCAAAAATTTGAGGAAGAGGCTAGTGTCGTAAAGGGTAGTTTTCTGGAAATAACTCATCATAAAAATGATAAAGGCATGGTTTTATCGAATACTGGTATGATTTTCATGAAGATGAGGGGCATCGAGAATGGTGATGGTGATCATAGTGATTATGATAATAAGAGTTTCAAGACAGTGCATAGGTTTTGATGGATAGCTCCATGATTACGACATGCATCTCAAACTTCGTGAAGGGTTTTAACGAGAAGCTTTGTGGTTATGATGATCATCACGACTGGAAAATATTCATAGAGTTTGGTGATGGGAGGTGCACCATGAATATGTTTTCTGAACAATTTGGAAAATAGGCTAAGAGGCGGTGGAGCATCGCGAACACATGATCTTATAAATATGAGGCCACAACTGTTCATTTTACATGATTTTTTCAAGGAAACTCTGGAATTGATATTATTTTTCAAATCCAAGGGAGCTCCGTGAAACTGACATTACATGAAACCCTGATCATCGTGAAAATACTTATTGAGTCTTGAATTATTCAAATGATTTTTATTAAATAGTGCTTCATGATGATTGGGTATTCTATGTTCACATAGTGAGCTTCTCAATGGCATTTTATTCCATGAATGAAATGTGTTTTGTGGAGGTAGTGTGCTCTGTGATAAAACTACGCGAAAGGTAGTTTTGAATATCAGTTTTTTAGTGAATAGTGATTTCAAAGAGCATAAACATCGATCTACGGTGCAAGAATAGTTTTGTTCTAAGACAAGGACAAATACATTAATGCCAATCCATTTAATCAAACATAATGTTGATAAACTGAGTAGGACTTCACTTAAGGTTGGGAGCCAGGGGGAGTCAATGAAGGTGTTCCAAGGGATGCAGTGAGCTATCCCTAAAATATTATAAAGGTAGTGTCCCTGGAATAGAGTGATCGTGTTAGAAATTCAATATTCCACAACTAGTGAATATTATTAGATTTATTTATGACTGATAATCTATTGGGGTATGATACATGGACTAGCCCTTAATGGTGAACCAAGTAAAATATCTACATTCTCCTTCTATGTGTGATTTCTTAAATTACTACACATTACCAACAGATACGTTTAACTTTTTCTTACCAACATGGGAACATGATCAATTATTTTAAAAGAAAATATTGACACCCGGATTCACAACTACCTTCTAAGGGTGTTCTAGGGTCCTTCAATTTTCTAATCCTAATCTGAAAATTAACTAAATGGTTCCTTTGATACCAAATATAAAAACCCATAACTTTATTACAAAATTATTTCATGATCTATTACATAATATTACACTTAATAAAACCTATATGATCTGGAATTATTGTTTCTTTGGGAATTAGGTACATTACAAAACTCCTTTAAAATGAGATATTAAAATATTATTGAAAACTTCCTTATAATGCTACTAAAATTCAATGGATTTTAAAAATACATGGGATAACCTAGGGGAATGCATAGGAAATTGGTGATTTATAGTGAATAGTAAGGGAATAGACATGTAATTAGATAATAATAAATGTTAGATAATAATAATATAAAAGGGATATAAAATGAATAGGAATCATGAGCATGAACAATGATATTACATTATAATCATAAAGGCAACATGGGAAATGTGGAAACAACATAAAGCACTACATCATAATCATAATTCAAGGATAACTACCAATACATCATTATGTAAAAATTCCAATAAAGAAATCAAGTTTATACCCTATCTTAATTGGGCATATCATGAGGCTAAACATTACCCAATGTATTGGAGTGCAATATATTTAAAGGTGAACTCATCACTTTTATGTCACTCTCATGCTTAAGTTTGCCTCATAGATCATAAAACATGGATTCATTCATCATCATATTTTATCTAAAATAAATGATTTTGGATTAAATACATTTAAGTCCCAAGTCAAATTATTATATGATTATAAATCTGAACACCCTTAATAATAAATGGGTATGGTATTCACTATACAATTATTTTCGCATGGAAAATCGTGGTGAAATTTCGGTAGCAACAACGACTTCACTTAAAAATTGATAAAGGGGTTTGATGAGGGATAAATTTATCCATCATAATTTGGAAATAAAATGGGATGTAATAGGGAAATGGATATATATATCCCAAAATTTTTAATTAGAAATAAAAGGCATAATATTATAATGAAACATGAATAAAGAAGATAAGGTGAGGATCCCTAACTAAAATTCAGTATGGTAGATGGTGTACAAAAAGGTTCAAGGGAGGAATTTAATTTGAGATAAAGGGGTATATCATCATTTATAAACAAAATCTATATTATGTGGGATATTTTATATCATATCCCAATATGAACAAATTTTTATTCAAAGGCATAACCTAGAACAGGTGCTCGAATAAAAAGGAGAGAGAGAGATCCCATATGAAATTTTGGCATAATAACAGATTAGGTATGAGTCAAAATGAGAGAGGATAAATGATATATCATTAAAATAACAAAAATTATATATCAATTTAATGTTTATAAATGAAAAAATATAACCAATTGAAATTAAAAATAATAATTTCAATGATGTTTATTGAATTGAAAAGAGGAGAGGAAGATCTGTTACTTGAGTGTGTGACTCCAAATGCTTGGGTGGGGATTATTTGGAGATTAGGATGCCTTGGGAGGAATATATAGAGGGGAAATAAGAGTAAGTAAATGATAAATGGATTTTTATTGAAGAGAAATGGGATCTTTGGTGGGTTTATATAGTAAATGAGTGGATATTTTTTTATTTTTACTCAAACATAGGTTTTCGGATCTATATTATAAAATAACCAAAAACACAATCCTTACCATGGTTTTTGCCCATGTTTTCTACTAAAGTGGAGTGTTTTAATTATCTTATAAGCTTTATGGCTGAAATTATTAAAATAATAAACATTCTGATGTGGATGTGAGTCATGTCCTTAAAGAAATGATTTTAAAATTTTAAAATATATAATATCTTTTGGTGGATTTATAAAGGATTTATAAAGTAAATAAAATAAACATAAAATAAAATTATTTCAAATTTAAAACATATATTTGTTTTTGAATATGATTTATAGTATTTATTACATCACCTTGGGTTATTATGATGTCATAATACACACTTTATATTTAAATTCTATTTATGTTTTACCCAAATATTCGACTATCAAATAAAATTATGAAAACATAACCATTGGTTAATTTTGAAGTTATTATTCAAAAAATAATAATCATTTTATCAAATTAATTTTTTAGATAAAAGAATTTTCACTTTTAAAATAATAATTGACAATTATTGAGAAACAATGAGTTTTTTTGACAATAACAGTTTCCAAACCATTGTAGAAATTACATTTTACTTCATAAAATTTGTATGATCAATTATATTTAATAAAAAATATTTAATAATAATAATATTTTATTAAAATATTATTTATATAAAAAATTAATTAACTAATCAAAATAAATTTCTGAATTTAAACTTTATATTACTCAAAAATAAAATTTGTGTTTTATCGTATCAAAAAATATTGTTTATTAAACTGATTTATTAATCATTTATAAGTTAAAAAAATAAATAGAAAATCTTATAATTATTTAAATTATTATTAAATACAAATATTCACACTTTTTTGGTTACTTTTTTCTAGTCTTTGATAAATTATTTCTACCATTAATTATCCTTTTTAGCTTTTACAGTGGTAATAATTATTTACTACTATAATTATTCATTTAATTGAAATTATTACCTAAAATAAATTATGACCATTTAAAAAATAGAATCCATTTTTAAAAAATTAATTCACACAGGAGGAAGAATTTAATTTAATAAAAACATGCAACCACGATGGAACACAATTTTATGAGAAAAAAACATTTTTTAAAGGAAAAATTGATTACACTTTAACTATATAAGTAGTAATTTATATTTTATAAATTTCAATTAATAAATATTAATAATTAATATAAAAATTTAATTTAAATAATTTATCATTATGGTTTATTTTAATTAATTATAAATGAGAAACATTATGAATTTTATGATACTTTTCCGAAAAAAATGTGTTTTAAATCCAAAAAATGATCTTATATTAAAATCAATTATAATGATGGTTTGAATATAAATAATTGAATTAAAAATAACATAATAATAATTATGTTACCTTAAAATAAAATAAAAAAAATATTGGGACTTTAATATTATGAAATCTATCAAAAGAAATGACAATATTACTTAAATACAATATTTTTTTACTATTCACCAAAAATCTATATTTTCTGAAAAATAAAAAAAATCACCCTAAGTTAATTTTGATACACTGACATCAAAAGGGAATTTTTTTTCAAAATATTTTTCAAAATTATTTGTCAAATAATTATAGTATTTATAAAAATAAATAACACTTTTTTTAAAACATATTTTGAAAATGAAATGACATTACCAAAAATTGATTGATTATTTACTAAGAATTTATCAATATATTTAGGATATATATATATATATTAAAAATTATTTCATCCTACTAATATCCACAAATTAAATGGAAATGATGAAATTGTTATCTTTAAATAATTACTGTTTGTTTGGGTTTGGTGTTGTTTATTATATACGCTATCGAACATAGTTTTCTATCTTAAAAATTCAGGGAGTCATATAAGTTGGTTATAAAAGTATGATGGTTCTCATTCTAAATATCATTCCAACCTCAGGTAAGAAGGATTGATAATAAACATGTACCCCTAAGTATGTCAATTATCATATAACATTACACATGATATACTTTTGTGGATCAATCCAAGTAATAAGTCTCCATTTATTACCAAAAGAATCTATTCTTAAATATATCATATACAAGACTTTTTAATGTATATTAAAATATATTAATGCTAACCACTATATATCATCACAACCCATTATACTTCATGATGATCATTGGTTATAGAAAACTCAAATTTTGTACTTTGAGGGATATTTATCATTCGATCATTCATGTAAAGTAATGTTGCAACACACATGAATGAATGATAAATAGAGTGTGAATTTATTATATATACATGATATTTTTATTACCATTAAAACCAATCTATTATGTGATTATATATGACACTCATGTCGTTTCTAATGCAATGAATTTAGAACATTACATCCAAATGTAATTCTGGTTAGATCCCTACGTGACAATATGATAAAATCCTCCCTCTAACCACTTAGTGAGTGACATTTATGATGAAAGATAGTTTTAATAATGGTGAGACATAGGAATAATATTCTTTAAGTTCCACTATTTAAACTTATCTTCAAACTCCTTAACATCATAATATAAAATATTATAATATTATATTCTATTGTTTACTCAGAACATTTTCAATGTATATCATAATCATCTTTCGAACCTTTTCCATCAAACAATTTCCTTGAAATATTTTGTAAATAATGTAACTATTTACATTATCACTTTACCAGGACATACTAAACTCTTTTAGGATAATGTGATTTCCATTTTTTTATGAAAACTAATATAAATCATTACATTTCTTTTTACCATCATAAACTAAACTCTGTTATGATAATGTGATAATCACTTCATTTTGGTAAACATATGTAACCATTTTTAATTATATTTAACAATAAATCGGATAATTTTTGGGAAATGAAATTAATTTCACATTTTAACTAATCTAGAATACTGATTATATTTACTTTAGAATTGTAACTAAATTCAACTATTTACATTTTTGTTTACTATCTCTTATCATAACTCTTTATTATTGAAGAATCGCTAACATCTTAGTTTTGAATAACCCTTTATTTTACAATGATATTATATTTCTGAAAATAATTAAATGAAACTATTTATATTTTTCATTAATGTCAGATATCCTAACTCGTTAGGATATAAAGTAAATAATCACTTTAACTAAATCTGGTACAATATTTTATTTATTAAAAAAACCATTATGTTGATGTGGTATTTCAATATAGGAAATATCAAATAATCTATCACCATGATCGACTTTAAATTGCGAGGAAACTGTTTATTTATGGAGGGTATAATGTAATGCCCCGAAAATCTAAAGTAGGAACATTGTGTTCGATAGTGCGTGTGACACACAACACCAAACACAAGAGAGAATAAATTATCCTGAGGCATTAAAATAAAATTTCTATTTAAAATAAATTCAATATATTATATATCTTTCAATTCATTCAATACTATGTTATCTTGAGTTACAGGAAAAAAATAATTTCTTAGACAACTTTCATTACATGCAAGACAATCTTTTACCGAATAAAAATATATTACTAAAATATTATTATTTAATATAATTATTTATAAACTACCACCTAAACAAGAGGTTTTGAATAATATTAAATAAAATATGAGAAAATTTAGTTTACAAAAATATAAAACTAAATCATTGGATAAAAATCAATTATAAATGAATATAAGAACCAATTAAATATAAAGTGAATATTTTTAGGGAAAACTATTTTTATACTCAAAATGTTGTTTTGTCCTAATAATTTAAATTATTTATAATTAGTGAATTATTTAATGAAATATATATGTGATATATTAAGTAAACTATATTTGAAATTCATGTAATATATTTGATAGACATAAGATAAGAACAAACCCAAAATCACACATAAAACCCGATATTTTTATAAAGTCAATTTTACGTCCATTTAAAAGAAAACCTATTTTAAATACAATTTGATAAATATTTATAAATATTATATGTAAAAATAAAATTAATATTTCAAATAGTAACATAAATATTATGTTAGGTTTAATTTTTGCTATTTTTTGTAAAGTATCATTTTTTGATGGATAGTGAAAAAATACTAAATTTTAATTCGAAAACAATTGTTTATTAAAATTTATTTATATGATGAAATTATATTTTTAATTAGTTTTAATGTTTAATTAGATTAATTTTTTATAAATTAATACATTTTCAGTCATTGGAATCATTTTCACTATGAGACCGGATATAAAAGCCTAACAAACATTTAAACATTTTTACTTTAAAAACCCGCATTATCATCCCTTCTGCGAGATTAAATTTAAATTAATTTCTACAACATATTTGAATAGCATTTGGAAAAAAGGATTAAATATTTGTAATCATTATAATTTATAATTTATAATATTTTCAACTTAGTTTTTGACAAAAAAGATTATAGAATGTGATTAAAATTAATTACAACGATTAACAGAAAAATCAGCTTAACAAGGGACAGACCTTAAAATTAAGGGCCAAAATGGCCTAGAAACATATAAAAAATTCATTGGATGACTGTATTTTAACTGTATACTACCTATTATCTATTTTTTACCATTATTATAGCCACATTAAATGGTAAAAACTTCCGTGGAACACCCTTTTCTAAAATTTACAAGAGTCTTACTCCCCATCCACTATAAAAAGGCACTCAAGGCTCCCACTACCTCACACCACTCAATCCATTTTTGTCGATCAAGATATGACCAAAGAGCTCCTCGAAAACCCTCTCTACAACCTATAATCATATCCTTGGTCCAAAATCCATCCATGAAATCCATTTGGTGCTAACTAAAAGGAGTTACCCAATTAAGAGTTAATATCCTTCCTTAAGATCATTAGTTTTATTTCTTTCTCCACTATTTCAATTATTATTATTACAGGATTACATAACAAAAAAATTATTCCTAATATATTTATATTTTTTTATTTTAAGGTTTAGACCAAAAATTACACACACTTCTATCTAAATGGTAATGAACTTACCATTTGTTTATACAGTGAACTACCACCTCACGAAATAAAGTTACCCATTTTTCGTTTACCACATATCTTGGTTGGGTATCATGATGAAAAATATATTAATATTAATTATATATTATATTTATAATTTATTTATAATTCTTTAATTCATTTATAACATAAAACATTATGAACTCCATTTTGTCGGAATACGATAGCATCTTGTGGAAGTGTGGACTACCACCCCCTTAAAGAGATGTGACTCATTCACACTATACATTGAATGTATAAATGATGTTTTTATTAAAAATATGAAATATATATGACATAGATATGATAATTTAATTAAAATATACAAATATATCTTTTATTTTTCATTCTTTTAATTCGAAAATGAAATCAAAATAGCATTTATGCATACATACGACCTACCATCTCCCCGAACAGTGCATTCAATTTATTATCTCCAAATATTATAGATTTTTATAAATAAATATATAATAAATATATATATGATAACTAAATCATGGTTTAAATTCTTCATATGATGAAACCGTGATCGACGTAAGAATAACAAGTACCAAGTCAAAACATACAAAAAATCTAGGAAATTACACCCTAAATAATGAAAATAATGAAAGATTATTATCATATTGGTAATAAGATATTATAAACCTAAATATATTTCTAAAATAAGATATTAAAACTCTTAAACCCAATATATAGGGGGATAATGTCCATTCACACAAAAGGAAATTCAAGGTAAGTTATTTCATCTCAATTTATATTCTATTAAGACTTATCTATTGTTATGCACCTAGTTATTTTATATATTGTATATAATACACTTTGACATGTTATATAATGAATATATTTATTATCATGATATTATAGATTTCATTTAATTTAATTTATTCATTAATATTATGATTCAAATGCTTCATATTGGTATGGGACACTTTGGAATGTTTAAATATTATTCTCCATGAGAATATTTTTATGGATTATCTTTGTAATCACACGTCCTTCTTTCATTGTTAAAATTATCTTGAAATGATCAATTTTGTATTACAATCCAATTTTCTTATATATGGTGTAAATAATTCTACTTTTTCATATAATATCACAATTAACTCATTCGTCATGATATTTCAAGTATCAATTTTAATTGTTTCATTTTTGGGATTTGAGTTAAAAGTTACCAAGTGGAAAAAAATTTCATAACCCAATTTATTTTCATTGGTTTATACTACCACCTCATTGTGTTTAATATAATATGATTATTTGAATAATGATTCTGAAAATATATTTATTCATTTCCACATCATTGTGTAGTTTTATAGTTGATAAAAATTATCTACTAATTGATTGATTCTCACTTCAATGTTATAATATTTTCAACGGTTTACATTAAAATACCATTTTCTTTAGGATTGTTTACATCTGAATTTCCATCAGACAAAATTCATTGATCTTTTTATAATAAACCCTTTAACATTATTCTCATCGGTTTATTCATGACCTTATCAAATAAAAGTACCATTTTCCCACTCATTGGTACTTAAAATGTTTTAGAAAATATTTTCAAGAAAACCTGACTTCATTTCTCTCTTTTTCAACAAAACAGTTTTCTTCTAAAAACCTAGTTTTATAAAAAGGTTTTCAAAAATGTTTTTATCCTTTCCAATATGATTTATTAAATAAAATTTTACTATTTTTTTATTTTACCAATGTTTTCAAATGAATCATTATATCTCTTTCCGAAGAAGGTATCTTTCAAACCTTTTTACCATGAAATAAGGAATGTTCTTTTTACCTCTTATGAATTTTATTGATTTACCCAGAATCATTTCATTAAATATTATTTTTAAATTTTTAAAATATTTTTTTTAATGAAAATTTTTTGAAAAGTGATTTTCAAAGAAATAGATTTTCAATATGTTTTTCAAAAAAAATGATATTTTCCTCATGAATATTTTCAAAAGATATTTTTATAGTATTTATATTCATCAATGAAAATAAAAATTATTTCTACTGAACTCAAGATTTGATGTATTGATACAATAATTATTATTCTTATAGATGGTTATCTATTGATTTGGAAAAGGATAACATTCACGTTCACTTCCTTGATTGCTTTGTTAGTCCCCTTGTAATATTCAAGTTATTATGATCATTGAAAATTGAATTTATCTTAATTATCTATATAATATATTATGGATAATACTATTGAATAAACATTATTCCATTTTACATACATTTTCTACTTTTATAGTTAGTTTATTATTTGGGGAAATATTGATAAATACATATCTTTTATTTAATACAAATATTTTATAAGGCATATTATTTGATATATAAGGAATGATTTTGACAATAAATGATGGTTGGTGTTCAGACTTCATATATCCCTTCAATTCATTGATATTTTATCTTATGAAAAAATTTCTCAAAAATTAAATTTATTTCAACATGTAGTTTTAAATTTTCAGGATGATGGACCTTTATAGTTGAGGTTTTCATATGCCTATGACATGACAGAAAATAATTACGAACTTCCTTAATTCTATTTTAATCTTTATTATCCATGAGATATTTAGTATGAAAAAGTATATGGACTAATTCCATTCTCAGCTTTTTTATTAAAAGGCATGTGTTTTAGTTTCTTACCCTTCCATATTGTTTATGCACATTCTTCTCAGTTGTTGATTTGATGGTATATGTTTTTAGTTTTTTACCATTACATAATAATTATTCTCACTGATTCATTATTTATTCTACTATACCTTACCCTTACTGATAATTTTAGTTCACAATTATTTTATTTTCTTTCCCTAGGATTCCTTGATGTGTTCTAAGAATTTTATTCTTATATACGCTAGATGAAATAATGTTATCCTATAAATAATAAATTATGTTGTAATTAGTGTATTAATTTGTAATAAAAGACTCATGTATGTATATGGTTTACCTAGAATAATAATATCTTTAGTCCTTGGGTATTTTATTCCTTGTAATCATGCCAATATAATGGTAGTAGACCCTTGCTTCAATCTTATTTGGGTTAGGTAGCTTCATTAAAACACTACATTATTAACAGATGTTAATGATAACTTCCAAGACATCATGATGGACAATGTAACATAAAAGAATTAGGTACAATACCTATCCTAACATGATTTCTCATGTGGCTAATAATTACCCATGTCATTAGATCTCTATATAATTTCAGGAACATCCATCACTTTTATTTCATTCTGATGCTCAGGATTACCACATAGATAATATATCAAGGATTCATTCATCGTCATATTTTTTTCCATGATCAAGGAGTTTTGAATACATGCATTAAGGGACAAGTAAAATAAGTATAATTGTATAGATTTGAATACTATTGATATGAAATGAGTATGGTATTCACTACATAATTTTTTTTGGCATGGATAACCATGATGAAATTTCAGCAGCGTAACGACATCACATAAAAATTTATAAAATAGTTTGACAAGAGATAAATGGGTATCTCATCATTTGGATATTAAATTATAATTAAACGGGACATTGAAATACATATATTGAAACTAGTAGTTAGAAATATAATTCTTAATATAATAACGAATATTTAATATAGAAGAGAAGGAGAGGATCCCTTATTAAAGTTCAGCATGATTGTGTGTGTAATAAAGGTTAATGAGAAGAATTTAATGAGAGACATAGTGTTTTGTAATAATTTATAAAAAAATGGAATGTAAGGGGATATAAAATATCATATTTCAATATGAAAATACAGTAATTAAAAGGAATAACATAAAAGAGGTTCTTGAATTAAAATGAGAGAGGGAGATCCTTCACTAAATTTAAGCATTTTAACAACTTAGGTAAAGGTCAAAATGAAATGGGATAAATTTTATCTATTTATAAATTAAAAAATTTCATAGTATGGTAATATTAATAAATAAATGATAATATAACCAGTTGAAATGAAAAATACTAATTTCAAAGAAGGTTCTTGAATTGATAGGAGTAGTGGAAGGTCCCTCACTTGAGTGTGTAACACCAAATGATTGGGAGTGAATTATTGGGAGCATAGGGGTGACATTATAGGACTATAGAGAGGGGAGGGAAGAGTAAGGACAAGATAAAAGTATTTTTAGTGAAGATAAATGGCATCTTGGGTGAGTTTATATAAGAAATGTGTGTGGATTTCATTACTATTTCGCAAACATAGGTTTTGGAGAATATAATAAAATAACCAAAAACACAAACCATCACATGGTTTTACCAATGGTTTATACCAAAGGGGAGTATTTATCATTATTTTATATGCCCAAGGAATTAAATTATCAAAATAATACCCTTGTTGATGTGGAAGTGAGTCATATCCTTAAGGAAATGATTTTAAACCATCAAAATATATTATATGTTTGGAGGATTCCAAAAGGCTTTATAAATTTAATAAAATGAATATAAAATAAAATTAATTTTATTGTAAAATATATATTTTTTCTTGGATAAAATTTATAGTATTTATTATGTAACTATCGAGTTATTATGATATCATAATACACATTGTATATTTATACAGTATTTAAATTTTACCCAAAAATTATTTTATCTCGTAAAATTATAAAAAATTAACCATTGGATTGTTTTAACATTATGATTCCAAAAATGATATTAATTTTATATAAATAAATTTCTATGTATATGAATGTTTACTTTTAAAATATTTATCAACATTTGTTGAGAAATGTTGTGTTTTTTGAAAATAAGAGTTTCTAAATCATTATAGAAATTACATTTGACATCATAAAAATTATATAATCATTATTATTTAATAAAAAATATTTAATAAAAATATTTTATTAATATATTATTTATTTCAAAAAATTTAATTTATCAAATATGTTTCTTAATTGAAATCACGTATTACTCAAAAATAAAATTTGTGTGTTATAGTATAAAAATATATTGTTTATTAAAAAATTGATTAATTATTAATAATGTAAAAAAATGTGTAAAAAATATAATAATTAGTTACATAAAATATATATAGAAATATTCATACTTTTTGGGTTTCTTTTTTTCTAGTTTTTGATAAATTATTTCTACTATTTATTAACCTATTTACCTTTTAACATGGTAATAAATATTTATTTTAGAAATTAATCATTTAGTTAAAATTATTACCTAATATTAATTATGAGGATTTAAAATATGGAATCTATTTTATGAATATTAATTGACATAAGTCGAATAGTTTAATTTGATATAAACCTGTATGCATGATGGAAAGTGGTTTTATAAAAAAAATTAATTTTTAAAGGAATAGATGATTTCACACAAAATATATAACTAGTAATATTCATCATATGAAATTAAATTGATAAATATTAATATTTAATATTAACATTTAATTTAAATCATTTCTCATTTGGGGTTATTTTAATTAATTATAATGGAGAAATATTATGCATTTTAAAATATTTTTTAGAAAAAAACTATTTTTAATCGAAAAAATAAACTTTTATTAAAATAATGTATAAAGATGTTTCAAATGTAATTAATTGAATTAAATATTACTTAATTATTATTATTTTACCTTGAGATAAAATTTTATTTTTTTGGACTTTTATATTAAGTAATTTATCAATGTAAATGACAATTTTACTTGAAAACAATATTTTTTTATATTCACTAAAATATCTATATTTTCTGAAAATCAAAACATTTCACCCTAAGTTAATTTTTATACGATGACATAAGTAATGTAAATTTTTTATAAAAATATTTTTCAATATGATCTATAAAATAATTATAATAATTATATAAATAAATAAAAATCATTTTTGAAGAAGACATTTTTTTAGACAAAAAGACATTACCAAAAATTGATTGATTATTTATTAAGAATTTATCAATATATTTAGGAAACCCACACACACAGATATATATAAATTTCATAAAGTATTTAATCCAAAAAATATCCACAAATTTAATGGAATGGTTAAAATGGTTATATTTAAAAAATCATTTTTATTTGGGTTCAGTGTTACGTATCACATACAACATCGATCATTGTTTTCTATCTAAAAACTTAGGATATTACATTCTTCACCCAGTTAATAAATTTCATCCTAAAAATATAAACATGATCTTGGTATGATATTTTTTTACACATAAAAATATCATAATTGTAAATCTACAATAAAAAAAGGGTCAGTAAAACATCCTCTTGAGAATAGACATATGGAAGTTTGAAGGTTATCACATAATTAGGTTTCCCAATAGGATAACATTATTAGGAAGTGAAAAATAAGAAATAGAAGAGAAAAATAACACCAAAGAACTAATTTATTTTTATATAGAAAATTATTATAATAATGTTAATGACCACAAAAACATAAATCTATTATGCATAAAATGGCCATCAATTCATTGGAAATGATCATAATTTGAAAATATTTTTTATAGAAAATTATTTACCTAGATTTAAGGAATTACATTATCTTCTAGACTATTAATAGAAGAAAATATACTTTATAGAAACATATAATTTTATCCTTTAAATAATTTCGGCTATAATATCAACTTTTTCTCCAAACGATGAAAACTCAAGAGATTTTTTTATTCATGAAGAAGTATAGTAAAAATTTAAAGAATAACATAATCCACAAATGAATAACAAGCTATTGCTCATATATAAATCCATTGACTAGATTAAAGGTAAAATTATGGATGCAAATAATTAGACCATTTAACACATAAATGGGAATCCAATAACATTAACAAGAAATTTTATAAATGATTTGTATTTCCTTAACATATGAATTTCTAGGCTTCATCCTATGTTACCAATGATCTATTTTCTATCATAAACACTAATGTTCATTCTTGTTCCCTTAATAATAGTTCATAATGAGATTTTGAAATTACCTAATCATATTACCTAGGATTGATAAATCAGGTGTGTATTAAGGCCCATTTTCATCCACTAGTTCCTGATAGAGTATATCTCAACATGGTGTTTTCGGTTTTTACCCATATGTACATATGTGATAGATATACATACATTTTTAGTGTACATATATGGATTTATTTCCATTATAACGCAATTTATCTATACTTACCAAAATTTTTGGATGTATTCATATACATATTGTAATCCCAAAGTATTTCACTATAGTTTTTGATAGAACCAAGGATTTTATTTTCTAAAAATGGAGTATGGTCTGTGTTTGTTGTCAATCCTCAGCTTGAAAATCTTGGATTTTGAGAGGAATGGGATCTTACAGTTCAATCTTAAAATAGTATTAAAGGTGGTGTCATTTCCTAGTTTTTACCAAAATTTTGGGGTCCAAAATCCAAAGGAAGAGGCTATCATTAGAAAGGGTAGTTTTTTTAAACAAATCCTCTTTAAAATGGTAATGGAATGGGTTTAGTAATGAATGAGATGATGTTTATGAAAATTAGGTGAATCATGAATGGTGATGGTAATATCCATGATTATGTTAATAGGAGCTTTAAGAAGGAATGAATGTTTTGATGGACAATTCCGTAATTATGACATGCATCATGAACACTATGAAGAGTTTTTTTAGGAAGATTTGTGGTTATAAAGAGAATTGAAAATTTAAAATTCCAATGGAGATTTGATATGGAAGGATCATCATGAATATTTTTTTAAAGATATAGAAAATCCAATAAGATGATATGGAGCATCATGAAAATCCAAGCCTATAAATATATGGCCACCCCTATTCATTTTATAGGTGTTTTGTAAAGAAAATACTGAATCGCTTTGATTTTTCAAATCCATGGGAGATTTGTGAAACTAAAATTCCATGAGATATTAATCATCATGAATATTAATTTTATATCTTGAATGATGCCAATTTTTTTTATTAAATATGGATTTTCGATGATAGGGTATTCCACATTGAATCAGTCAGCTTTGCGAAGGAATTTCATTCCACTAAGGCTGTGAGCTTGACGAAGATAGAATGCATTGAGAAATGAAATTTTGAATATTAGTTTTTAGTGAAACTAGATTTAATAGGGCATTAAATCAGGTCTATGGTGAAATAATAGTATCGTCTTAAGATTGGGAAAATGAATTTAATTATAATCCATTTAAAAGTCCTTCATGTCGATAAAATATGTAGGACCTCACCCAATGTAGTGATCTATGGTGAGTTAACAGATGTGTTATAAGGGACGTAGTGATATATCCCAAAAAATATTGTAAAGGTAGTTTGGTTGGAATACAGTAACTCTTTCAAAACATATATCTCCCACAACTATTGAATATTAGTGGATTTAAATATGACTAAAAATATTTTAACATATGCTTCTTGGACTGACCCTTTGTGGTGAACCAATTAAAATATCAGTGTTTTACTTATACATGTGATTGTTTGAATTACATAAAATTACCAAAAAATATGCTTAACATCTTCCAAAAAATGTGGTAACAAGATCCATTATATTAAAAGAAAATGTTAACACCCAGATTCACCACTCCCCTCTCACTGTGTTTTGGGGTCCTTTTAATGGTATCAGAGCTATGCTTATGGTATTAAATTTGTCATTCTTTTCTTTCATGGAGAAAATAGTTAAATTCAAGGGAATCCCCCACTTTTATGGAAGACGCATCCAAATTTGGATGAATATGATGAGATCTCATCTAATATCTCTTGAAATCGATGTACGATTTGATATTGAACAAGGGATTTTGGTAATTGATGAAAAATGACTTTCTATGTCTGAAACTGATAGGAAAATGATTGATGAAAGTTCCAAAGTAAAAAAATTCCCTTACTTAAGCACTATATGATAAAATCTATCTAATGTTAATGAGTTGTACCTCCTCCAAGTATATATGGTAAAATATATACAATATATATGAATTTGATAAAAAAATGAAGTCGGTTAAACTTCAAGTGTTGAAGAACAGGTTTGATGATGTGAAAATGCATCATGATGAAAATATAGATACCCTTTTTCAATAAAATTACTGAATTCATAGGAAAAATTAGGGGTCTTGATGAAGATATTAAATAGATTTAAATTCTAAATAAAATCATAACAATACTTTCACCTCTTCACAATCCAAAAATTTCATCTCTTGAGGAAAGGGATCTTTCAAATCATTTATTGGATGATTTTCTATGTAGTCTGGTAGAATATGGAATGAGAGTGAAACCATATGATGCGAACAATCATGTTAATTAGGAGATATCATCCATATCCATGGAGAAACTTGAGATTTCAGGAGATAGTGATAATTAAGGTAATGAGGAAGATGAACTCCTTTCTATATCTGACAAAAAATTCAAAACATGAAAAGGTATATTTGAAAGAAAAATACCCTTGGCTTGTTTTCATTGTGGTATAGTTATGAATATTTCTTCTTGGTGATCACGAAAGTTTGATGATAAATAAGTTAAGGAAATATACTCCTAGAATATTTAGAAATGGTTTTCTTAAATGGGAGACTTCAAATCTGGAAAGAAATTACATAGAAAGAGTTTTTTCTATACAGAAGAAGATGATGAAAATGAATTTTTTGATGAAGAAGAGCCATAAATTAAATCAAGAACCCAATATTATATGATGGATAAAGTTGAAAATTCAGATCCATCAAAAGATAACCCTATAGATAATCAGTTTATTTCTAATACAAATCTCAAGATGAAACTTGATGATTCTCTTGGTGAGCTTCCGAATGAATGAAACTGAATAAAAACCTAGAGATCAGTAGTGGTAGAATCATCAGAATAGGTTAATGGACTAGAAGCGTAAATTAATTGACTAGAAGATGTAGTAAATGAGAATTAAACATACCTTGAAATATCAGAATATATAGTATAACCTATGTCTAAAATCAAATAAAAGGAAAAAGTTATAAATTTACTTACATCCAGATAGGATCATAATTCCATGAATATTGAGGGACTTAAATAAGAATTTTTCACTCTTAGGAGTAAAATTAAAATTGAATTGAACTGAAAATAAACAAAGAATACAATACAATTTGGATGATTCTAATATGATGATCTATTGGGGAGAGCTAAGTGTGGTTCTAAAATTTTAGAGAACACTTTGAATGTTTAGAGATCCATATTCATTTGAAAAAGAATAATCTAATGAGATACTGAATCATGAAATGTAAGAAATAAAATAATTCAAAATAAATTCATTCTGATGCTTGGAAATATCTCAAAGTCACATGATGTCCTATCAACAAAATACTCAAACCAAACTGAAATTAGAACTGAAAACTATCCACAGGTATCAAAAAATTATCAGCAGTAAGAATCATTTCCCAAGAAAGGGGACATGAGGAGAAATAGAAGTGATAATATGTTTACTCTTATCAAATGTTAATTGTGTGGCTATCTTGGTCACACCATGTCTTATTGTGAAGTGTTAAGGAGATATTTGAACGGGGAAGATCTATGAAGTCTACAAAGAATAACAAATTCATGTCCTACATATTTTAGAAGAAATATATTTTATGGATTTTTGTTTAACTAAACTAACTAGGATATAATTATATTCATTTTAGGTAGAGTAAAGGTTGAAATGGTACCAACACAATGTAGAGACAAGTCAATACTCAAAAATTGTATGGTGTTTCTCTTTGTAATGGGTTTTCTACTCTATAAGAACAATATGAGTATGATGAACCAATAAACATGGTAATTAGAGTAAAAATACCATCTTTATCTTCTACTCAATCCAATATTTTTTAGAATGAAAAGGAGAAAGTCATGAAATATAATCTTACATAAGTCACTCTCAAAGCTACAAAGCACAATAGCACATAGATTCTTGATAACATATTATCATCCCATATGATGGGAAATATAGACATATAACCAAATGTTATGAAAAGTGTTGATGGAATATTTTGGTTCGATAATGATGGTTATCTAAAGATCAATGGTAGTGGAAGTACAAAACTGGCTTATAGAGATCTAATGAAAAATGAAGTTCTCTATGTGGATGGATTGTGTCACAATATCCTGAGTGTGAGTCAACTATGTGACTCAAAACTGATAGTGAAATTTAATACAAATTGATGCACTATTAGAGGAAAGATAGTGGATTATCTTATGAAACTATATAGAACAAATGGAATCTTATATTAGGTTGATAGTAAACAAAACATTTTGTGTTTGACTACTAAAGAAGAAAAAATCTTGCGACAATGAAGGTTGGGTCACAATATTCAGAAAGACATTGAAAATATATCTATTCTGAAGATTTTCATAGATATAACCAATCTATAACATGAACGAGAAAAGACATGTAATTCTTCTATATTAGGGAAGTTGGTCTGTAGTTTATATCATCCAAAGATGAAAAGGGAATCAAATATTCTTGATATCATCCATATAGATGTACATGGTCTGAGAAATTTTGTTGTATCATATGGTGAAACGTACATTATTCTTTTCATTGATTATTTTAGTATATTGGCTTCTGTGGTGGTTATACATTGGAAAAGACATGTTCTTGATTGAATAAAAATGTATCATCGAATAGAAAAGAATTATATTGGATAGAAAATTAATGTTTTTATGTCTGACAATGGTGGGGAATACTTATCCATTGAGTTTGAAAATTATATGAAGAAACATGGATTACAACATGAGGTAGCTACTATGAGAACCCCAAAAAATGGAGTTATTGAATGAATGAATTGAAAGTGGAATATTATGGACACAAATATGTTGATAGAGAGTTTCATCTCACTCTATTACTAGAAAGAGGTTGTTCAAGCTGTAGTGAATACTCAAATTTGAATAGGGATTTATATTAGAGAAACCAAAACACTATATGAGTTGTGGAATAGAAGGATGACCTATTTGAAGTATTTTTATGTTTTTGGAAGAAAATTTTTCATTAGAAACAAGGAAGGAAATAAAGGAAAGTATGGTGATGTTGTAGATGAAGGAATATTCCTTAGATATTCAATGAATAGTAAATCTTACAAATGTTTTAATAACCATCTGAGAAGAATTTTGAAATGTAGTGATGTAAAAATCATTGAAGATAAGACCAAAAATACCTTGATGGGATCTTATGCTAATGTGATTGAATATATATAAGATAATGGACATGGAACAAATTCAAATGCAGAAGTAGAGGAAGGAATGAAAAATATTCAAAGGTCATAACACGCTGTTGATTATGACAAAGAATTAGAAGAGTTAACCATGGATGAATAAAATTATTCTAAACCTCACATGAGAAATTGTAGTGTAGAAATTGATTAATCCAACATCATTAAAGTTTGTAAATTACCCACAATGATGAGGAGAATGACGAATAATGCACAATCATCCTTTTTATCAATTGTGGTACCAACTTTGTTGGAAGAAGCATCAAGGGATGAATCATGGATGAAAGACATGAATGAATGTTTAGAGAATATTGACAATAACAAAACATGAGATATTTTTATGAAACCCTAAATTGATAATATGATTGCTATGACGTTTATTTTCATGAATAAATTAGATAACCATGGAAATTTGATTGGAAATAAGGTGTGATTGGTGTGTAAATGATATTACCAAATTGATTATTTTTATGTCGAAGAAACATTTTCTCTAGTATCTAAATAAGATTCAATCAAAATTATTATTTCAATCGAAATTAAAAGAGCATACAATGTGTATTAAATGGATATCAAGACATCTTTTTTAAATGGAACTATTGAATAAGAAGTATACATTGAACAACCATTGGATTTTATGTTTGGTAATGATGAAATGTTGGATTTTAGATTAATGAAGGCTCTATATGTTCTGAAACAGGTACTATGTGTAACAACCAGACCCTAGTTACCCAGAGTCGGTGCATTATTACATAATATTGGCATGATAACAATTGATAAAGTCTCAAAATAACGATTAGTTTATTAGCCTTGGAATCACTAGATACATTCATAAGTATTACATTACATCATAAAATGAAAACTACAACAACATATGGTCTCCAAAGAAAACATTCATATCCCCTCATACTATCCCTGCAAGTCATTCATAAAATACTTCTTCACATCCTGGGAAAAATAAAACATATAAAGGCGTTAGCTTAGTTTCCCAGTAAGGATAACAATATAGCGGAAACATTCATATATAAGAATAAATATTTAACTAAATGTATAACTAAATAAAATTCCTTTTAAACTTGAACATCAACATAATATGGAATAAATAAAAGTAAATAATACCATTTACTTATTAAAATTGATATTATAAAAGTCTAATAATCACATGAAATGTCAATAACAACTTTCACAATGATGGAATGCATATTTCCAGACTGTCATAACCACATAGTCAAGGCCTTTTCCCAAGAATACAAATAAGATTTTGTCAATGCCTTATGCCAAGAAACTAGTTTGTCTCATGAGACCTACCAATGCATCGATGAGCTATAGAGGGTTCCACCCGTCACTTATTAAGTCCAATGAATTCCTCATATGAATAGGTTTAAAAATAACATAAACATTCATATTAAAAATATCATAATAAATGTTAATAATTTCTCCATAAACCTTGAAAGGTTTAAAAATTACACATCTCTAGTCAAACATATCACAAAACCATGAATACAGTATGGATGTTTTGTATCATAATAAATCAACTTCAAATAAGCATAAAATATATCAAAGTATGTTGACATAGATGAAATCATCACTACTTGAGATAAATTTCTCTTTTTTTAAATCATTTAAAAGTCCCATAATTATAAAAGAGAACCGTTACTTTTTAAATATATGTATAAGATTGTAAGGGAATATTTTTTTATTTTAAAATTTCATAAAATAGCCGAACCGTCCGTATAAGTAAAAAAATACATTCTTACCTTAATTTTGTTGAAAAGGTTATAAAAAACCCTGTTTGGAAGATGAAGGAAATATTCATTTATAAAAATCTTATAAAAAGTAAAAAGGGTATAAATGAATTTATCCCATAGTCTATAAAATAGTATGTATGATTTGAAATACATTTTTATGAAACATGGATGTGGATGATAAAGAGGTCCTAGTAGATAATTATATATAAACAACCTCAGATAATGAAGATATTGTGAAATAAACCATTACCTCGTACTTTTACTTGCTAAAGGCTAGGTTGACATCCTTTATAATGGTGAAGTATTTTTTTTAAAATTATACAATAATATTATACATTAATATGATAACATATATGATCTTTTAACATTACTTTGTTAATAATATCTTTGTATTATCATTGTTTCAAGTGTTAACTGATCCATTATCCTTTGTATGCTATGTTATGTAAGCCATGTTTGTTATGGATTGGTTTATCATATACATATCTAGAATGATATTAAGTCTTTAAACATTATTTTTAACCATCAAATGAAAATTATTCTTGAATAGATACGATGGGCAATGAATCTCATCGAATTCGTGGATACGGTAGTCCGTACATACGCACGATGGACAATATCATTATTTTGATAGTAAAATAATATATAATTGGATGGTATATCATATATAAATAATAATTATAATTTTATATGTATTATTTAAATCATTTAAACATTATTTTCATACTCATCCAAATAATAATGTTTTCAATAACAATTACACCACGACCTGGAGACAGTAAGTCCTACGTACGCACGCATGCTGACATGTCATTAAAAGTATTTATAGAATACCGAATATAGTTCTACCATATTTATAATAACATCACAGTATATAGAATATAATGGAGTAATTATTTTATAATTGAAATAACAAAGAAATAAGAAGACGAAGAAGAATGGAACATGAAAGAGGGTGGTGAAAACATTATCTCTTCTTCGGGTTCTTCATTTTGATTTGATCAAAATGGATCCATCTGATGGAATTCAGATCAAACTAAGGCCTCTAGGATGAAGTGAGTGAAGTTGAGAGAATATTTGGGGAGGGTTTGTCCAATCCAAAAGGCTGTGCAAGTGTAAATTAGAGAGAAGGGGGAGTTCCCTATTATAAGAGGGGTGCGGGGAACCTTTGGAAAATCCAGAAATATTATTTTATAATAAATTTATATTCATTTTCTAATGGATCAAAAGTAGATTATATAATGTTTATGGTGGGGATAGGTATAAAATTACTCAACCAATAGTTCTTAGATATGTTTGGGTCACTATATTATCTTTATCATTTTGATTTAACTTTAATTTAAAAAGTTTGACATTTACCATGTCTGTTTGTCTTTTTATATTATATAGTTAATAAACATACTATAGATTTAGAAGCGACCCCCCAGTGGTCAATTAATGATACACCTCTAATTATATAATTTTTTTTTCCAAACCATAGATTATTATAAATATAATATCAATTAATAATATAATATTTGTTTTAAAAACTCCACTATGTCAATTTTGACACTACTTAATAATTGATTTTTGATTAAGTCTTAACAACATTATTAAATCAAAAAAAATTCATTTAAGTAATAATAACATGTGATATTAACCAATAAATTTTTTGTATTTCATCAAAACTTTCAAATTATTTTTATTTTAACATTTGTAATACTAATTAGTTGATGCATTCATTAATAAGGAAAATATTCCACCATTATTGCGTTATAAAAAAATTTATTATTAAATATCTAAAAAATAAAAATAAAATCCCATTATGTAATAATATTTTTAGATTACTAATGAATGTTAATAGTCGAAAATATATAATATATAACCCTATGTTAAAATTGTGTTTCTAAAAGATATATGCTTTTGTCATTTTTGTATTTACTTTAACTTAATTAATATAAAGTGCCATTATCACTTACATGTGGCTCTATGGGGTCCCAAAATTGACCCAAATATGCCCATGGTCAGACATGTATCAACCAATATGTTTTGGCCACGTTTTTATTTTAATTTAATATTATTATACTATTATTTTTTTACCCTTATTAACCGGATTTACCTTTTAACCATGGTAAATAAAATTTTTACCGAAGTAATTATTCAAAATTTCTAAAAATAAAAGTTACCTATTTACACAATTTAGAACTCATGAATCTAAATATGGAATCAATTATTCTAAATTCAAAACACAGAAGTGGTTGAAATTAATTTAATATTAATTCCTGTTATCATAATAAAAAGCGTGTTTTTAAGAAATAATAAATATCAAAATATTGGCACTTTCTAATGTCTTGTTTAAATGTGAAATTATGTCCAATGACCAGCATTGGATTAAATGGTAAAAATATAATTTAATTATACTTTAAAATCGTTCAAATTCATAATTTAACAGTATTAATTATTTCGATTATAAAAGTTATTCTTAATTAAAATGTAGTAATTTTCACTATTCATCAAAATATAAAAGTTATCAGAATAGTGCGAAAAATTCACCAAAAGTTAACTTCAATATTCCAAATACAAAAATGAAGTCCATTTTTAAAAATAGAATTCATAAAATTTCAAATAGTTAGTATTACTATTCATAACAGCTAGTTTGATTGGTTGTGGTGTGTTAGAACTCGAAGTTGCGTACAACAAACGATATTGTATTATTCAAAGAGAAGCTTACCTTGGAAGAATGGGGTGTTACATTCTCCCCACAATTAAATAATTTCTTTCTAGAAATTTCTAGATTATTAATGCCGGAAAAGACTCGGGCGGTTCTTCTTCATAAGTTCCTGGGGTTCCCACGTTGCCTCTTCCATATTATGGTTTCTCCATAGAACATTACCAGACGAGTCATCAGTTTCTCTACACTTGTTCTCTAGTATCAAGAATCCAGACAGGCTCTTCGCAATAAGATAGATCAGATTCCGATTATACTTCCTTATATGTGAGTACATGCATTGGTTCAGTAATTTATTTTCTCAACAATAATACGCAGAACACATCGTGAACCTTAGAAAGACTTGGTGGAATTTCCAAATGGTAAGCTACATCCCTAATTCCTTCTTCAATTTCGAAAGGTCCTATGTACCTGGGACTCAATTTACATTTCATACTGAAACGTATAACTCCCTTACATAGAGATACCTTCATGAAAACATGATCACCTACCTGAAATTCCAAATCCGTCCTTTGGTTTTCAGCATAGCTCTTCTGCCTACTTTGAGATGCTTTGATGTGTTTTTGGATTACGATCATATTTTCCATAGTTTCCTCCACCTGTTCTAGGACTAAGAGTTTTCATTCACCAACATCATCCCAACAGGTTGGTGCACGACATCTCTTTCTGTATAATGCTTCATATGGTGCCATCTGAATACATAAATGGACGATATTGTTATAGGAAACTTTTTCAGAGGTAAATATTGATTCCACATACATTGGAAGTCAATTGAGAATGATCTCAAAATAGCTTATATGGTTTGAATAGTCAGATCTGATTGTCCATCTGTTTGAGGTGGTAGTAAGTACTTAAATGAAGTTCATTATCTACGGAATTCTAAAGACTTTTTTAGAATTTTGATGTAAAACATGGATCCTGATCAGAAAAAATCGATAGGGGTACTCCGTGAAGTCTCACAACATCATTAGTATATATTATTTCTAAGCATTCAAATGGTAGATCATCCATATAGAAAGAAAATGACCTGACATGGTGAGACGATCAACAATGACCCATATTGCATCGTTCCTTCTAGGATTCATTGGTAGTCCAATAACAAAGTCTATCATGATATTATCCCATTTCCACTCAGGTATGGGAAGAGGTTGCATGAATCCTCCAGGTTGTTACCATCCAACATTCACTTGTTGACAAACCATACATCTTGACACAAAATCAGCAATCTCCCTCTTCATGTTGTCCCAACAAAAATGTTTCTCCAAATCACTATACATCGTGGTGCTCCCACAGTGTATAGAGAAATTAGAGCTATGAACATCATCTAAAAATTTCATTTTAAATAAGGTATATCGGGAACCCAATTTCTCTTAAAAAATTTCAATATTCCTTCTTTATACACAAATTCACTCAATCTCCCATCATTCATAGCTTTAATATTCTTCTTAAACCCTTCATTATTGATATGAGAACTCTTTACCCATTCTCGTAATGTTGGTTTGGAAACCATTGGAAAAATTATTGATGTTTCACCATCCATGGTCATTCCCATATCCATCTTTACTAGATCCATGTATATTGTATCCTTTTGAACTCTCATCTTGTTCAAAACTCCATGATCATTTCTACTCGAAGCATATTTAAATTTATTTTCCTTCACTGGGTGGTAGTATATAGTGTAATCATAATCCTTGAGTAGTTCAATCCATCGCCTTTGCCTTATGTTGAGTTCCTTTTGTGAGAAAATATACTTCAAACTCTAGTGATCAGTATATATCTCACATTTTTCACCATAGAGATAGTGTCTCCAAATCTTCAAAGAAAATATTACCGAACCCAACTCAAGATCATGAGTAGGATAGTTTTTCTAATGTATTTTCAGCTTTCGAGATGCATAAGAAATAACCCTATCATTCGGCATAAGGGAAAAAACAAGTACTTTCATTGAATCGTAACTATAAAAAAAACCCATAATTCCCTGATGGTAGATTCAATATAAGAGAATTGACTAATCTTTTTTTCAGTTCTTCAAATAATTCTTCACACTCTTTTGTCCAAATAAATTTAACCCCTTTATGTGTGAACTTCATTAATGGGTTATCCAATCATTCGAAATTCTGGACGAAAATCTGATAATAACCTGCTAGACCAATAAATATGTGTGCCTCAGTTATACTCGTCGGTGCTGGCCATTCTTGTATTGACATGGTCTTAGAAGGATCAACGGAAATTCCATCCTTAGATATAATATGGCCTAGAAAATAAATCTCCTAAATCTTGAATTCACACTTGCTAAACATCCCATATAATTCATGTATTCTAAGATTCTTTAGGATAATGTGCATGTGATATTCATGATCTTTGTAGATTTTGGAATATACCAAGATATCATCAATAAATACCACTAAAAAATCATCGAGATATTTTTTTCAAAAATCTGTTCATTAGATCCATGAAAACGGAGGGTTCATTAGTCTACCCAAAAGGCATTACTGTAAGCTCGTAATGCCCGTACCTGGTTTGAAAAGCTGTCTTCGGAATGTCTTCCTTCTACAGACACAACTAATGGTATCTAGATCAAAGGTCAATCATTGAAAATTATTGAGCTCTATGTAGTTGGTGAAATAAATCATCAATGCGAGGTAGGGGTTACTTGTTCTTTATTATTATAGCATTTATTTCCCTATAGTCGATACATAGCCTCATAGATCCATCTTTCTTATTAACAAAATGATAGGGGCTCCCCATAGAGAAACAATAGGGAGAATAAATCCCTTATTACTCAATTCCACTTGTTGTTTCTTTAGTTAAACTAATTCCACATTGTCCATTCTATAATGGGTCTTTGATATAGGCCTTGAACCTGGAATTAAATAAATGGAAAACTAAATTTATCATTCTGGAGGATGTCTAGGTAAATCTTCTGAAAACACATCTACATTATATTTCACAATACGTACATCATCTATTTGAACCTCTAAATATAAGGTGTTCTTTATCATCATCATAAAAAATCGTAACCTACTTCTAATTACAATAAATCATTGCATCATGGTCCGAAATCTAGTCCATACCATGGATTATAACAAATTCAATCATTGGTATAACGATGAGATCAGTAGATAAAGAACATTTAAATGCTATAATGGGGACTGATTCACAAAAAATTGTTGCAATGATACTTCCCTTAGGAGTTTTTATTGAAAACTCCCTTGTTAAATCAAATTGGAAATAGATAATTTTCTTAGAAAACTAGGAAGATATGAAACAATGCGATGATCCAAAATCAGATAAAGAATTTTCTAAACTTGAGGAAACCATTAAATTACCTACCACCACATCTTTCAGAGCATCTACCTCAGTAAGAGTGATAGTATAAGATTGGCCTTGATCCCTTGGCCTTTTCTAAGTTATGTTCCCCTGATTCTTAAGACATTCATTTGCACAATGTCCCATCTCCCTAAAATTGTAGCATTATACATTGGTATCTTATTTCTTCCCCTTGCAATCACGAGCATGGTGGCATTTTCAACACAATTGTAATAGGATCCCATTCCTTGCATGCAAGTACTAGTGTGTTTCATCCACATTTATTGCAGGATGGATAATCAACTTTTCCCTTCATCCCCTTATTTCTATTTCTAGGGTGATCAACAGATCTATTCTTATCTATATTTTCTTTAAAGTCATAAGACATATAGAATTCTATTTCTATCTTGATAGAACATGAAACAATATCTTCGTATGCCGAGAAGGATTGTGAGACTATAGCTCGATGGAGAAATAGTTTTAACCCATCAAAGAAACGATCAATATTACTTCTTGGGTTACGTATATAATGTGCAGCATACCTCGCTAACCTTGTAAGATAGCCTCATACAATGTGACATTCTTATCCCCCTTTTCTCTTAGATTCAGAAATTTCCTTTCCATATCTACTTGATGGTCATGAGGAAATTATTTTTCTAATAAAATCTCTTTGAACTCCCGTGATTCCATATCTAATACTTCAGCATATTCCATTGTATTTTGAATCAATGACCACCATTGGTCAGCATCTTTAGTGAGGTGGAAAACTACTATGATAACCTTTTCCGTTTCACTACTCCCCAAGGCATGGAATATTTTTTCTCTAATGAATTTATCCATTTCTCAGCTACTAATGGATTTGTACTCCCATTCAATGTTGGTGGTTGTTTCCTCAAGAAGAGATCTAACACTGATCATCCACAATGTGGATCTGGGTGCTCCATATGGGTAAGGTTATTATTCATAACCTTAGTGAGTTGTCCTAGTATGGTGATTAGCTGAGCAGCACCAGTTGCACCACCGGATCTATTATAATTATATTAAGAAGGAGGGAAATCCCTACATGGAGTGCATGCACTGATATGGTTTCAATTTCTTCCACTAGGATCCATTTCTAAAAAATGGCATAAACTACATTAGTTTATGAATCGCAATACATAAATCCAAACTTGTAAAATAGTTAACATGAATTGAAATATTTATTGATATAATCCATAATAATAATAAAAAATTCTTTGAGAATTATATACTCATAAACCATTCATAATGGTTTGTAAAAAATGTGAAAATTATCCTTAGAAAATCCCCTGGGAGTGTCGTATCCAAGAGTGTAGTAAGGCCCGTTGTCGTGCAGCAGTTCCAGTTCATGTCTAGATCAAATCAGTGTTTTAGGGTTTTACCCCTAAGTACATTTGTTCCATATCCGCGTCTACCTGCTCGTATCAATATAAGGATGTATTGCTCGGAAATATCACAAATTCACTACAATACCAAAATCCAATGATGTTTATCTCTACTAGTCCCCAAATTCCATCTTAGGTCTATGTTCTCTAATCAGAGTTTATCTAAATATAACTTCCAAGGTTTGTACTAAACTTCCTCTGATACCAACTACAACACCCTGACCCCAGTTACCTAGAGTTGGTGCATTATTACATAATATTGGCATGATCACAAAAGATCATGTCTCGAAAAACTGATTAGTTTAGTAGCCTTGGCATAACAAGATACATTCATAAGTCTTACATTACATCATAAAAAGAAAACTACAACAACATCTTGTCTCCATATACCACACAAATATTCCCTCATAATATCCCTGCAAGTCATTCATAAAATATTTCATAACATCCTGGGGAAAAAAATAGAAAGGGGCAAGGTCAAATTCCTAGTAAGGATAAAAATATAGAGAAAACATTAAAAAATAATTATAAACATTTATGGAAATGTAAAACTAAATAAAAATCCTTTTAAACATTAACTTCAGTATAATATGGACGAAATAAAAAGAAATAATTCCATTTAATTACTCACATGGATATTCTACTAGTCGAATAATCACATGAAATATCAATAACCACTTTCATAATGATGGAATGCATAATGTGTAAAGACCCGGAAATTTCAAGGAAAAGTTTTTCTTAATTTTCTTTGGAATTTTACAAGAACACAGTTTCTAACGGCGCCTGATTCCAAGGCCCGGTGTGCCCGGAATCATTTTCCAAAGTATGGCTCGGGTACGTTCAGTGAACGAACGAGCGAGAATTCCTATCTTTTGACCCGATGCTCGGAACGGAATTCCAAGGGCACTGATGGAACCGTAGCGCCGGTAATTTCTAAGGAACACCACTTCCGAAGTTGTGTTTACACGCGGTAAGTTGTTGGAATTTGTGGAAGTTGAAATAAAAATTAAACTACATTTTTTATTTTAACTAAGTGGATTAGGCTTTGGGTTGAAGTTGGGTTACTACCCAACTTCCCAAGGGAGATTATGAAGGTGGTGGGGCCCACACGAACCCTACCCCTTCACCTTCCCTAACCTTCCATAACTCTTCACATTCTTTAACCCCCCTCAACTCACATTTAATATTTGACAACATAAGTTTAATAACTTATGTTATTAATTAAGTGAGTTAAGTGTGGTTATTTGAATTTTAAACTCTGGAAATTCAAATATTTTTTATGCTAATAAAATAAGAGGTATGCTTATTTTATTTTCGGGTTAGATCCTTTGTTGCTTGAAAGGTTTGGGGAGAAAAGCTAAGGAAGGCTAGAGTTCTTCATCTTCTCCGTCGAAGACCATGATGGACGTGAATAACGCATCGAACTCCGTCGAAGAATGTCGAGTCCACGGAGACCGACTACGCAACACCTTTTACCACGACAGTTCTTCCGCAACATCTTCTTCCGTGACATCTTCTTCCGCGACGTCTTCTTCCACGACATCTTCTTCCGCAACATCTCCTTCCGCGATGTCTCATCCCGCGATGAATCCTCATTCGACGAACCTCCGTTCAAGCTCGCACGAGGTAGGGGGTTTATGTGATTTTTCCTTACGTGATTATCTTCCGTCTTTTATCCGCGTTTTTTTGGACCGCATGATATCAGTTAACGGGAGGAGGCCAGACTGCACAAACATGGCTGCCCCCTCCCTATTGTTTTTCTTATTATTCCGGATCGAATGAAAGTAACATTTTTCCATCGCACTGCGTGGGATTGAGCGGCAAGAAATGCCTGACGTCGTCACACCGCGTAATCAAATTTTGAACCAATTATGCGGCTCTGTCGCTCCGTGCCGAAGAACCTCAAACGAACCGCGGCCGGAGTCCCGCCACGGCGAAGGGGCACGGCGCCATCGCATCACGCCGGATAACCACAATGACGCTACGTTTTGTTAATTAAAGTGCGGATTGACGGGCGATGACAAACGGGGCCGCAATGTATTTTAGAAGCTTGCACAGTAAAGTTCGAGACCCGAGATGAACACCGGCACAGCCGGTTTTCAAAACTGACCACCGGAGCAACTCCGGTGGCCCGCAGAAACACCCGGAGGCGCGGGTCGCCGGCGCGGCGCTGCCGGAGCCGTCCGGCCGCCAGGAGGCGGCGACGCCCGGGCACGCCGCTGGAAGATTGGCGGCGGCGGATCCGCCACCGGCCTCAATCAACGGCGTTGGTTGGCGCCCCCCCCCCCCCCCCCCCCGCTCCGTGACTTTGGCCCGACCACACAGGCTGAGCTGCGGCCGGCCTGTCGGGCCAGGCCCATCCAGGTCGGGTTGACCCGGCTCGGGCTGACCCAGGGGGCCTCGGGCCGGGGCGGTCTGGGCCCGAAACCCCCGTTTCGGACCCTCTTTGGTCTTTTTCCCATATCACGGCCTAAGGACCTCCGATCGATGCACCTTCAGTTGCATAGAGATACTTGGAACGAGACGGTCGTTTCGGTATATCGCACTCAAGGATTAGGAATACTTTGGGTTCGGCCGGGTTGGTTCGGATACGAAACCAACCGGGCCCTCGGAGCTGAAACACTTATATCATGAGCTCTGAACGTCCGATTGACATGCCTTAGACTTTTATGGATTCCTCTAAGTGAGACGAATCTTTTTCCTTACTCCGCTCGAGGTTTGGAAGCTGTCAGAGTGCGGTCGGGTTGGTTCGCTCACGAAATCCAACTGGGCCCCTAGAACAAAAAAGCCAATAACTCACAGACCGGGCGTCCGATTGACACGCCGTCTGTCTCGTTGATTTCCTCTTGATGAGACACAACTTTTGGAATAATTTTCCTGAGTTTTGGTTGCAGTTGGATTGTGGGCGGGTTGGATTGTACCCGAAATCCATCCGGGCCCTTGGAACAGAAAAGCTGTTATCTTTCAGAAAAGACGTCTGCTTGACAAACCGTCAGCGGCGTTGGTGATCTCGTTGAGAAACGGTACCTATGAGTATACCCTATGAGAGTTTGAGGTACAGTAGAGATATGTCAAGGTTGGTTCGCTCACAAAACCAACCGGGCCCCTCGGACGAAAAGGCTAATAACTCAAAGACCGGGCGTCTGATTGACGCGGTGTCTATTGCGTTGAGACCCCTATGACGAGGCGGTCCTTTGAAATACTTCTTCGTGGGACTTTGAGATACGTGGAGTATAGACTTGTAGCTCGTGGAGCGGACCCTCCCAGAGACGAGCGTGCGGAGTACGGAGACCGTGTAGAAGATTGAGACCTGACGACTACTTGACCGACTCGACTTTGAGTGAGTCGACTAGCCCAGTGGACGGAGCACCCGGTATTTGGTGGCAGACCCACGGCGGACGGAGCGCCCGGTAGTTGGCCGCAGACCCGCGGTACTCGACAGGAGGAGTACCTCTATAGGCTATTAGGGGGAGCGCCCAATATTTGGCGACAGACCCACAGTGGATGGAGTGCCCGGTAGTTGGCCGCAGACCCGCGGTACTCGACAGAAGGAGTACCTCAGCAGTCTTAGGTTAGTGAGCAGTACCTCAAAGTCGTGACAGGACCACTGTACACTCCTGAGACGGGGCTCTTCAGTAGATATGGTTTTGATAATGAAAATCCTAGTTTGAGCTGAGACTTTTGACCTTTGTGTTTACCTCATGATTGAGATGGGTCACTTGATAACTTTGGTATATGTATGGGCATATACCTGGGTAGTGGGTATCCGTTTATTTCATGATCGTGGTGTTTTCCACATGATTGAGATGGGTTAATTGATAACTTAGGTATATGCATGGGCATATACCTAAGTAGAGGTTATCGGTTGAGATCTTCTTTTTGGTTATCCTTGTTGGTTTTTAGTGAGACATTGAGGGTCTCGGGGTCCCTACTGAGTATCGTTAGACTCACCCCTGCATGGGTTGTGCCCGCACCTCGTTGTGTTGGTTGTAGATGACGGGCAGTGTTGACGGAGGCCGAGTGTTCGAGGATTGGACGGTACCCGGAGGTGGACTACACGATGAGTCAGTACCTGGAGGTGGACTACATGACGAGTCAGAATACGGTGGTGGACTTCGCGAAGAGACAACACCCGGAGGAGGTTGACGGGCGAGAGCGTTGTGGAGGCTATCTATACCTACCCTTCAGGTAGGATCCGTGGTGGACGATCCAGGAGCTGCGCCATCTGTACCTACCTTTCTGGTAGGATCCGAGGAGGACGACCCAGGAGCCACTTCCGTTCTTACAGCGGTTGCTTTTTTTATATTGTACATTGTTCAGTTGTAGTTGTACTTTCTTTTGGGATTGTATTCTATCACATTTACCTTTCAACACTTCTCTTTATACTTAGTGTTTTACTTCCGCTTATACTCTGTGGTGTTTTTTACTTTTATAAAGGCAATGCCTTCCAAGTTATCGGGATTTACGCATTTGGTTCTAGTCACCAGCCCCTGGCCTATGGAAGGCAGGCTTGGGGTAGTCACGGCATGGGCCCCGAGGACGGGTCATGACAAATTGGTATCAGAGGAGTCGGTTATACCGCAGAACTTATAACTCTAATATTTTATTTCTGTGAAGCAACAGTGTTAAGGGAACCGAGTGTGGTCTTCGGTTGAGGGAGTCCAATGTTGGTGCGGGCGGCCGACATATCCATACACCAGTACCCTGACAACTGATTTCTGACTTTGTGCACGAAAACACTGATTGCGTGTGTGTTTCCAAAAGTTTTATTAAATATTAGCTCAAACCAGGTTAGCTCACCTGGTATAAATCATTGGACCATGTCATGTTCATTTCCTTCAAGATTCCTCCCCACGGACGACCAGCTAGAGCCCCGAGAGTTGTTCGTACTGACAGCCCACCGAGCGACGTGGCCTCAGTACAGGGCCCTATCCCAGTTAAGGCACCAGAAGGCGCACCAGCGGTACTAAAACCCGTTGGGCCACCGATGCCACCAGCCCCAGCAGTAGAGGGTGCACGTCGCTTGAGTGCACTGCACGATTTCCGGTGCCAGAGGCCACCCAGGTTCTGGGGAGAGATGGACCCACAGGCGGCTGAGGATTGGCTGGAGGCTGCGGTGAGAGTCTTCAGGCTAGTGGGGACGTCGACAGAATTCATAGTGATCCTTGATGCCAGCCTTCTTCAGGCAGCAGCAGGCATATGGTGGAGCCTGATGATCCGGATGCATGACGAGGCAACACTTCATTTGGCAGACTTCGAGAGCCTGTTCCGGGAAGAGTTTGAACCAGCCACCCTTCGAGAAGTGCGTATACAGGAGCCACTTCAGCTGCAGCAGGGCAACATGACAGTGGCACAGTATTCAGCGAGGTTCACAGACCTCTCGCGCTACTACACAGATATGGTACAAGACCCGTTATTCAGGGCCCGATCCTTTGAGCAGGGGATCAGGAGGGATATTAGAGCTTCTGTTGTTTCTCACAGCATTCCGACCCAAACAGGGGTGTTGGAGAGAGCCTTCTTTGTGGAGAGTTTCCTTACTGAGCAGTCTGCAGCAGCATGACCCACCACTAGCAAGCTTGCGGCAGAGTCTTCTGCAGCCGACAGTAGACAGATGACGCAGAGGTCCAAGAGGACCAGACCTACTGGTGGCCGACTACACGACTCAGGTTCAGTTGTGCGGGGGAACCGGGGTGGAGTCAGAGCCCGTCGTGCCGAGAGTGGACAGTGTTACTCCTACGGAAGGATTTGGTCATATGGCACGTGACTGTCCGACCCGCCATGCAGATGACCAGCAGTTAAATGAAGAACCTACCAGGCAGAGGAAGAGGTTCGATCAGGGCAGACCGCAAGGAGAAGGCGGCCATGGAAGAGGAGCTGGCCGTGTAGCTGGAGGTGGACGATGCTTCGGGGTGTTTCTGTCACGACCCGTCCTCGGGGCCCGTGCCGTGACTACCCCAAGCCCGCCTTCCATAGGCCAGGGGATTTCGACTAGCACCAAGGCGTAAATCCTGGAAAAAGGGAAGGCATTGATTTTGAAAATTAAACAAGCACCACAGAGTAAGCAAGCGGAAAAATAATCACTAAGTGAAAACTGTAACAAGCTGTGCTGAAAATAAAAGGGGCCAGAAATACAATCCCAACTGTAAAGTACAACTGAAAGGGAAAAATAGCAACTGAAAAGAAATGCCACAGCGTCGAGCCATCCTCTGGAAGTCCCACCTGAAGGGTGGGTATAGATAGCCTCCACAGCTCCTCGGTCTAGCCATCCGCTCCGAGTATGTCCCTCCCAGTGGTCCACCACCAGGTACCATCCTGCTCCGCACGCCTCCACCACGATCAGCGCTGTCCGTCGTCTGCAACCAACACCATGAAGTGTGGGCATAGCCCGTGCAGGGGTGAGTATAAGCTACTCAGTGGGGACCCCGAGACCCTGGAGGTCTCTCGAAATCCACAAAGGATAAACCACAAGGAAAGATACAATCACGAAGTAACATCCGAGACTTCTTAGGTATATGCCCATACATATACCTAAGTCATCAATTACCTCTCAGCTCCAACGTCCGAGCTCAAGCACAATCCAGTCCACACTGGAAAGCAAAACGTATACCCAAACAGGATAGCTCAACACAATCCACAAAGGAGAGTAAAACAGTAAATTCACACAGGATAGCTCAACACAATCCACAAAGGAGAGTAAACAGTAAATCCACAGAGGATATCTCAACATAATCCACAAGGAGAGTAACACAGGATTCAGCTCACACAGGTATACTTTTTCGGATGACAATAAAGATGATCACTGATCCATCTATGTCGTCGGACCCACAGCGGATCAATAGGTACTAACCCCCGCAATGACCCACACAGGATCGGGCCCACACAGGACCTGTAGGCGCTGGCTCACACAAAACCGCTGAGCGCTGACCCACACAGGATCGGACCCACATAGGATCGGGCCCACACAAGACCTGTAACACTGACCAGTAAGGGATCGCTGAGTGTTGTAGTCATCGCAGTCCAATGAGGATCTCTGCAAAGTCGTCGTCGCAGTCCACTGAGGATCTCTGCACAGTCGTCGTCGTAGTCCACTGAGGATCTCTGCACAGTCGTCGCAGCCAGCTCTAGGGTTCTCGCACACAGCAAGCTCGTTCGGGAGGGTCTGCACTACGAGCCGAGAGGCTGATACATCAACTGACACAAAGTCCGAAGTTGATGTATCCAAAAGATCCGTATCGTTAACAGGAACTCAACGTCGCAGACGGCGCGTCAATCGGACGCCCGTTCTGAGAGATATTGGCTTTTTCGTCCCAGGGGCCCAGTTGGTTTTTAATTCAAAACCAACCCGACCATACTCCACCTGCGTCCAAACCTCGGGCGAAGTATGCCAAAAGATCTGTCTCACTTAGAGAAATCCACCAAAGTCGACGGCACGTCAATCGGACGTCCGAAGCTCAAGATATGAGCGTTTCCACTCTGAGGGCCCGTTTGGTTTCGTGTACGAACCAACCCGGCCGAACACAATGTATTCCGAAACTTTGAGTGCGATATACCGAAACGACCGTCTGGATCCAAGGATCCCGTTTCCACTGACAGCGCGTCGTTCGGAGGCACGTAGCTCATGTTACGGGCAAAAGACCGAAAACAGTCCGAAGACGGGGGGTCGAGGCCCGGGTCGACCCGGCCCGACCCCCCCTGGGTCGGCCGAACCGGGTCGCCCCGCCCGGTCCAACCCGGCCGGACCCGGACCGTCCCGGCCAGGGCATGGCCCGGCCGGTCGGACCGCCCTGGCTCGGCTCGGCCGCGCGGCCGAGCAGATGGACGTCGCGGGGCGCCGCCCCCGCGGTTTGGAGGAGCCGCGGCCCTGCGTGGGGCTGCGTGGGTTCAATCGGACATGGCATGTCGCCGCGTCCCGTGCGGGCGAGCCAGACCCGCGCGGCCGTGGGTCCGCTGGCCGTCGACGCCGCTTCCGCGGGCCACCGGAGATGCTCCGGTGGTCCGTTTTCCTTCCCGTCTGCGCCGTTGCACCTCCCAGGTTCCGTTCTTAACTACGGGGTCATCAGATTTCCCTTGCGTCGCGTTTTGTCATCACCTGCCAAATCCGCACAACCACGAAGAACGGCGGAGGGTTATCCGGCCGTGTTCGTTTGGCCCGCACCCTCCGCGTTAGAATAATAACCACGGGAGAATTATGCAACACATGAAACAACAATTTTAAAAAAATTAATATTGTTCATATGAATCCAGTTCTTTAATTTTTAAAGAAACGTTCACGGGAATATAAAGGAATTATTCACAACAACCCCTACCTCGTCATGTTGTCGTCCGCGGGTTCTTTGCGGAATTGGGGATCGTCGCGTCGTCGCGGTATCCGGCGTCGCGTCGTCGCGAAAGGGTGTCGCGTCGACGAACTCCGAGGTTCAAGAACAAAAGGATTTAATTAATAATAATTAAATCCTTCTTGAGTTAAAAACCACAAAGGAAAAATTAAAAGAAATCCGAAACACTCACCTCAACGGATGATCGAAGGTTTTTGTTGCGGATTAAGGAACGTTGCAGAAGAACATCGTGGGAGAGGAAACGTCGGCGTCGCAGCACACGACGTCGCGTCGTCGATTTCCGCAGGTTCGGCGTTCTTCGTCGGAGGCCGTCATTCTTCGCGTTCTTCGCGTTCTTCACGAAGAAGGGTGAAGGAACAAGAATTCTGTCAAAGCCTCTCAACGTGTGATCCTCCAAATGTCATGTTGGTCTTATTTTATTATTACGCCATCAAACGAAAGGTAAGTAATAACCCATTAATTTGCAGAATTAATTCAACGAAAGAAACTGCCCATTTAATTCACGAATAAAACCGCCCAATTAAATGGTCCGTTAAGAATTTAAGAAAACACTTTAGTTGACTTCATAATGACGGGTTTTCGCGAGTGTGTTACTTAGCTGAAAAGAATCGGCGGGGCTCATGCGGGACCCACCTCACAAATATCCTACCAAGAGGGTAGGATATTTTTTGGATAGCACCATATCCGCAACAACTCAGCTTAAGCCGCTTTAAGTGGGTTCAAGTGGCTTCTAAGGGGCTTAAGAGAAATAAAATAATGTTTGTTGAACAATTTAATTTATTTCATAACTTTAAGCCCAAAAATTAAAAACCACAGCCGGGAAAACACAACTCCAGAAGAGGCGTTTCTAAGCAAATATCGGCGGTGCGATTTCATCGGTGCCCTCAGAATTCGATCCTGGGCACCGGTTCAAAAATTATAAAAACTCGCTCGTCCGTTCACTGAACGTACCTGAGCCAAAATTCGGAAAATGATTCTGGGCACACCGGGCCTCGGAATCAGGTGCCGTCAGAAACTGCGTTCTTGTAAAATTCCTAAAAAAATTAAGAAAAAATTTTCATTTAATTTTACGGGTATTTACATTACTCCCTCCTCAGGGCTTTATGTCCCCGTAAAGATACATCATAAACTAGGGAAACAAATGTGGGTACTGGGCACGCATCTGAGCCTCCCACTCCCATGTGCTCTCCTAGAGGTTCCCGTGCTGCCATCTGATGCGCACAAGAGGAATCGATCGCCCACGTAGGACCTGATCCTGTTGAACCTCTATCTCCATTGGGACCTCCGTAAAAGTCTCCCTATCATCCACGTCTAGCTCCCCATGGTCAATGGCGTGCGTCGGGTCGTGCACGTATCTCGTCAGCTGAGATACGTGGAAGACGTCGTGCATCCGGTGCAACTGAGGTGGTAGAGCCAGGCGATAAGCCACCTCTCCAATTCTGCTGATGACCTGGAATGGTCCAATGAAGCATGGAGACAACATGCCGCCTCGGCCAAATCTCTGTAAACCACGTCGAGGTGAGACCTGCAAGAAGACGTGGTCTCCATCCTTGAACTCTAGTGGCCTTCGCCTCCTGTCATCATATGACTTCTTCCAGCTCTGAGCTGTCCTCATCCGCTCCTGGATGACCTGGACCTTCTCTGTCCTGGCCCGGACCATCTCTGGTACTATGAGTGCTGACTCCCCAGGGTCTGTCCAGCAGAAAGGAGATTTGCAAGGTCTGCCGTACAACGCCTCGTATGGTGCCATCCCGATGGTGGAGTGGTATCTGTTGTTGTACGCGAACTCCACCAAGGGTAGGTTATCCTCCCAGATGCGACCAAAGTCGAGGACACTTGCGCGGAGCATGTCCTTGAGAGTCTGAATGGTCCTCTCCGTCTGACCATCCGTCTACGGGTGAAAGGAAGTGCTCAGATGTAGCCGCGTACCGAACGCCTCCTGCAACTCCTTCCAAAGCCGAGAAGTAAAGCGAGTGTCCCGATCGGAGACGATAGACGATGGAACACCGTGAAGCCGTACAATCTCCTGAATGTAGATACGTCCCAAGCTCTCCACTGAGCCCTGCTCTCTAATGGGTAAGAAGTGTGCCGACTTGGTGAGTCGGTCAACAATCACCCAAATGGAGTTGGGGCCTATGGAAGTGCATGGAAGTACAGTCACGAAGTCCATAGATATCCCATCCCACTTCCACTCTGGGACCTCGAAGGGTTGTACCAAGCCTGCTGGTACCTGGTGCTCTACCTTTACCAGCTGGCAGGTGAGGCATCGAGAAACGAAATCTGCCACAGCCTTTTTCATGCCCGGCCACCAGTGCTGTCGTCTGAGATCCTAGTACATCTTAGCCACTCCCGGATGTACCGCCAAAGGAGAAGTGTGAAACTATCTCAGCACCTCCTCTCGTAAAACGTCTGGTACCAAGGTACGTCCTCTGAAGAGGATGTCGTGCTCTACTCCAAGGGAGAAACAATCAGGTGCCTATCCCGAAGATATCTGTACACGTCGCGTCTCACAGTCAGCATCCCCACGCTGTGCCTCTCTGACCTGCTGTAGAAGTGGAGGAGAGACTGTGAGAGACTGAAGGACGGCTGCTCCGTCCCTATCCACGAAGGATATCTGCAAGGTGGCTAGCTGCTCTGTCGTCTCCTCAAGTAGATGAATGCCTGTCCTCCTGCTGAGGGAATCAGCTACTACATTCTCCTTCCCAGGAGTATAGACTATCTCAAAGTCATAGTCCTGGAGGAACTCGAGCCATCGCCGCTGTCTCAGGTTCAAATCCTTCTGCGAGAAGATGTACCTGAGACTCTGGTGGTCAGAAAAGACTGTAAAGCGCTCGCCCATCAGATAGTGTCGCCATGTCTTCAGAGCGAAGACCACTACTACAAACTCCAGGTCATGGGTAGCATAGTTCTGCTCATAAGGCCTCAACTGAGGTGATCCATAGGCAATCACGGCCCACTCCTACATCAGGACACATCCGAGTCCGGTCCATGATGAATCGTAGTAGACTACGTATCCAACTCCCTCCTCAGGCAACCTCAAGATAGGTGCGCTGGTCAATCTCTGTCTCATCTCCTGAAAGCTCTACTGACATCTGTCTGACCACACAAAGGGTTTCCACTTCTTCGTCAAAGTTGAGAGTGGCGTCGCAACTCTAGAGATGTCCGGCACAAATCTTCGATAGTATCCGGCTCGACCCAAGAAACTCCGCACCTCCATGACGCTCCTGGGTAGCTCCCAAGCTAGCAATGCCTCGATCATCGCGGGATCCACAGCAACTCCCACCTCAGAAATGATGTGCCCCAAGAAGAGGACCTCACGTAACCAGAACATGCACTTCGAGAGCTTTCCATAAAGCTGGTTCTCTCGGAGTGTGTCTAGTACAACCCGCAAGTGGTAGGCATGCTCATCCTCCGTGGTCGAGTACACCAAAATGTCGTCGATGAAGACCACGACAAATCGATCGAGGTATGGCTGGAATATCCTATTCATGATGCTCATGAACACTGCTGGAGCATTGGTTACGCCGAAAGGCATAACCAAGAACTCATTGTGGCCATACCGACACCTGAAGGTCGTCTTCTGCACGTCCTTGTCTCGAACTCTGAGCTGGTGATAGCCTGACATGAGGTCTATCTTCGAGAACCATCATGCTCCCTTTAGCTGATCAAAGAGGTCATCAATCCTCAGTAGTGGATACTTGTTCCTCAGTGTCACCTAGTTCAAGCGACGATATTCGACACACAGTCTCAAGCTCCCGTCCACCTTCTTGGAGAACAAAATCGGGGAAGCCCAAGGTGAAACACTGGGTCGGATGAACCCTTTTCCATGCAAGTCCTCCAACTGTACCCGCAGCTCTCGAAGCTCAGCGGGAGCCATCTAATAAGCTGGAGTGGATATCGGGGCTGTTCCGGGGTACAGATCAATATAAAAGTCTACCTCTCTGTGAGGAGGTAGCCCTGGAACGTCATCGGGAAAGACGTCTGCGTACTGATCCACCACTGTAGGAAAACTAGGACTCCGCAGGTCCACTGCTCCTAGGATGAGACTAGCCAACTGATGAGTCATGGGATGTACCCTCCTCTGCGAGAGTCCATCCTGTCCTACAAAGGCTCCCTTCTTGTCGGTGAAGGTGAACCGGCTCCCATCGGTGCGTACACATCGCCCCTTGCGCCTAAAGTAGTCAATCTGAGCAAGGACTGTAGATAACCAATCCATGCCCAAGATGACGTCGTAAGGCCTCGACGCCACTACAAGAGGATCTCAGCAGAAGCTCTCTCCTCCTAGAGTAAGCTCGCACTGCCGGCACCAGAGCGTAATCGTCGAGCCTGCTCCCGTAGGGGTCTCTAGCCGTAAGGATCAAGCCAACGGCTCTGTCAGAATCTCCGAGCTTCGAAAAAGGGCAATGGATATGAAAGAGTGACTCGTTCTTGTGTCTATAAGAACTGCAGAAAGGGTGGAATAGACACATTAATTCGCAGAATTAATTCAACGAAAGAAACTGCCCATTTAATTCACGAATAAAACAGCCCAATTAAATTGTCTGTTAGGAATTTAAGAAAACACGTCAGTTGACTTCATAATGACGGGTTTTCGCGGGTGCGTTACTTAGCGGAAAAGAAACGGAGGGGCTCATGCAGGACCCACCTCACAAATATCCTACCAAGAGGGTAGGAAATTTTTGGATAGCACCATATCCGCAACAACTTAGCTTAAGCCGCTTTAAGTGGCCTCAAGTGGCTTCCAAGGGGCTTAAGAGAAATAAAATAATGTTTGTCGAACAATTTATTTTATATCTTATCTTTAAGCCCAAAAATTAAAAACCACACCCGAGAAAACGCAACTCTGGAAGAGGCGTTTCTAAGAAAATATCGGCGCTGCGATTTAATCGGTGCCCTCAGAATTCGATTCAGGGCACCGGTTAAAAAGTTAGAAAAACATGCTCGTCCGTTCACTAAACGTACCCGAGCCAAACTTTGAAAAATGATTCCGGGCACACCGGGCCTCGGAATCAGGTGCTGTCAGAAACTGAGTTCTTTTAAAATTCCAATGAAAATTAAGAAAAAAATTTCCTTGAAATTTATGGGTCTTTACATTACTCCGTCCTCAGGGATTTACGTTCCCATAAAGATACATCATAAACTAGGGAAACAAATGTGGGTACTGAGCACGCATCTGAGCCTCCGGCTCCTATGTGCTCTCTTGGAGGTTCCCATGCTACCATCTTTTGTGCACAAGAGGAATAGATCTCCCACATAGGACCCGCTCCTGTTGATCCTCTATCTCCACCGGGACATCCGCAAAATTTGCCCCATCATCCACGTCTAGCTCCCCATGGTCAATGACGTGCGTCGGGTCATGCCCGTATCTCCTCAGCTGAGATACGTGGAAGACGTCATGCATCAGGTGCAACTGAGGTGGTAGTGCAAGGCGATAAGCCACCTCGCCAATCCTGCTGGTGACCTGGAATAGACGAATGAAGCATGGAGACAACTTGCCGCCTCGGCCAAATCTCCGTAAACCATGTCGAGGTGAGACCTGGAAGAAGACGCGGTCACCATCCTTGAACTCTAGTGGCCTCCGCCTCCTATCTGCATATGAATTCTGCCGGCTCTGAGCTGTCCTCATCCGCTCTTGGATGACCTGGACCTTCTTTGTCGTGGCCCGGACTATCTCTGGTCCCACGAGTGCAGACTCCCCAGGGTCTGTTCAGCACAAAGGAGATCTGCATGGTCTGCCGTACAACGCCTCGTATGGTTCCATCCCGATGGTGGAGTGGTATCTGTTGTTGTACGCGAACTCCAACAAGGGTAGGTGGTCCTCCCATCTACGACCAAAGTCGAGGACACATGCGCGGAGCATGTCCTCCAGAGTCCGAATGGTCCTCTCCTTCTGACCATCCGTCTACGAGTGAAAGGCGGTGCTCAGACGTAGCCGCGTACCGAATGCCTCCTGCAACCCCTTCCAAAGCCGAGAAGTAAAGAGAGCGTCCGGATCGGAGATGATAGACGATGGCACACCGTGAAGCCGTATAATCTCCTGAACGTAGAGACTCCCCATGCTCTCCACTGAGCCATACTCTCTGATGGGTAAGAAGTGTGCCGACTTGGTGAGTCGGTCAACAATCACCCAAATGGAGTCATGACCTCTGGAAGTGCGTGGAAGTCCAGTCACGAAGTCCATAGATATCCCATCCCACTTCCACTCTGGGACCTCCATGGGATGTACCATGCCTCCTGGTACCTAGTGCTCTGCCATTACCAGCTGGCAGGTGAGGCATCGAGAAACGAATTCTGCCACATCCTTTTTCATGCCCGGCCACCAGTGCTGTCGTCTGAGATCATGGTACATCATCGCCACTCCAGGATGTATCGCCAAAGGAGAAGTGTGAAACTCTCTCAGAACCTCCTCTCGTAAAGCGACTGGTACCAAGGTACGTCCTCTGAAAAAGACGTCGTGCTCTGCTCCAAGGGAGAAACCATCAGGTGCCTGTCCCGAGGATATCTATACACATCACATCTCACAGTCAGTGTCCCCATGATGTGCCTCTCTGACCCACTGTAGAAGTGGAGGAGAGACTGTGAGAGACTGAAGAAAGGCTGCTTCGTCCCTATCCACGAAGGATATCTTCATGGCGGCTAGCTGCTCTGTCGCCTCCTCTAGTAGTTGAATGCCCGTCCTCCTGCTAAGGGCATCAGCTACTACGTTCCCCTTCCCCGGAGTATAGATTATCTCAAAGTCATAATCTTGGAGGAACTAGAGCCATTGCCGCTGTCTCAGGTTCATATCCTTCTGTGAGAAGATGAACCTGAGACTCTGGTGGTGAGAAAAGACTGTAAAGCGCTCGCCCATCAGATAGTGTCGCCATGTGTTCAGAGCGAAGACCACTGCTGCTAAATCCAGGTCGTGGGTAGCGTAGTTCTGCTCATGCGGCCTCAATTGACGTGATCCATAGGCAATCAAGGCCCACTCTTGCATCAGGACACATCCGATTCCGGTCCCTGATGCATCGCAGTAGACTACGTATCCAACTCCCTCCTCATGCAACCTCAAGATAGGTGCGCTGGTCAATCTCTATCTCAGCTCCTGAAAGATCTGCTGAAATCTGTCTAACCACACAAGCCCTTCTTTGTCAAAGCTGAGAGTGGTGCCGAAAATATAGAGAAGTTCGGAAAAAATCTCCAATAGTATCCAGCTAGACCCAAGAAACTCCGCACCTCCGTCCCGCTCCTGGGTGGCTCCCAAGCCAGCACTGCCTCGATCTTCGCGGGATCCACTGAAACTCCCGCCTTAGAAATGACATTCCCCAAGACGTGGACCTCACGTAACTAGAACTGGAACAACGAGAGCTTGACATAAAGCTAGTTCTCTCGGAGTGTGTCTAGTACAACCCGCAAGTGGTAGGCGTGCTCCTCCTCCGTGGTCGAGTACAGCAAAATGTCGTCGATGAAGACCACGACAAATCGGTCGAGGTATGGCTGGAAGATCCTGTTCATGAGGCTCATGAACACTACTGGAGCATTGGTTATGCCAAAAGGCATAACCATGAACTTATAGTGGTCATACCGACACCTTATGGCCGTCTTCTGCACGTCCTCGTCTCAAACTCTAAGCTGATGATAGCCTGACCTGAGGTCTATCTTCGAGAACCACTGTGCTCCCATGAGCTGATCGAAGAGGTCATCAATCCTCAGTAGCGGATACATGTTCCTCATTGTCAACTGGTTCAAGCGACGATAGTCGATACATAGTCGCAAGCTCCCATCCGCCTTCTTGGCAAACAAAATCGGGGAAGCCCAAGGTGAAACACTAGGTTGGATGAACCCCTTTCCCTGCAAGTCCTCCAACTGTACCCGCAGCTCTCGAAGCTCAGCGGGGGCCATCCGATAAGCTGGAGTGGATATCGGGTCTGTTCCGGGGTATAGATCAATATAAAAGTATACTTCTGTGAGGAGGTATCCCTGGAACGTCATCGGGAAAGACGTCCGCGTACTGATCCACCACTGCAGGAAAACTAGGACTTCGCACGTCCACTTCTCCTACGATGTGACTAGCCAACAGGTGATTGATGGGTTGTCCCCTCCTCTGCGAGAGTCCATCATGTGCTGCAAAGGCTCCCTTCTCGCTAGTGAAGGTGAACCTGCTCCCGTCGATGCGTACACATCACACCATGTGCCTAAAACAGTCAATCTGAGCAAGGACTGTAGTTAACCAATACATGCCCAAGATGACGTCGTAAGGCCTCAACACCGCTACAAGAAGATCCCAACCAAAGCTATCTCCTCCTAGAGTAAGCTCACACTACTGGAAACAGTGTGTAATCGTCGAGTCTGCTCCCGTAGGGGTCTCTAGCTGTAAGGATCGAGCCAACGGCTCTGTCGGAATCTCCGAGCTCCGAACAAGGGCAGTGGCTATGAAAGAGTGACTCGCTCCTGTGTCTATAGGAACTGCAACAAAAGTGGAATAGACATAGATCGAACCTCAAATCATCTCTGGTGCGTCGTGGTCGTAGGCCTCTACTACCTGGAGCTGTGCCTATCTCTGCCCGCCAGCTCCCTGTGGTCGGGGCGGACCTCCTGGTGGTGGTGGTGGCAGAGCCTCAAAGCATCGCCCACCACCTGCTGCTTTGCCAGCTCCCCTGCCTCGTCCACCTCCTCCCTGAGGACTGCCATGGTAGAACCTCTTCCTCTGCCTGGGTGGCCCCTCCACCGTCCACTGCTCCTCGGTACGGCGGGTCGGGCAGTCACAAGCCATGTGGCCCTGCCCGCCGCAGGCGTAGCACTGCCTGCCTCTCGGAAGACTGGCTCCGCGCTGTGTGCCCCACACTGCTAAGCCAGTGTCCTGAGGTCGTCTACAAGAGGGTCTGGTCTTCCTGGAACCCTGAGTCATCCGTCAGCTACCTTCTACCGAAGACTCTGCTACCTGTCGCCCTGCGGTAGGTCTCGTTGTGGACTCAGCTAGAAAGCTCTCGATCAGACGGGCTCGCTCCAGCACTCCTTCCTGGGTCGGGATGCTGAGGGAGATCAACGATTCCCTGATCTTGTGTCTCAATCCCTGCTCGAAGGTTCGGGCCCGGAAGAAGGGGTCTCGTACCATGTCGGTCGAGTAGCGAGAAAGATCGGTGAACCTCGCCGCGTACTGGGTGACCGTCAAGCTGCCCTGCCACAGCTGAAGAAGCTACTGAATGTGCACCGAACGGAGGGTGTCAAGGACAAACTCTGAGAGGAAAAGGCTCTCAATGTTCGTCCAGTGAAGAGATGAATCAATGTGCACCTGGAGCATCAAGCTCCACCATCAGCCCGTTTTTGCGTGCAGTAGGCTCGCCGCGAGGATCACCATGAGGTCTGCTTGTGTCCTCACTAGCCTGAAAACTCGAACGACGTCCTACAACCAGTCCTCGGCTGCCTGGGGGTCCGTCTCCCCATGAATCCTGGGTGGTCACTGGCGTTAGAACTCGTGTAGAGCTCCGAGGCGTCGTGCATCGTCAGCGGTCGGTGCTGGAAGCATCGGGGGCTCGGTCGGTAGAGGTACTGCCGGTGCCTCCGCTGTCAATGGGCCCTGTACCAAGGCCTCGTCACTCGGCGGGCTGTCGTCGCGCTCTACTCTCAGAAACCTACCTGGCTGCTGTCTTTGGGCCATCCTGAAAAGGAAACAAGTGCGCCACGGTCAGAACAGTATACCTGGTGAGCTGACACAAGTAATCACAAGTAAAACAAGAAACACACATGCAATCAATGTTTTCGTGCATTATGTCGGAAATCAGAAGTCAGGGTCCTGATGTACGGATACGTCGGCCGCCGCACCAACACTGGACTCCCTGGACTGATAACCACACCCAATACGCAAAACACTATTATTTCACATAGAAGAAAGATCAGAGTCTGCGGTAGAACCGACCACCTCTGATAACAATTTGTCACGACCCGTCCTCGGGGCCCATACCGTCACTACCCCAATCCCTCCTTCCATAGGCCAGGGGCTGGAGACTAGCACCAAGGCATAAATCCCGGAAAAAGGGAAGGCATTGCCTTTGAAAAGTAAACAAGCACCACAGAGTAAGCAAGCAGAAAAGTAAACACTAAGTGAAAAATGTAACAAGCTGTGCTGAAAGTAAAAGGGGCCAGAAATACAAGCCCAACTGTAAAGTCCAACTGAAAGGGAAAAATAGCAACTGAAAAGAAAAGCCACAACGTCGAGCCGTCCTCTGGAAGTCCGACTTGAAGGGTGGGTACAGATAGCCTACACAGCTCCTCAGTCCAGTCGTCCGCTCCGAGTATGTCCCGCCCAATGGTCCACCTCCAGTTACCGTCTTGCTCCGCACGCCTCCACCACGATCAGTGTTGTCCGTCGTCTGCAACCAACACCACGAAGTGCGGGCATAGCCCGTGTAGGGGTGAGTAAAAGCTAATCAGTGGGGACCCCGAGACCCCAGAGGTCTCTTGATATCCACAAAGGATAAACCACAAGTAAGGATACAATCACATAGTAACATCCGAAACTGCTTAGGTATATGCCCATACATATACCTAAGTCATCAATTCCCGCTCGGCTCCAACGTCCGAGCTCAAGCACAACCCAGTCCACACAGGAAAGCAAAACGTTTACCCACACAGGATAGCTCAAAACAATCCACAAAGGAGAGTAAAACAGTAAATCCACACAGGATAGCTCAACACAATCCACAAAGGACAGTAAACATTAAATCCACACATGATAGCTCAACATAATCCACAAGGAGAGTAACACATGATTCAGATCACATAGGTATACTTCTTCGGATGATGATAAAGATGATCACTGATCCATCTAAGTCGTCGGACCCAAACATGATCGATAGGTACTATCCCCCGCAAAGAACCACACAGGATCGGGCCCACACAGGACCTGTAGGCGCTGGCTCACACAGAACTGTTGAGCGCTGACCCACACAGGATCGGACCCACATAGGATCGGGCCCACACAGGACCTATAGCAGTGACCCGCAAGGGATCGCTGAGTGCTGTAGTAGTCGCAGTCCCCTGAGAATCTCTGCACAGTCGTCGTCGCAGTCCACTGAGGATCTCTACACAGTCATCGTCGCAATCCACTGAAGATCTCTGCATAGTCGTCGCTATCGAAGTAGCAGTCGCAGCTAGCTCTAGGGTTCCCCCACACAGCAAGCTCGTTCGGGAGGGTCCGCTCTACGAGCTGAGAGGCTGATACATCAACTGACACAAAGTACGAAGTGGATGTATCCAAAAGTTCTGTATCGTCAACAAGAACTCAACGTCGCAGACGGCGCGTCAATCGGATGCCCGGTCTGAGAGATATTGTTTTTTTCGTCCCAGGGGCCTGGTTGGTTTTTAAGGCAAAACCAACCTGACCATACTCAACCTGTGTCCAAACCTCTGGCGGAGTATTCCAAAAGATCCATCTCATTTAGAGGAATCCACCAAAGTCGACGACACGTCAATCAGACGTCCAAAGCTCAAGATATGAGTGTTTCCGCTCTGAGGGCCCGGTTGGTTTCATGTACGAAACAACCCAGCTGAACCCAAAGTATTCTGAAACCTTGAGTGCGATATACCGAAACGACCGTCTCGATTCAAGGATCTCGTTTCCACTGATTTCGCGTCGTTCGGAGGCCCATAGCTCATGTTACGGGCAAAAGACCGAACACGGTCTGAAGACGGGGTGTCCGGGCCTGGGCCGGCCCGGCCCGCCCCTCCTGGGTCGGTCGAACCGGGTCAACCCGAACCGGTTCGACCCGACCTAGTCCAACCCGGTCGGACCGGCCAGGCTCGGCTCGGCCACGCGGCCAAGCAGCTGGACGCCGCGGCGCGCCACCCCCGTGGTTTGGAGGAGCCGCAGCCCCGCATGGGGCCGCATTGGTTCAATCAGACGCGGCATGTCGCCGCGTCCCGTGTGGGCAAGCCGGACCCGCGCGGGCGCGGGTCCGCTGGCCACCACCGGAGATGCTCCGGTGGTCTGTTTTCCTTCCTGTCTGCGCCGTTGCCCCTCCTGGGATCCGTTATTCCCGAAGGGATCATAAAATTTCCCTTGCGTCATGTTTTGTCATCACCTGCGAAATCCACACAACCACAAAGAACGGCGGAGGGTTGTCGGGTTGTGTTCGTTTGGCCTGCACCCTCCGCGTTAGAATAATAACCACGGGAGAATTATGCAACACATGAAACAACAATTTTTGAAAAATTAATATTGTTCATATGAATCCGGTTCTTTAATTTTTAAAGAAAAGTTCAGAGGAATATAAATGAATTATTCACAACAACCCCTACCTCGTCAAGTCGTCGTCCGTGGGTTCTTTGCAAAATTGGGGATCATTGCGTCGTCGCGGTATCCGGCGTCACGTCGTCGCGGAAGGGTGTCGCGCCGACGAACTCCGAGGTTCAAGAACAAAAGGATTTAATTAATAATAATTAAATCCTTCTTGATTTAAAAACCACAAATGAAAAATTAAAAGAAATCTGAAACTCTCACCTCAATGGATGATCGAAGGTTTTTGTTGCGGATTAAGGAACGTCGCGGGAGAGGAAACGTCGGCGTCGCGGCACACGGCGTCGCGTCGTCAATTTCAGCGGGTTCGACATTCTTCGTCGGAGGCCATCGTTCTTCGCGTTCTTCGCGTTCTTCGCGTTCTTCGCGAATAAGGGTGAAGGCACAAGAATTCTGTCAAAGCCTCTCAACGTGTAATCCTCCAAATGTCGTGTTGGTCTTATTTTATTATTACGCCAACAAACGAATGGTACGTAAAGACCCATTAATTCGCAAAATTAATTCAACGAAAGAAACTTCCCATTTAATTCACGAATAAAACCACCCAATTAAATGGTCTGTTAAGAATTTTAGAAAATGCGTCAGTTGACTTCATAATGACAAGTTTTCGCGGGTGCGTTACTTAGCGGAAAAGAAACAGCGGGGCTCGTGCGGGCCCCACCTCACAAATATCCTACCAAGAGGGTTGAATATTTTTAGATAGCACCATATCCGCAAAAACTCAGCTTAAGCCACTTTAAGTGGCTTCAAGTGGCTTCCAAGGGGCTTAAGAGAAATAAAATAAAGATTTTAGAACAATTTATTTTATTTCTTAACTTTAAGTCCAAAAATTAAAAACCACACCTGAGCAAACACAACTCCGGAAGAGGCGTTTCTAAGAAAATATCGGTGCTGCGATTTCATCGGTGCCCTCAGAATTCGATTCCGGGCACCGGTTCAAAAGTTAGAAAAACCCACTCATCCGTTCACTGAACGTACCCGATCCAAACTTTGGAAAATGATTTCGGGCACACCGGGCCTCGGAATCAGGTGCCGTCCGAAACTGCGTTCTTCTAAAATTCCAAAGGAAATTAAGAAAAAAATTTCCTTGAAATTTACAGAACTTTACAGTTTCCACACCACCACCAGGAGGCCCACCCCGACCGCAGGGGACAAAAGGACATGGGAGAGCTCAGCTTCAAGCAGCTGAGGCTGATGGTCATGGAGATCCGGAAGCAGATGAACAGGAGGGGGACTAGCTCCAGACCTGGAAGCTATTGATCATGTTGCTTATATTTTTGTTGTTGATACATTTGTGTCTTTGTACAATGAGCTGCAATAATGAAAAGACACTTATCTTTGTGAAGTTTTCTTTCCTGTCCTTTTATTTGGTTGATACTAAGTGGTTCCGGTTAAGACTGTTGACTAGACCCTCACTTTCTTGATTTCTACTGGAGGAGACCTAGTAACCTCACACAGAGGCCGACAGTGTGACTCGACCCTTGTAGGCGAGAGTAACAGTTGCATCTCATGGTAGTTAGGTCGAGGCCTTACGACATCATCAATGGCATGAAAGCATCATTCATGTCAGGATTGACTGTATTAGGCAATGAATGTGGTTCATCCAGGGGATGAGACCAGATTTCTCTTGTCGGCAAAGAAGAAGTCATAGCAGCTCTTATGAGACTAGAGAAGGTCCAAGTCATCCAAGATCGGATGAGGACAGCACAGGGCCGACAGAAGCCTTATGCTGACAGGAATTGGAGGCCTCTTGAGTTTGAGAATGACGATCGCGTCCTTATACGGGTCTCACCTCGACGAGGTTTACGGAGATGTGGCCAAGGCAGAAAGTTATCTTCGAGGTTCAACGGACCTTTCTAGGTCCTCAGCTGGGTAGGCGAGGGTGGTTTACCTCTTGACCCATCCACCTCAGTTGCACCAGGTGCACGACGACTTCCACGTATCTCAACTGAGGAGATTCGTGCTCGACCCTTCGCATATAATCGACCATGAGGAGCTGGAAGATGGCGATGGGGTGTCTTTCACGGAGGTTCTAGTGGGGATTGAGGATCGATAGAAGCGGATCCTACGAGGACGATCGATTCGTCAGGTGTGCTTTCTCTAGAAGTATAGGAACCTCCGGGTGAGCACATGGGAGTGGAAGGCTCAGATGCGTGCTTTGTACCGCTTTTGTGACCCTAGTTTGTGTTGAAGCATTACGGGGACGTACAGCCCTAAGGTGGGAGTAATGTAAAGTCCCGGAAATTTCAAGGAAGTTTTTTTCTTAATTTTCTTTGGAATTTTACAAGAACGCAGTTTCTGACGGCGCCTGATTCCGAGGCCCGGTGTGCCCGGAATCATTTTCCGAAGTTTGGCTCGGGTACGTTCAGTGAACGAACGAGTGGGAATTCCTATCTTTTTAACTAGTGATCGGAATCGAATTACGAGGGCACTGATGGAACCGTAGCGCAGGTAATTTCTTAAGAACGCCACTTCCAAAGTTGCGTTTACACGCGGTAAGTTGTTGGAATTTGTGGACGTTGAAACAAAAATTAAACTACAGTTTTTATTTTAACTAAGTGGATTAGGCTTTGGGTAGATGTTGGGTTACTACCCAACTTCCCAAGGGAGGTTATAAAGGTGGTGGGGCCCACACGAACCCCACCCCTTCACCTTCCCTAACCTTCCATAACTCTTCACATTCTTTAAACCCCCTCAAATCACATTTAATATTTGACAACTTATGTTTAATAACTTATGTTATTAATTAAGTGAGATAAGTGTGGTTATTTGAATTTTAAACTCTTGAAATTAAAATATTTTTTATGTTAATAATATAAGAGGTAAGCTTATTTTATTTTGGGGTTGGAACCTTTGTTGCTTGAAAGGTTTGGAGAAAGAATCTAAGGAAAGCTAGAGTTCTTTGTATTCATTGTCGAAGAACACGAAGAACGTGAAGAACGCATCGAACTCCGTCGAAGAAAGCCGTGTCCTCGGAGACCGACTACGCGATGCCTTTTACCGCTATGGTTATTCCACGACATCTTCTTCTGCAATGTCTTCTTCTATGACGTCTTCTTCTGTGACATCTTCATGCGCGACGTCTCCTTCCACGACATCTCATCCCGCGACAAATCCTCATTCGATTAACCTCCGTTCATGCTCGCACGAGGTAGGGGGTTTATGTGATTTTTCCTTATGTGATTCTCTTCCGTCTTTTATCTGTGTTTATTTGGACCGTATGATATCAGTTAACGGGAGGAGGCCGGACCGCACAAACACGGCCGCCACCCTCCCTATTGTTTTTCTTATTATTGTGGATCGAATGAAAGTAGCGTGGTGTCGTTGCACTACATGGGATTGAGAGGCAAGAAATGTGCGCCGTCGTCACGCCGCACATTCAAATTTTGAACCAATTCCGCGGTGCTGTCGCGCCGTGCCGAAGAACCGCAAAAGAACCGCGGCCAGAGTCGGGCTACGGCGAAGGGGCGCGACGCCACTGCATCGCGCCGGAAAACAAAAAAGACGGTTCGTTTTGTTAATTGACATGTGGATTGACGGGCGACGACAAACGGGGCCGCAATGTATTTTTGAAGCTTGGGCAGTAAAGTCCGAGACCCGAGATGAACACTGGCTCTAACGGTTTTGAAAACTGACCACCAGAGCAACTCCGTTGGCCCGCGGAAACACCCGGAGGCGCGGGCTGCCGGCGCGGTGCCGCCGGCGACCGGTGGCGGTGGCCAGAGCCGTCCGGCTGCTAGGAGGCGGCGGCGCCCGAACGCGCCGCCAGAAGATTGGCGGCGGCGGATCCGCCGCCGGCCTCAATCAACGGTGAGGGCAGGCCGGACAGCACCCCGCTCCGCGACTTCGGCTTGGCCACGCAGGCCGATCCACGGCCGGCCAGTCGGGCCGGACCCAGGTCTGGTCGACCCGGTTAGGGCCGACCCAGGGGGCCTCGGGCCGGGGCGGTGCAGGCCCGAAACCCCCGTTTCGGACCCTATTTAGTATTTTTCCGATATCATGGGCTACGGACCTCCGATAGACCCACCCTTAGTTGCGTAGTGATTCTTAGAACGAGACGGTCGTTTCGGTATATCACACTCAAGGTTTCGGAATACTTTGTGTTAGGCCGGGTTGGTTCGGATACGAAACCAACCGAGCTCTCAGAGCAGAAACGCTTATATCATGAGCTCCGGATGTCCGATTGACGTGCTGTAGACTTTGTTTGATTCCTAAAAGTGAGACGGACATTTAGGCTTACTCTGCTCGAGGTTTGGATGCCGTCGGAGTGTGGTCGGGTTGGTACGCTCATGAAATCCAACCGGGCCCCTGGAACGAAAAATCTAATAACTCACAGACCTGGCGTCCAATTGACGCGCCGTCTGTCTCGTTGATTTCCTATTGTTGAGACTGAACTTTTGGAATAATTCCCCTGAGATTTGGTTGTAGTTGGATAGTGGCCGGGTTGGATTGTAACCGAAATCCAACCGGGCAATTGGAACGGAAAAGCTGTTATCTTTCAGACCAGACGTCTGTTTGACGAACCGTCAGCGGCGTTGGTGATCTCGTTGAGAAAAGGTCCCTATGAGTATACCCTATGAGTGTTCGGGGAACATTTGAGATACGTCCGGGTTGGTTCGCTCATGAAACCAACCGGGCCCCTGGGACGAAAAGGCTAATAACTCACAGACCGGGCGTCCGATTGATACGCCGTCTGTTGAGTTGAGACCCCAATGACGAGGAGGTACTTTGAGATACTTCGTCGTGGGTCTTTGAGATACTTGGAGTATTTACCTGTAGCTCGTGGAGCGGACCCTCCTAGAGACGAGTGTGCGGAGTACAGAGACCGTGTAGACGATTGAGACCTGACGACTTCTTGACCAACTCGACTAGGAGTGAGTCGACTAGCCCAGTGGATGAAGCACCCGATATATGGCGGCAGACCCACGGCAGACGGAGCGCCCAGTAGTTGGCCGCAGACCCGCGATACTCGACAGGAGGAGTACCTCTATAGGCTATTAGGGGGAGCGCCCGGTATTTGGTGAGAGACAAATAGCGGATGGAGCGCTCGGTAGTTGGCCGCAGACCCACGTTACTCGACAGGAGGAGTACCTCAGTAGTCTTAGGTTAGTGAGCAGTACCTTGGAGTCATGACAGGACCACTGTACACTCCAGAGACGGGGATCTTCAGTAGTTACGGTTTCGATAATGAAAATTTTGGTTTGAGCTGAGACTTTTGACCTTTGTGTTTACCTCATGATTGAGATGGGTCACTTGATAACATAGGTATATGTATGGGCATATACCTGGGTAGTGGTTATCCATTGATTTCATGATCTTGGTGTTTTCCTCATTATTGAGATGGGTTACTTGATAAATTAGGTATATGCATGGGAATATACCTAAGTAGAAGTTATCTGTTAATATTTTCATTGTGGTTATCCTTGTTGGTTTTTAGTGAGACCTTGAGGGTCTCGGGGTCCCTACTGAGTATCGTTATACTCACACCTACACGGGCTATGCCCGTACCTCGTTGTGTTGGTTGCAGACGATGGGTAGTGCTGATGGAGCCGAGTGTTCGAGGATTGGACGGTACCCGGAGATGGACTACACGACGAGTCAGTACCCGTAGGTGGACTACACAACGAGTCAGAATCCAGAGGTGGACATCGCGACGAGACGACACACGGAGGAGGTTGACAGGCGAGAGCGTTGTTGAGTCTATCTGTAACTACCCTTCAGGTAGGATCCGTGGTGGACGATCCTGGAGCTGCGCCATCCATACCTACCCTTCAGGTAGGATCAGAGGAGGATGACCCAGGATCCGCTTCTGTTCTTCCAGCTGTTGGTTTTTTATGTTGTACTTTTTTCAGTTGTAGTTGTACTTTCTTTTGGGTTTGTATTCTGGCCCATTTACCTTTCAGCACTTCTCTTTGTACTTAGTGTTTTACTTCCGCTTGTACTCTGTGGTGTTTGTTTACTTTTATAAAGGAAATGCCTTCCCAGTTATCGGGATTTACGCCTTTGGTGCTAGTCGCTAGCCCATGGCCTATTGAAGGCTGGTTTGGGGTAGTCACGGCACGGGACCCGAGGACGGGTCGTGACATAATGTCAGACTATCATGAGCACTTAGTCAAGGCCTTCTCCCTAGAATACAAATAATATTTTGTAAAGGCCTTATTACAGGACACTAGATTGTCTAATGAGACCTACCGATGCATCAAATAGCTATAGCAGGCTCCACGCGTCACATATTAAGTCCTATTCATTCCTCATATGAATAGGTTTAAAGATAACAGAATCATTCGTTTAAAAACTAGCAGACAAAATGTCAATAAATTCTACATAAACCATGACTGGTATAAAAATTACACATCCACATTCAAACATATCACAAAACCTTCAATACATTTTAAATGTTTTGTATCATAATAAATCAACTTCAAATAATCTTAAAATCCATCAATGGATGTTGACATAGATGAAATCAAAACTATTTGAGATAAATATATATATATATATATATATTTTAAATCATTTAAAAGTCACAAAATTATAAAAGAAAAAATATACTTTGAAAATTTTATTATAAGCTTGTAACGAAATCTTTGACGATTTTATAATAGTGGAAAATTGCTGCAGCCACCGTATAATTAAAAAAAGACATTCTTACCATAATTTATTTCGAAAAGGATAAAAAGTACCTTGGTTGTAAAACAACGAAAAGATTCCTTTATAAAAATATTATAAAAATTAAACAAGGGTATAAATGAATTTAATCCATAGTTTACAATTAGTAAAAATGATTTGTAATAAATTTTTAAGAAATATGGATGTGGATTGTAAAGTTGTCCCAGTAGATAATTACATATAAACAACCTAGGATAATGAAGAGATTCTGAAATAATATCTTACCTTGAACTTTTCCTTGGTCGAGGGTAGGTTAAACTCTTATATAATAGTGAAATAATTGATATTAAATTATTCAAGAATCATATACATGAATATGATATCATATATGACATTTTAACATTTCTTTGATAATAATATATTTGTCTTATCGTTGTTTCGGGTGTTAACTAATTCATTTTCCTTCATATGATTTGTTACATAAGACATGTTTGTAATGGATAGGTTGTATCTTATTCGTATTTGAAAATGGTAATAAGTCTTTAAACATTATTTTTAATCATCAAAGGAAAATTATTCTTTAATGGATACGAGGGGGAATGAATCTATTCGCGTTCATGGAGACGGTAGTCAGTTCGTACGCATGAGTGACAATATCTTTATTTTTATATAATAATAATATATAATTGGATGGTATATCATATATAAAAAATCATTATAATGTTATATTCCTTATTTACATCAATTACATATCATTATCATACTCATCCAAAAAATAATGTTTTGAATAACAATTACACCAAGACATGTATACGGTATGTCGTACGTACACACATATGGTGACTTTTCATTCAAAGGATTGATATCACTACTGGAAAAACGGGCTATACCCACGGTTCAAAACCGTGGGTATAGCCCCCAAAACCGTGGGTATAGGCTATACCCACGGTTCTGAGAACCGTGCGGCTGAACGGCGTCGGGATAGAGGTCTTGACCTATACCCACGGTTTGGTTGAACCGTGGGTATAGGTGTGGTTACACCATGTCATGGAGCGGTACAGCGTGGCACACATTAGCCCACGGTTTAAGAACCGTGGGATAATCAATTAAATTCAAAAATCTCGAATTAAATTCAAAAATCTCGCCTGGGGAGGGTTTCGACCCGGGATCTGCTTCGAGGTAACCAGCGCGCTGCCCAACTCAACTACATTAAATTTGTTTATATATACTAACATTATATTATATATATTAATATAGACTCACCACGATTAAAAAACTCGTGCTGAGAAATTCGAACCCCGGGGGGATTTGATCTCGCATCCCGCGTACTGAGCATATGCGCTCAAACCAACCGACGCAACACCGCTTTTTGTATATATATAATATATCTATCTAAATATATTAATGTCAGTCGCGTATATAAAACATTCGGTGTAAGGGAATCGAACCGCCGACCTGTACTGCCCGACCGAACAGCCTAACCAACTGACCTAGCTAAGTTTTATTTATAAAGCTAGAAATTTATCTATTTATATTAATAAATCATATTTATTAGAAAATGATACCTCTGGGAATCGAACAGCAGACCCGCGCTATATTAAACAGAAGGTTATCCAACTGTACCAGACATATTATATGTGTAAGTTTTGTTATATTTGTAATTATTTAAATGATTATTGTGTTCCCGCTAAATAATTTTTTAGGTCCCGCGTAATTTTTCTTTTCCCGCCATAATACGGGAAACCTATACCCACGGTTCTCTAAAACCGTGGGTATAGCTCTTTAAAAAAAACACAATACCCACGGTTTTCACAAACCGTAGGTATAGGTCATCGGAAAAACTCTATACCCACGGTTTGACAAGAACCGTGGGTATAGAACATGAAAAAAAATTACTTATACCCACGGTTTTAGAAAACCGTGGGTATAGGTCTTCAATGAAAAACTATGCCCACGGTTTTAAGAAAAACCGTGGGTATAAGTGACCTATACCCACGGTTTTCAAAACCGTGGGTATAGGTTCACATACCACACCTATACCCACGGTTTTCCAAAACCGTGGGTATAGGGCTACCCTATACCCACGGTTTCCTTCCAAACCGTGGGTATAGGGTCATTTTCCAGTAGTGTATAATACTGAATATGGTTGTACCATATTTATAATAACATAAAATTATATATAACATACAATATTTTTTATTTTATAATGGATATAAAAAAGAAAGAAGAAGTGGAAGTTGAAAATAACGTGAAAGAGGGCGGTTAAAACATATCTCTTCTTCGGGTTTTTCTTTTTGATTTGTTCAAAAGAACTCCATACGATGGATTTCTGATCAATATAAGGCCTCTAGGCTAATGTGAGGGAAGTATAGCGAATATCTGTTCAGGTATTGGTCATGCCAAAAGGCTTTTAAGGATTTAATTAGAGAGAAGGGGGAGTTCCCTTTTATAAGATGGGTGGTGGTACCATTGGAAAAGCTAGAAATATTGTTTTATAATAAATTCATATTAGGTTTATAATGGTTCCAAAGAGGATTATTGAATGGTTAATGTGGGGATAGGTAGAAAACAACTCAACCAATAGGTTTTATACAGGTTTGGGTCACTATATTATCTTTATCTCTTTTATTTAACTCTTAGATAAATTGTTATACATTTACCATGTCTCTTTGTATTTTTTTCTTTTATATTGTTAATAAACATACTATATACTTTCAAGAGACCCCCAAGTGGTCCATTAATGATTCAAATATCATTATATAAGTCCATTGGATGAACCATATATTTTTAGTTATAGAATATAAATTAATAATATAATAATTTTTAAAAAACTCTCTTATGTCAATTTTGACACTATTTAATAATTGATTATTTTAAAGTCTTACCAACTTTATTAATTCCAAAAAAAATCATTTAAGTAATCCTAAAATTTAATATTAACCATTAAAATATATTTATTCCATCAAAACATTAAATTATATTTATTTCAACATTTATAATACCAATTATATGATTCATTCACTAATAAGGAAAATAATGCATCATTATTGTGTCATAAATAATATAAATAATTCAATTTCTATAAATTATAAATAAAATAATATTATGTATTAACTATTTTTTGATTTATAATGAATATTTATAGTTGAAAATATAACATATATAACACTACGTAAATTTTTTTTCTTCTAAAAGATATATGCTTATGTCATTTTTGTATTGACTTTAACTTAATTAATATAAAGTGTCATTATCACTTACATGTTTCTCAATTGGGTCCCAAAATAGACCCAAAGATGACCACAGTCAGAAATGTATCAACCAATTGGGTTAGAATACTCCTTAGGGTAATTTAATATTATTATAATATTTTTTTACTTTTATTTACCAGATTTACCCTTTTACCATGGTAAATAAAATATTTACCGAAATAATTATTCAAAATTACTAAAAGTAATAGTTAACTATTTGAAAAATTTTTACCTCCATACTATAAATATGGAATACATTTTTCAAAATTCAAAATACAGAAGTGGCAAAAATTAATTTAAAATAAATTCCATTGTAAAAACAAAAAGCGTGTTTTTTAGAAATAATAACTATCAAAAGATTGGCAGTTGCTTATGTCCAGTTTAAAAGTGAAATTATGTCTAATGACCAAAATTGGATTAAATGGTAAAAATATAATCTAAATATACTTTAAAATCATGTAAATTCATAATTTATCACTATTAATTATTTCGATTAAAAAAGTGTTTTTTAATTAATATTTAGTAATTTTCACTATTCATCAAAATATGAAAGTTATCAGAAAAGTACCAAAATATCACCCTAACCTAATTTTGATATTTCAAATACAAATATGAAGTCTATTTTGAAAGTTAAAATTAATCAAATTTCAAAAAGTGGGTATTACTATTAATAATGGCTAGTTTGATTGGTTGTGGTGTGTTGGAACTCGAACTTGCGTACAACACATGCTGCTGTATTATTCAAAGAAAATCATACCATGGAAGCTTAGGGTGTTTCACTATGGTAATGGTACTCCTATTTCGATTCTTATCTAAAGAATATTTAATTTGAAATTGGGGGAGTGGATCATAATCTCTATGTGAAGAATTCTCATAAAGATCAGTTCATGGTACTAGTACATAGATGATATTATATTTTTCTGGAAGCAGAAATGGATCAACGGATGAATTTTACCATAACATGAAATATGAATTTGGAATGTTTATGATAGGTTAACTAACATATTTCATGAGGTTGAAAGTGAATTAGATGAAAGTCCACACTTTTATTTCTCAGGAAAAGTATACAAGAGTATTTTTGAAGAAATTCAATATGCATAACTCCAAACTAATGTCTTCCCGGATTGTGGTAGGGAAAAAACACAGAAAGAATGAGTATGTGATATATTTAGATTCCACAATGTATAAAATAATCATTGGAATCGTATTGTACCTGATAATGACATGACCAAATATTTTTTTTGAAACATGATTAGTGACTAATTTTCAAATTAATCCAAAGGAAGAACATATGGAAGAACTGAAAAGAACCATTAGGTAAATTCAAGGTACTCACAATTATGGAATTATACGTTTCTTTAAGAAGATATAGTGACCTATCAACATTTTATAATGTTGAATGGGTAGTATATGTTGTTGATGAAAGTACACAATTGGATGATCATTATTTATTGGTAAGAAATGTTTGTTATGGTTGAGTAAGAAATAAAAACATACCTCTCTAAGTACTTTTGAAGCTAAGTATATCTCTAATACAAAGGCATGCACTCCACTCATATGGATGAAGCAACAACTAACATATATTAGTGTTGAGGTGAAACAACCAATAGTGATCCATTTAGATAAAAGAGTCTGATCGATCTTATGAAGAATATTGTTCATCACTATTATACGAAACATATTGAAATTAAATGCAGCTTTATCATGGAAAAAGATGAACAAGTAATGATTAAAATTGTTCATGTTGGAACAAATGACCAAGTGGATACAATTCTGTCCAATCCATTGGTAGCACATGTGTTTGAGGAGGTTACTAGTATTCCCATCTCCCTAGTTTTGTGAACTATTTTAATCTGTTTGTTGAAGTGATGATGGTATATGGGGGAGATATGATCCATCGGAAGTGTTTTTTGAGCACTACAAGTATAAATCATGTTCCATGGGTCTATTTACAATTGTGGAGAATAAATAAATTCAATATAATAGAGATGGTGGTATAAAATAAAAAAATAATTTATTTTTATCTCTTTACAGGAGAATAGAGGGTGGAGAAATTAATTGTAGGTTTTCGAAAAATTATGTAATAATTCTATGACAGGATGAGAATTAGGTGTTATGAGGAAACAATTCATGTCATCCAATGCTTATATGACATTATTATATATTATATTGTATATATTTAAGAGTTCCAAGACATTAAAACCCAAATACTGGTCCTATTGTTCTTTACATTGAGATTTTCTGACATTGACATAGAGTCTAGGATGTTTTGTTTCATGAGTATCAGGTTCTGGTTGATGCTGGTGATTTTTGGAATTTTTTTTTCTGATTACCAAAAAACAAAAAGGAGGACATTTTTGGAACAAAGGATATTATTTTCTAGAAATAGAGTATGGTTTGTGTTTGTTTTCAATCCTCACATGGAAGATTAGGGAGTTTCCAAGGAAAGAGATCTTACAATTCAAGCTGAAAACAGAATTAATGGTGTTGTTGTTTCCTAGTGTTTTCCAAATTTTTATGTTCCAAAATCCAGAGGAAGAGGCTAGAATTGTGAATGGTTGTTTTTTGGAAACAACTCCTCTATAAAATGGTAAATTCATGGGATTATCCAAGACTAGGATGATGTTCATGAAGATGAGGAGCATCACGAATGGTGATGGGATCTCAGTGATTATGAGAATAAGAGTTTCATGAAGGTGGATGTGTTTTCATGAATAGCTCCATGATTACGACATGAAACTCAAACGACATGAAAGGTTTTAACATAATGCTCTATGGTTACTATGGGCATCGTGAATGGAAAAATTTCATAAAGTTTCTCAATGGGAGGAGCACCATGAAGAAGTTTTTGAAAGATCTCGAAAATATGATTAGAGGAGGTAGAGTATCGCAAAGAGACGAGCCTTTAAGTATGAGGATAATACTCTTTATTTTACATGATTATTTCAAGGAAAAACTAGAATTTCCCTGATTTCTAAAAGACAGGGAGCTCTGCAAAACTAAATTTACATGCAATCTTGATCATCATGAAAAGACATATTAAGTCTTGATTTATGCTACTTATTTTGATTAATGAGTGCTTCACGATGATAGGGTATCTTGCATTGACTCAGTGAGCTTCGTAAAGGCATTTTGTTCCATAAAGGTAGTGAGTTTGTGAAGGTATTTTCTCTATGAAGAAGCTTCATGAAAGGAAGTTCTAAATATCAGTTTTTCTGTGAATTATATTTTCAAAGAGCATCAACTCTGGTCTAAAATGAAAGAATAGCCATGTGCTATGACAAAGTAAATTACTTTAATGACAATCCATTGAAGTGACCTTCATATTGATATACTAAGTTAGACTTCACCTAAGGCCATGAGATAGGGGGAGTCTACAAATGTGTTCTGAGGGATGCTGTGAGCTATCCCTAAAATACTATAAAGGTAGTGTTTCTAGCATAGAGTGGCTGTGTCTAACTTCTTTATTCCATAACTGGTGAAGATTAGTGGATTTAGGTATGAATAATAATTTATCGGCGTATTCTCCTTGGACTAGCACCTAGTGGTAAACCATGTATAATATATGTGTTTTCGTTCAATGTGTGATTATTTAAATTACTACACATTACCAACAGATTTGTTTAATAGGTTCCTACTAAAAGGGGAACAAGATCCCATATTTTTTAAAAAATGTTGACATACTCTTTCACTATCCCCTCTAAGGGTGTTCCATGATCCATCAGTTTTCTAAACCTAATACCAAAATTAAATAATCTTTTTCCATGATACCAAAAAAAATCCCTTACCTTTTTTATAAAATTATTCCATGATTTATTACATAATATTACACTTAATACAACATTTAAGATAGATAATGGTTCTGAATTTTTTAATTAGGTACATTACATAACACCTTGAAAATGAGATATGAAAACATTATTGGGAACTTCCTTAAAAGCTTCTAAAATTCTATGGATTTTAAAACTGCATGGGATAACCAAGGGGAATTCATAAGAAATGGGTGAGATATAAATATCAGTAAGAGAATAAAAATGGAAAAGGATAATAACACATGTTAGACAATAATAATATCCTTGTGGTATAAAAGAAGTAGTAATCATGAGCACGAACAATGATATAACATGATAATCATAAAGGAAACATGGGAAATGTGGAATCAACTTAAAACACTACATCATAAACATAGTTCAAGGATAACTACAAATAAATCATGATGGAAAAAGTCTCATAAATTAATCAAGTTCACTTCCTATCCCAACATGATGTCTCATGAGACTATGCATTACCCAATTTATTAGTGCACTATATAATTCAATATTCACCTATCACTTTTATTAAAGTCTCATCCTTAAGTGTTCCACATTGATCATAAAACATGGATTCATTCATCATCATATTTTATTATATTATCAATGTGTATGGAATAAATAAATGTAATTACAAATTATAATAAGTAAAAGTGTATAATGTTGGACACTATTGATGGGAAATGGGTATGGTATTCACTATATAATTCATTTGGCATGGAAAATCATGGTTAGATTTAGGTAGCATGACAACATCACTTAAAAATTCATAAAAAGGTTTGATGAGAGAGAAAGGTATCTCACATCATTTTAATATATAATCTATTGTTTACATATAATATATTATATTCAATGTGTTTTAAATTTTTCCTATTTAGAAATTATAATTTATTAAAATATACCATTGATGGATGGAATGAATACCTTCCCACATTTTTTAACAAATATTTGGACAAACAATTTTTTCAAAAAACATGTCATAAAATCATAAACCGTGCATTTAATTTTAATTTTATTATGACAATTTTTTTATATCAAATATCCTCTCTTATCATATAAGAGAAGTGATGTGAATATACACATATTTTACTTAGATTAATTTGTGCTTGACACATTACTTTACATTCAAATTCTTGATATAATAACTATTTACATCATCTCATGAATATAAACTACAAGATAAATCAATTATTTCTATGATTTTGAACTATTATATATTTACAACACTAGTGAAACATATATATGGTATCAAATACCCATAAAAATCGAATGATTAATTCCTATAACATTAATACCTAACATGGAAATTCCATGGAGTTCCCAAACCCCTTTAGGTATTTCTTGGATAATCCAATCATATAGAATTATTTATAGTCCTTGTTGAAAAACATAGTTTTCAATGACCCAATCATATTTTTAAATAAACATTGTAGAAAAATTTTAACAAACTTTTCTTCTTCCAATTTTATTTTTTAACCACTTGTGTTGTCTTCACTGTACAAAATCAAGACATATTATTCTTAGATTATCTATTCTCAACAATTTGAGAGTATCAGGTAAATTTATCTTAAATTCATCTATCATTACATAATGTTTCCATAGAAAAAATTGCATAAATTCCCTAACAATATAAATCCTTATAGGAATTTTTCAGTCCTTACAAAAATATTTAATCAAATTGAATATAGTGGAATACCCAATCATATTAAGTATATGAGACTTGAATTATATAATCTAAATTATTAATTAAATTACTTTGAACCCTTGAATGAAACATTTAATGATTTTATAAGAATTTATATTCAATTTTTAAACAATTTCAACTATAATTTACATGGGAAAGAACCATTTTAAGACATAGAAAATTTTAATATCTCATGAAATTTTTCTTAAGGTACACGTATTAGTATTTTATTTAATTAAATGCTTCATTTCAAGTATTAATATAAATTTTAGTTTAATGAAAATGATGCATTTATCTACAACATAATGGTTTATCAGATTAATATCATGTCTTATATATTTTCATCAAGGACATTTAGTGAAAGTGATCCCACTAAAAATGATTACCGAATACATCATATCAATTTAGTGATCCAAGATCCATAGTTCAGAATGTAATGAGTATTCTTTGGCATCCCTCTCATCAGATAATTATTTAGGTAGGGAATCATCCCAATCATAATAGTTGTGATTATTTGACAATTGTGTAGATAAACAATTATTCAAATCTATCATATAGATTCACTCAAATCTATTCTTGTGGTATCCTTCCCAAATATTTATCACCATAGTGTAACTTAAAGAAAAAATCATAAATATATTAACAATGGATAATCAAGGGGAACTCTATGATGGTAGAACCTACCTATGGATGACCCAATGTCACCCATCAATTACTTTCCTTAATAATGATAATTCAGGGGAACCTTGTGAAGGAAGAACCTACCCAGTTGACTGATCAAGGTTTTGAAAAGTGTTTCATTAGAAGGAATATCAGATTTAGTATTTGTGGGGTTTTCATTTATGGAATCATTAGTTTAATACACATCATATTCATATTAAATTCAAAATTTTAACATCGTATGTAATAATTATCTTCTCACGAATTATTCCCATTTTGTGTATTAATTATTCTAATGATTTAGTTTTTGGAATCCCTATTCCAACCACCAAATTAATGTGAAAATATTTATATAACTCATAATCGATGTTAATCACCAAAAAACAGAAGTCAAGTGTATTCATACATATCTAAATGCATCATATTCATACAGTACATGAAAACATCATGTAATGGAATAATGTTATATGAGATTATCAAACACTACATGAATAATACTGATCCCAAGTCCCTCTACCTAGTGGTAATTTACTCAAGATATTACTTAATTAATGATATATTTGACACCAAATATACACTAAAAATTCCCAACAACTACCCTAAATATCGTAACTAAAATTAAATAATTAGATCAAGGTAGATAAAAACTAAATTTTATGATATAAAATCTAGAATGATATAAAATTCTCTATCCTAGAATAAATTTGTCATATAAATTTTGGAATACACATATTCATAATATAAACAACTTATAACTATTAATAAAAAAAGGAATAACATTTAAATAAATAAACAATTAAAATATTTAAAAATGAGATAATAATTTATGATCAATTTCATAAATAAAAGCTAATTATAAACCCTTTTATAATTTGACCTTTAACATTATTGGAATTCCATAATTTTGAATATAAACTCATTATATTCTTTCCAAATAAAGCCCCTTTAATTTGAAAATTTTCAAATTAATTAACTATAAACTAAATAAATATTAACAAAATTTAATAAATAAAAATTTATTTATTTTCCAAAAAACAACACATTTATGAACTATTCATAAATAAATAATAATTATAAATAATCTACAAATTAACCAAAATATAATGAATTTATAATCTGATAAATATAAACCCTTTCACATTTTATATTAAATGGAATTTATGATATATTTAATTAATTTTAAACGTTTTTAATTCAATATATATTATATAAACATTATTATATAATCTAAATATCATATATGTGAGAATTTTTAAATTATTTATAAATTGCCTTTTATGATTTCTAAATATAATATTTATTTTGATATCATAAATCATGCCATTTAATTTATCAGAAGATACTTTTCAAAAATATTTATTAATTAACCATGATCATTTTATAGTTAATTAATTTATAATTTTTTTATCAATTTATATAACATATTTCAATATACCTTTATTATTATTATTTATTAAAAATTTATCAATAACATAATTCAATTAAAAATTGAATTATCTTGATTATAATAAATCCTTTATTTATTTTCATAAACAATAGTAATATATATGAACTTTTCATAATTTATTTCTAGGATTGGAAAATATCATTATACAGTTAAAACATATTTTTTCATAAATAAATAAACATACTAATTCATCAAAGAAGCCTACCCTCTATCACCACTATTGTGTTTTATATGAATACCATACGATCATATAAAATGGGAGATAACCCAAACACATAACGTTCTATCATTGAGAATTAATTCACAAATAAACTGTATAAACAGTGTACCTAGAAATTTCCAATGACAGTAGTCTTCTACTTTCTTGGGGAAGGATAATGCTTGAAAAAGATCATGAACCTGTGAACAAAATTACACTACCTCTGGGGGGTACAATGACTTTTGGATCTGTGATCGTATCATGAGGATACCCGAATTTTAACAGGGTTCTATGGCTTTCATCTCAGATGATGAACAGTAGTAGGGGAGGAAGAGAGAATTGGGAAGGCTTAATCATAATTATATTTTTACAATATGAGGGATCACATTGCTTTATATAGTCATCCATGGCATGTTTCATTAAATGAAAATGCATTGGCCATATAAATGTATCCTTATACATTTATTCCCATAATTAATTCAATCATACTAAATGAGTGGTCAAGTCAAATAATCTATTCATAATGGATTGTAACCGATAATAAAATCATTTAGGGAAAATAAATATATATCAAATATATAAATAAATATTTATATTATTACAATTATTTAAATATACCCATTATATATGTATATAAAAACATATATATATATATATTAGTGCATATCTATCTCAAAAAACAATCCATCAAACTGAAAACATCATTGCATTATAGAAATGTTAATGCAGTAATCATAAAGATTATATATATATATATATCATATATATCACATATATATTTTAGTTTATATCTATCACAAGAAACCATCTGTGATACCCAAAACATCATTTCACTATATAAATGTGAATGCAGTAATGGTATAACTATAATCCCTAGATGACCGATGGAAAGATACATCACAAGTGCTCCATAGAGAACTTTGACTACTAGGGTTTAGGATAAAGCTCACACTATAAAAATATCAAATCATTGTCCATAAAAATCCATTATTTTTCTACAAATGATAGACATGGGGAAATTTACAAACTCATGATCCACAAGGTAAAGACACCCTAAGTGCCATTAATGGCATCTCAATCAAGAATATATAATTAACTATGCTTTGATCGCACAATATTTACACATTCCCATAATTGTGAATCCCATGAAACCATTTATTCAACCCAATGAAACAAAAAATGACCTATTTTAATTCCTTTTCCCAAACCACATACCATTAACCAATATGTAATGAAAATGATGAATTGTGTCACCAATATCTTCATCCAATTTACATCTTATGGGTCAAAATGATAGAAAATAGATAATGTAATGCGAGTCCCACATTCAGGAGGCCCAGAGTTGGTGACTAACTATAAATATATAAAAATATCCTACATGGAAGGAATTACACTCAATATATATAGTAGGATTGGTAGATAGGATAGAAATCACCCAGAAACTTCTTAACATAAATAAAAAGGGAAAAAACTATATCATGGTTTATGTATAATGAAGAAAATACAATGAGTCTCCAAATAAATACCCGAAATAAATCCTAAGATAGAAACTCAAAAAGAACTCCAATTTTTTGGTTTGTAGTGACCTTCTCGGTCCCATAAATCTCCTTAGAAACTTGAAAAATAGTATTCATATATGCGGGGTGAGAATAACATGTATACTCATTACACTATAAGAAAAAATGGGGTTTCATTCGGGTTCATAAAACTGTCACTAAATGTGTTTTTTATTTTTTTTTTATTTTTTACAACAGTTTTTCATAATCACCACTAATTTAGATTTTTCATTTTTGAAAAAATAATTTTTAGAGGTAATTTTTAAAAACAAACATGAAATAGAAACAGTTTTTATAAAACAGCAACTAAAATAATGGGAAAAATATTAAATATTAAATATATAATTATAATTTATTATTAATATTTATTATTTATTATATATATTAATTTATTATTTATTATTTATAATTTTAATAAATTATAATGTTATATCTTTTAATTATATATAATTATCTGTTAATTGGTATTTGAAAATTAAATTAATTCTTATATAAGTTGAAAATTAGACATCAACATGAAATGACCATATCATTTGATATAAGTATTCCTTTATGCTCTAAAAATAGTAAAATTGAAAATTATGAAATGAGATTCAATCACATTATATAATAATTTGGAAATAATTAATAGAATAAAATTTATTATGGTTTTAAGAAATGTTTAAAATATATCTTTAACTTCAAACAACCGAAAAATTTTATTTGGGTATCCATTTGGGCTCTACCACATATCAAATTGAATCCTATGATGAGATATACATCATTTTGATGAGGGGAGTGGTCTTGATCACTATATTTAGAGGTAAAAATAGTTTCTTAAGGCCTCTAAAAAAATATTTTTTTGTTCTTATATAATTATTTTTGAACATTTGATGAGATTTCATCTTCATTTAAAAGTGTATTCATATGATTTGTAGGCCGTATATGATTTAATCCCATTAATTTATAGTCCTATTTATTTTATAGTGTTTAAATTTTTATTTTTCTCTCTATTTTGGTGATTTATTATCTATTATATATATATATATATATATATTTATGGGGAAGAAATGTGCTCAGATGACATAGAGTGACTTTAGGTAGATTCTATAAAGATTCAAGATGATCTATGGTGTTTAGGGATTTGATTGTATGGATTTCAATATGGAGTACTATTTTGATCCATATAATGTTTTCCTTATCCCTATTAAGGTGGATCAAGAACCTGTTCATGATGCATATGTTTTGGATGGTGAATAAAAAGTTAATCTGGATCCCAAAGCATTATCATTGGGAGATTTGAAGCTACCACAATAAGTCTTGAATTTTTCTAGAAATCAAATTTTATTAATTATTCAAAATCATGGTGGGTTTATGATTATCTCATTGATTCACAAAAAATAATCACATAAAATGGTTTTATGGTGTTTATTGAGGTGAACCCACAAGTTCTTGAAGGTCATCACAAGGATTTCAACTTCCCAATCCTGGAACACTTTGATATTTCTTCTAAAGAAAACATTTCGAAGATTCAGGATTTGAAAAACGGACTCATATAGATCTAGGGGTTTGGAGGTTGGAGAATAACCATGATTGGATAGTGGTTTGACCATATTGTATTTCCCTCAAATGATCTGAAATTGAGAGATTGGGGATTTGATGTCGTTTCTCCCAAGTCAGTCTTCTTATGAATATAGGATTTGGATACATTATTTGATCCATATACATCTAGGGACCCATTCACCCAATTGTGGATTGGAATTAGTAGTTTAAAATGGTTATTTTAGCACATGAAAATACGTTGGGATACAACCTTAGTTGTGGGACATCCAATAAATTTTTATAAATAAATAATACATTCACATTATTATCATTTTGTAGAGTTCTAGTGGAGGTAGAGTTTTTATACCCCCACATTAATACTATATTTTTGGATTCTAATGACATCAATCATATACAATAAATTTATTTTTAAAACATACCTAACTTCTATAACATAATAAAATTACTTGGACATATATTCTCACTAAGTGATTTAAATCTGAGACCATGGAGATGGATGGAGTATCTTAAAATGTTTTACATTGACTTTATGTGTACACTGGGTAATGGAAATTTGGTGGCAGATGCATTAAGAATAAATTCTAATGTTTATATGAAAAAATATTCTTCAAAACAATTACATTAGATTTTGGTTATAGATGACATGCACTTGGAATGTGAAGAATAACATGATTTTGTTGTTTTCTTTCCTCTTTTGTTTGTTCCTTACTTGGTTGATACAGATAAATAGGAACATATGTTTGATTAATAATGTGTTGTGATGAGGTCGAAAATCAATGGTGTGGATACCATTGATAGATGGAAGAAAAATAAGAGTACAGTTTTTTTGGTATGGAAATAGGATGGTCATAGATATGGATTGTTAAGAACAATTTCTTCACATTAACCATCATTTGTGATATTATGTTCATCCTATAATACAGAATATGAATAAGACATTGAAATCATATTTTTTTGTGGGGTGGTATGAAAAGAAAAGTGGTTGATTTTGATTTGAGAAGATTAACTTTTTAGTATGTTAATGTAGAGAATCAACGTCCTGCTGGTATGTTACAATCTTTACATATTCCTACTTGGAAGTGGGAAGAAATTGATTTGGATTTTATTACTGGCCTCACAAGAATTTTTTTGAAGCATGATGATTTATGGGAAATTGTGGATTTATTCACATAGTTGTGCCACTTTATCCCTATTTGGGGGTCTCATATGGTGGACTTGTCAAAACTGTATATATGATAAGTGGTAAAGAAGAATGATGATCCAATTTCGATCTTGTGAAATAGAGTTCCTAGGTTTACATCTTGTTTATGGAAATCATTAGAGAAATCAATTGGGACTCAACTGTCTATCAGTACAGTGTATCATCATTAGATGGATGGAAAATCTTAAAAGATGATACATAATTTGGAAGACATATTGTGATCTTGTGTAATGGATTTTTGTGGATCATGGGAGGGGCAAGTACAGTTAGTGGAATTATCATATAATGACTGTTATCAAGCCTCAATTCATATAGATAATTTTAATGAATTTTATGGGTGTAATTATCATTCCACACTATGTTGGATGGAAATAGGTGAGACCTAATTGGTTGGGATGATCTTCTTCTAAAAGGAAATGGAGAATATTCAGTTGATCATAAAAAGGGTCGAGATGGAATAAAGTCATTAGAAATAGTATGAAGATCATCATCAATGACCATTTTTAGTTGAGATGAGTGATCATGTGTTCATGAGGATATCTCCAAGGCTTAGAGATCATCATTTTTAAAAGAAGAAAATGTTATCTCCTCGAATCATATGCCCTTTTAAGATACTATAATGGTTTAGAGAGGTGACATATTAGTTAGAATTTCCACTATGTTTCAATGATGTACACAATTTCTTTCATCTATCACAATTTAAAAAGTCGTGGCCATATCATCACTATGTGATACAATGAGATCACATTGACCTAGAGCTAGAATCATTGTCGGTACACATTCCAGTGTGGATTGGGGATAGGTAATAGAAAATATTGCATGAGAAAAGCATCGGTCTAGTATAGGTTTTGTGGCAACATGGTCAGATTCAAGAAGAGACCTGGGAATTGGAGATGGAAGTGAAAGAGAAATGGATAGAAATCTTTCAGGGAAATAATGGTTTTCTACTTTTTGTGGTTGGAAAGGCTAATGGTGGGGATAATGTAGTACCCTCATTTTGAAGTAAGTAACCCTTAATATATGATTTTTAAGTATATAAATTATTTTTGGCATTCTTGGGAGGGTTTGGAAACCTTTAGTAATGTTGTTAGGGAATTAATATAGGTGAAAAGTTAGATCATTGTGTTTTGAAACCTTTAAACTCCTATTGTAAATCGTGCATTGTGAGACATGATCTAAGCGGTAGTTTCACCGGAAGGCACATAATTTTTCCAAACTGTGCCATTTCCTATTAAGAACAATGAAATGTGGTATAGTAGGATTTTCACGGTTGGAACATAATTTTTCTAACCATGCATTCCAACTATGATATGTACTCCTTGAGGATGATGCTGGTGCATGGTTAGTTAACTATTTTTTCTAACAGTGCGACTAATCACGCACGGTTTAAAATAAAAAACCCTAAAAAAGTGGATTTGGGTTGGGAATAAGTTTTACTCCTCCATTTTTACTCCACAAAAACCCTAACTCAATATTTTTATACTCCAAAAGGTTGTGAAACCCTTACCCATTGAATCCTATGTGATCTAGAGGTTTTTCATTGTGCGTTAAAGCTTGATTCCCATAGAAAGACTTCATTTATGGTGATTTTTTGTGTTTCTATTAGATAAAATTTCCACCCTCTCTTCTTTTCTTAGATCTAGTTCACTTCAGACAGATCTATCGTTTTTTATTCCAATCACGATTAGAATAGGTATTATTATTTATTGGGGATGATATATAAGGGGGGTTTGGAGATTTAACCCGGTTTTTTGGGTATTTTTGTGTCATTCATTATTTTCAAAAAAATCCCCATGGTTGGTTGATTAACTATTTACTCCTCTTGCTTGAACTAGAAGGATTAATTTCAAGTTGATTGTTTTTATTGATATTGATTGTAATTTTTTGTTGAATTTAATTATGGAAACATCATTTGGTGTTAGTTTAAGGAATTGTGAAAATTTTCTGTTTTGGTGGAAAGTGAAAATGGTAACTTGATTTTAAAATGAATATTTTAAAATGGTGATTTGGTATTAATGCATAGAAAAGTATTTTTGAAAAATTTTGGTTTTAATGGTTTAGTTTTTTGAAAATGTTCTTTTTATAAAAAGGTTGGTTTTATTGAAATAGTTTATTGTTATGTTTTTCAATTAAGGTGCGGTTTTATTGAAATGGTTGAATTTATTTGCAAAAGGATTTATTGAAATTTGGTTGGATTAAGTCGTTAAGAATGGATAGAATGGTATGGAATATGGTTTTTAAAGACAACCATCAAAGAGACATATTATGGATGTGATGTTCCACAATCAATGGTAACTCCAAGATTGTAAATTTGTGTGGTTAAGTGTGTGCATTTGATTATGTGAAATAGATTCAGTTATTCCAACATAGAAATTGAGAGATTGGTAAATGAATTATTTTGTTTCTTTCCTCAGAATTTGGTTTATTTGTGAAAACTATTTTGGTATGGAATTGTTTTTCATTGTTAAAAATTGTTAATCTATTTTAAATGGGTTATATATAAATTGTTTTATGTAATTGTGATAACATGTTTAGACCTAGTTGCATGAGAAGATAATTCATTAAGGGAAATCCTTTTAAATTTTATTTCTCACCCTTGATTTGTAACATTAGTGATTTTTTAGATATCATTCATCAGGACACAAAAAAAGTAAATGTATCACACTTCTCTAGTGGTGTATCGTGATACATAGGCTTATTTGTAGTGTTTGATCATGGATCATGTTTGGAGTTATGGATCTATGTTCTTATGGACTTTGGGTTTTTTTAGTTTTGTCTTCCCCTGTGTACTTATTTTTTAGTTATCTTGTACTTTATTACTCTATTGTAGTTGGGTTTTGATATCAATGGTATTTCCTTGAGTTGTATTACATTATTATCATGCATCATATAGTATATTTTTGTTATGGTATTTCTGGTTGGGTTGTTTTATTTTAAAAGGGAAAATTTTCACACATCTTTTAATGAGGACCTTGAAATTTATTGATAGCCTTTGGGGCCTTGGGGTTGTATCTAAAATGCATGTAATGTCATTAAACCTTCTCAAGACAATGAGTAGGTTCAAGATGTTACAAGAATCATCAATTAAATGCATATATGGGAATCAAATCAAATTTACACACAAAAATTGTTTCCATTTTTCAATGGATGGAAATGACAGATAGTAGATGATATTATATCATTAATGTATGCTAATTATTTCATGAACATCATGTGTATTAATTAAAATTTTCATTCTAACCATCCTGGTGATATGATGATGATACAATAATCACATCACTATGTGGTGCTGGTAATACATAGGTATGCACGAGCATTTTTAATTTCACGTGGGATGGAAAAAGAGAAAAAAAAATGGTTGAAGCATAAACATAATAAAATTTCAATATATGTAATATATTTATATTATTATTTCATAATGGTAAATGAATATTTTATGAATTATGTATTATAAATAAACATGAAATAGGTTGGTTATGAATTATACCTTCTCCTTTGATAACCTATTTTGATTACACCTTAAGCCGTTTGGGTTTGGTATTTTGGTGAGAAAAGGACATCTATGACCCAATAATAGATGTTTCAGATAGATTTGGTTATGAATTGGATGAATTATACTTCTCAAAATTCATGAGAAATGGAGGAGATGCGGTTCACATTTATATGTGAAGGGAGATTCACCCATGAAAATAATTAAATTGTTAAATACATATATACAATTTTTGTTGAAGTTCCACCAAATTAAATTTTTTTAAATTTATGTTGACAATGAGTATAAATACTATCATATAATAAAATTTGGACATGTTATAGGAATTGATTCACCCATATCTATTAGTTTTAACCCTCGTTGACACTTTGATGATTACCATGATATTAATGTTTTTTACTCTATAAGAGTCTTGAAAGTTACTATAAAAGAAAAAATGACACATAAGTTAAAAATGAATGATATTGTAGATGATACACCATTAAAATGGACTATTATAAGGTTTTTTTAAGAATATTAAATCATTAAATAAAATATTATTTAAAATTATACACCATTAAATTCATTTTCAAGACTATTAACATTGTTTGCATTTAATGGAATCATGATAGTAATTGAATTAAAATTTAAAATTTTAACACATCACTAATATGTTATATTTATATAAAAAATTTATGGAATAGACTATTTAATCCAAATTGTTTTACATTTAATATTTTTTATAATCATTTAATTTATTATTGTATTACTTGAATAAACATTGTATCCATGTTGCGTTAGAATGTAAGATAATTAATTTATTGATAATAATTTAAAGTAAATTAACTAGATAAAAAAATTAATTCATATTTAATATAACTATTTATAACTGAATACAATCTCTTTTTATCTCTATAAAAAAATATTAGATATATTTAAACAATGAGAGTGAAATTTAGTTTTTAATATTTCCTTAGAGTAATATTAAGATCATTATTAAAGAAATGATGAAACAAATTGCCTCATTTTTCATCCATGGATGGTTATTTTAAAAAAACATATTAAGTAAAATTAATAAAATTTTTAGGGATATTTTTAGTTCATATCTCATAGTATTATCCATGTTTTATCGATTTTACCCTTTTTGACATGAAAAATATTTACTATTGTTACTATTTATAATGAACAAAATTAAAATGAAACTATTTACCAAATTTGAACAACATAGTTACAAATAAGGAATCTGATTTTCATTATTCAATTTCTAGAAGTGTTAAAATCAATTTTAATGTAATGTTATAAAACACAATGAAAAATATTTTTTTGAATAATATGTTTTTATGCCAAAAAACAAAATTATACCAAAATAATGTATAATGTTGATTATTATTTAATTAACTATATTATTTCAAATTGTAGGGGACTTATATTACCTTATGATCAAATAAAAACATAATGGTACTTTTATATTACTTTATTTAAATAAAATAAAGGAATGTTTTACAAATAAATAGTATCTTTCACGATTCACATAAAAATAAATTTTTTTAGAAAATTTTGAAAATAATAAACCTACTTTAATGGTGATTTTCTTATATAAAAAATAAATTAAATTTTGTTAACTTCAATTTCAAAAATTTATATTTATTTAATACAACTGTATAATTCCTGGACATTTTTTGTACAGGTTGTTCCTCATAATAAAGGTTCTATTAAAATTGAAATAATTAAGGTCTCAAAACATGAGACAAATATGAAACATACATTCTTAACAATGAAATAAGAAATATATCATTTAAATAGGACAAAATAGAAGGATAATTAATTTTTTAACACTGTGATATTTTAAAATTAAACACTATGTTCGACATTGACCAAGATACACCACATGATGCCTAAACGAACAACTAAATATTACTATTTAAATATAACCATTATAACCTAGATGTTAAATTATAGGGAATGAATAGGGAAAACATATTTTTGAAAAATATATAAATTTATAACACATTACGAATGTTTTGGTATGTTCCTAAAAAACAATCACATAGTTTCTAGAAAAGTCATTTAATTCTTCAAAAAATACATTTTATTCAAGAATGGTTCTTATGTATTTTTAAATAAAAATAATTTAGTTAAAATATGTATATTTTATAATATTTATTATAAAAAACTACATTCATTTTTGAAATCGACGTTCGAAATTTTCATATGGTGAACTTTTGGTAATTTTTTGTAAAGTTTTAGTTTTTCAATGAATAATGAAAATACCAATTTTTATTAATGTATTAAAAGTTTAAATTTTGTTTTGGATAATTTTAATTTTTATTTAGTTCATTTATTAAATAAATTCAATTATGGGGTTTTTAATGGATTTTATACAAGAATTTAGTATAAAGAATTTTTTTTCAAAAAATAATTTGTCATTGCATTTTGACTCTTTAAATTAAATTTAGATTTGAAAATTTATGTGTTTTGAATTTTAAATAATGGATTTCATACTTGGATTCCAGAGGTCCAAATTATGTAAATGTTTCACATTTATTTTTGGCTTATATGAATAGAAGATATAGTAATTTTTATTGCCACGATAAAAGGTAAATAAGGTAATTAAGTGTAAAAAAATATGATAAAGAATAAAAAATGACACTTACACATGCCATAATTTTATTTAATGATTAATTGTAATATATAATAAATCTAACTACAATATATTGTATTCTCCCAAATTTTTATTTATTTATGATGTTAATTATATTTTATTTAATTAAAATTTAAAGATTTCACTCTCAAGTTTTTAATAATGAAAACATTTCTAGTATATGGTTATTCAAAATATATATTTGACTATTAAAAGTAATTTTAATGACATAAGGTTTATATTTACCATGGAAATTTATTTTAAACTTTTAGTGAGGAAATAATTAAATTAAATTCTTACACAACACTAATGCATTAATTTTTTTATTAATTAAAATATTAAAGAAAAGTTATTAAAAATATAAAATAAATATAATTTGAAAAACATAATATGATAAACTAATGTTTTTCGATTAATTTGAATTTTTAGAGATGTATAAGAAGTTTGTTTTCTTATATATCTTATTTTATTGATATTTTTAATGTCAAAGAAATAAATAATGTCAAAATTGACATTTATGATATTTTGAAATAAATAATCTTTTATTAAATGATATAAAATTCCTAAAATTACTAAATTTGGACAAACTATTCGGATAAATTTATACATTTAATTAAAATTCCATTTATGGTTATTTTTTAATTTTATAATAACTATATTAACCCTCAAAAATTAAAAATCCATTTTGTCAGGGTAAGAGTTAAATGGTTTAAATATTGATTAAAATTAAAAGATAAGGGTATAAATTTACTCAAAACTTATGTAAATTTTATTTTATAAGATTAGTTAAAACCAAAATAATATTATATTCTAAATCAATAAGGTTTGATCCATTTTTATTATAAAACTTATTAATATTAATATTATATTTGGAGAAATTCCTGGAGTGCCCATCGTCTCTTTTATAAAAGGTAACCTCTTATTATACATTTATCACACTTAAAAATATTTTTAATGATAATAAATATCCAAATATCATTCAATAATTACTCCCAACATTGAAGAGGCCTCATTTTAATCATAAAACCACCATTATTGGTCCAAAGGTGTTATCAAAATGATATTGTCAAAAGTAGAGTTATAATTTTTAATCAAGCATTTCTATGTAGTTTATTCAAAAAAATAACTAAAAACATATTGAACCATGATAAAATATTAACTAAATTAACCTAAATATAATTATATTTTATTATGTTAGTGGAATGACCTATATCTATCTCTAATTACATAAAATGATAATAGAATAAATAGTTCTTGTGTATGGTAGAGTACCGCCTTGCAAACTAATGTAATTTGTTTTCCATAACCATCTATTAAGATTTTTTATAATGACTAAGTTATGGTTATATATGATTTTAATGTTATATTTATCAATATTCAATGATAATATATTACTTATGTTCATAACATTCAATTTACACAAAAATGGAAATGTCATTTGTGCATACATGTGAATTTTCACCTCCCCAAAATGATTTGATTCATTTTTCTTTACCATATCACATAAATAATATATATAAGTATATTTAAATGTTTAATATTAAAATAATGCTATTATTATTATTATTTAAATATCAATTCATACTTATATTCTTTCAATAATTATAGTTGAAAAATAAAAATGTTACTCATGAATATACACGACCTACTGTCTCCATGATTGTAAAATTGTTTGTTTTTCATAACCGTATTTAATGGATGGATTTAAAATTATAACTTATTTATAACTGTGATAATTATTTAATTAATATTATTGTGGAGATTATTTAATAATTTCCTCTTTGATCATAGTAAATAGACCAAAGTCATTCTGGACTTCTAAACTGAATATCGACTAAACAAATAACAAATGGATAAATAATTATGTAATTATTATAACATAGAAATGAGTGATTTAAAATGAATAATTAAAATTATTCTTTTCTGAATAAATTATATATTAAGCTAATTTTATTATTTAGTATGATAATCAACATACGTGATGAGTTAAGCTCTAGGAACATGACTCTAAGTAAAAAACCTCATTTTAAATGTTTAATTGATTTGCCTTCTAAATATATATATTTAATGTAAATTTTTTTTAATTTTTTTTTATTAATTTATTAATATGGAGGTAAATGTTTTTAAATTTTATTTTTCTAATTTCTCTTAAATCTTTTATAAAATGGATCTTTTCATGGTTTTATCTAAATGAAATTCATTTAAAAATATTATTTTAAATTTCCTCTTTTAGCTTTTTTCAGAGGTGAAAAGAAATGTTTTTTTAACATATTAGGTGTGAATTAAATTTACAACTTTAATAAATCATTAATGAAATATTTTTTCTTCTATAAAATTACACAATTTGTTTCAAATAAAATGGATTCATTTTTTTGTGTGGGTTTTTTATATTTTAAAAGTTATCTATTGAGAAAAGGGTATTTTGATATCTAAAAGTTTTTTAAAAATGGTTTAAAAAGATTTTTCCTTTATTTTATTCATGAATTGGTTCATGGATATTATTTCTGTTGGGAGTTTACAGATAACATCGGGTGATCCCATAATACTGATGAGCATGACCGAATAAGGCTCCAAGGCATCAGATAATGATTTGTTCACTGAATAATTATATTGGAATTCAACCAAATGGTATTTCCAATTAATAAGGGTTATTATATGTGTTTTTTATGAATTTTATTCTGATTATGTCCCAAAGAACCTATATGAGTTATCTATTCCAAGTTATGATTTTTCATGAAAACAATTTATTTTGAATGTTAGATAAATATCATTTGTTTTAAAATATTTATTATTCCCTTTTAAGTTGAAAAATTATTTTTTAAAATATTATTTATGGGATTTCATGATTTTCATTGGCCTAATGGTTTCCTTTATATTATTTCCCTTAACTATCTTAGTATTCTCATCCAATTTTTTTAATATTTATTCACCGGTTAAAGTATGAGTGGGATGAGGATGAGGAAAAGATGAAAATTGTGAAGATATATTATGAAAAGAAAACATGTTTTATTTTAAAAAGGATTCATTTTGTTGAAAAAAATTGATACTGAGTATAAGATTCCCCTTTTAATGTATGGTTTTACTTTATAAGTATGTAATAATTCTCTAACACTATAACCGTAAAATATTTTTGGAAAAGAAATATATTTAAAGTTTTAAAATAACTATAATATTTAATAATTATGGTCGGGTCCTAACACACTGGGTATGGAAATGAATTATCCTGCCCCAAGATTTCATATATTATAATGAACCACATACTCAACATTACATTTTTACCAAACCATATAACACTTTTCTAGGGAAATACTACGATAAAAATATGATCTCCTAGATTATATGATGGATCTTTTCTCATGTTATATGCCTAAAGTTTCTACATGCACTTAGCGATCCTCATATGTTACTATATCACCATCAACATTTTAACCATTTATTCTACACATTATTTTCCCAATAACTTTATATTTCCTACTTCATCACAATAAATTAGTGTCCAACACCACTTTCCATATAATTCAAAAAATGTTATCATAGGTATTCTGGAATGGTAATCGTTATTACAATAAAATTAAAGTAATGATAGATACTGATCCTATCATCCCTTATAATTCACAGAACATGATCTATGAATGTATTAAAATGTCTAAATTGTTCTCCCCATCATTCCATAATATTGATGATGAAAATATATAATGAAATCTATTTCAGTACCCAATTAAATATTAAGGATTTTCCAAAAACAAGATCTAAACATAGGGTCACAATAAGATACAATAGATAGAGGGACCCCAAGAAATTAGACAAACTATTTTACATAATGTCTTGAAAGATAATCCCTATAAATATTTTCTCAAATAGGAATAAAATGTTCATATTTAGTTAAATGATAAAAAAACCCCATATCAAATTATTAACTTGAGATGTATTTGGTTATCCAACCTTGAAATCAATTGATATATTCTCTCGTTTCCATTTTAAAAGTGGAAAAGTTTAATGCATCCCATTCAGTAATTTTCATTCTTTATTAAACTATTTACAAGTCAAAAATTTTAGGGTAAAGTTTAAAATATATAATTTTTATTTCATCTCAATAGAAATGTTTTGTGTAGGTCTCTATGATCCTTGTTTTGTCAGGAAGAATATAAAATGAAGAGCTACAAGATCCCCTCAATAATTATTTCCTGAATTGGGAATCAAAAGTCACACATAATATTTCTATAAATCTAAAAACATCATCTTTTTCAATGTTAAATTCAAGAAACATACCTTTATTAAATTATTCTAACTTTTACACAATAACATGATCCTCCTTCTGAGCTTTCTAAGTTCTATCTGACAATGATAACTGCACTAAATCCTAAAACAGCTCAAAGGATTTTACTGCGTGAATATTTATAAACACAAATTCATAAAATTATTTACCAAAGGATCATGTAAAAAATGTATCAAATTTAATGATGATTTATATTTTTGACTTAAATCACAACATACCATTTTTTCTGTTCTTGGATGGTAGAAAATCATGTAGTCAGTGTAATGCCCCATCACTAGTTACCCAGAGTTGGTGAATTATTAAATAAAATGGGCATGATACAAAGAATATTGTCCCAATAGACCGATCATTTTAGTAGGCTTGGAAGTACTAGATACATAAATATGTTTTACATTACATCATGTAATAAAAAAAATATTGTGTCCTATTTGGACACTTTTATATCCCTTATATTATTCTTGTAGGTTAATCATAATATACTTATTCGAATCTTAGGAAAAATAAAACATAAAAAATAGGTGAGCATAGATTTTCAGGAAGGATAAAAATATAGTTGAAAATATCATAAATGAATATAAACATTAAAGGAAATGTATAAGACTAAAACACAAGCCTTTTAAGCATAGACTTAAACATATTTCTGAAAAGATAAATCAAATAATTCAATTTACTTATTCAGATAGATATTTTACTAGTCGAATAATCACATGTAATATCAGTAGACATTTTCATAATGATGGAATATATAATGTCGGGCATCATAACAAAATATTCAAGGCCTCATTCCAAGACTACGAATAAGATTTTTTCAAGGCCTTGTTTAAAGACACTAGTTTGTCTCATGAGACATTTTGATCCATCGAGGGTCTATAGCGCTCTCCACCCTTCACTTATTAAGTCCAATGCATTCCTCATATGAAAAGGTTGGAACATAACATAAACATTTACATTACAACTAGCATATGAAATGTTAATACTTTAACCATAATCCATGAATCATATAAAAATAAAATATCCATAGTCAAACATATCACAAAAACCTTCAATACAATATGGAAGATCATATCATAATAAATCAACTTCAAACAAGTGTAAAATCTATCAACGGATGTTGACATAGATGAACTAAAAACTATTTGAGAGAAATATCTCTTTAATTTGAAATCATTTAAAAGTTACATAATTATAAAATAAAACCTTTATTATGAAAATATTCATATATGTTTGTAAGGAAATATTCAATTATGTTATAATGATGAAAAATATTCACACTCGTCATATATGTTAAAAAGATTTCTTTCCTTAACTCATCGTAAAGTTCTTAAAGTAACTTCTTTGGAAAAAATGGAAATATTCCTTTAATTTTTTTTATAAATATTCAAAAAGGGTATAAATGAATTTAAGAATATTATAGGAAATAGTAAAAATGTTTTTAAATACATTTTTAGAAACATGAATGTGTATGATAAAGATGTCCTAGAAGATACTTATATATAAACAACCCTAGATAAAAGAGATAATAAAATTAACCCTTTACGTGAAATTTTTTTTGATTGAGGGTATGTTATCCTCTTGTATAATAGTTAAATAATTTTTATTATATTATAAAATAACCACATACATAAATATGATATCATATATGATCTTCTAATATTGCATTGTTTATAATATTTCTGTAGTATCATTGGTTCGGGTGTTAAATGATTCGTGTTTGTTTAAATGATTTATTACGTAAGAAATGTATTTCATGGATAAGATGTATTTGATTCATATACATTATTATATTATATTTTTAAAATTAATTTTAATCATAAAATGAAAATTATTCTTGAATGAATATATTGGGGAATGGATTTTATCATGTTCGTGGAGACGGTAATCCGTACGTATCCATGAGTGACTATATCATTATATTGATGGTGAAATCATATATAATTTGATTGTATATCAAATATAAAGTATAATTAACTTGTTATATTTATTATTTACATCAGTTACACTCTTTATTATATCCATTCAAATAATGATGTGTTTAAATAACAAACTACACCACGATGTGGAGACGGTAAGCCATACATACGTATGTATGGTGACTTTTCATTCATGGGTTTGATAGAATAATGATTACAATTGTACCATATATATAATAACATCACAATATATATAAGGTTTAGGAGTTTTTATTTTGGTATAGAAACAATAAACTAAGAGGAAGTGTAGGAAGAAAAGAACTTTGAAAGAGGTGGTTAAAGTGTTACCTGTTCTTCAAGTGTTTCCATTTGAGTTGATAAAAAAGGCATTTTAGGTTGGATTTGAGATCAAATAAAGGCCAATAGATCAATGTGAGTGTCGTTGGGAGGATATTTGAGTAGGTTTTTGTCGATATAAATGGATTTGGAGGTGTGATTTTGAGAGATGGGGAAGTACCCTTTTATAAGAGAGGTAATGTTCACTTTGGGAAAAGCTTGAAATATTATTTTATTATACAATCATATTATATTTATAAAGTCTTAAAAAGGATTTATTTCTAATAAAAGGTGGGGATGGGTTGAAAAAATCCTAACCAATAGGTTTTAGATAGGATTTTGTCAACATATTAACCTGATCTTTTATATGTAACCCTTAGTTAAATATTTTATCTTTTACCATGTAATCATGTATTATTACATTAAATGGTTAATAAACATACTATAATAAGTCAAGATAATCCCATGTGGATAATTATTCATATATATAACATTATATACATCCTTTGGCCCAACCTTATATTTTTAGGAATATTATATCATTTAATAATATAGTATTTGTTTTAAAAACTCATTTATGGCAATTTTGACACTATTTGGTATTTTGGTTTTGTGGAAGTTATAAAAACTTCATAATGTTGAAAAAATTTAATTTAATCAACCATAACAAGAAATATTAACATAGAAATTTTTTGGAATTCATCAAAAGTCTCAACTTACATTTATTTAGATATTTATAATATCAATTTTTTCAATCATTCGTTAATAAGGTAATTACTGCGTCATCATTGTGCCATAAAAAATTAATTATTTAATGTATAAAAATTATAAATAAAATAAAAATATGTAAGAACATTATTTATATTTATAATGAATATTTATGGTTGAATTTATCTTTCGTATAACACTATATTAAAAGTTTTTTTGTTATTAAATTTTGAATTTAACACATTTACCTCTTTAATAAATAAAATAATAATAAATGTCATAATCTAATCCTAGTTGACCAAATGGATCATATTTTATTCCTCAATTTAATTTTTGTCGAGATAAACTAATCTAATAGAACTAGGGCATGTGTTAGGTTAATTATAATATCTTTTTTACCTTTAATTAATGTATTTACTTTTAGTTGTGGTAAATAAAAGTCAAAACTTACTATCACCAAAAATTATTTTCATTTTATTGAACAAAATTTTACTTAATGATGTCATCCTTGACTCCAATATTTTTGAAATAAAATTCATAGAAGCAGTAAAATTACGTATTATACAAATTTCCAAATGCGCATAAAAGGTGGTTAAAAGACATTAAAAAGTACAATAAAATATTATATATCTAATATTATTATAAAATGACATCAATGAATTACATTTAACATATATAGGTATTATGTATATATTTTGGACCTAAAATAAATTAAAATAACCCATTGTTTTTCACTATTCCTAAAAAACTGTATGTTTTTAGAAAAATACAAAAAATTCATCCTAAGCTAATTTTGATATTCAGGATCCAAAAATGTAGTCCATTTTTAAAAATTAAATTTATATTTTTCCAAAAGATTATATTAATATTCATAATGTCTAGTATGATTGGTCATGGTTTTCTAGAAGTTGAGTATGCGTAGAACGCAAACTATTACATTATTCCTAGTGAAGCATACAATGGAAGCTTGGGGTGTTACAGTTAGGATACCTAATCAGTTCTAGAATTTTTCACTTCCTCATGCTCAAATATTTTTGTGTGAATATATACATAAATCATTTATGATCATAACATATTTCATATTTTAATCTATATAAATTATGTATCCCAATTGTTTGTGCTAAAACTATAGTATCTAGTTCACTATAATGTGTATGATACTTGATTTCATGAGGTTTCAATTAACATTAATCATAAACAATTACCTGATCATTATACATCGGAAAAAACATATTCTTTTAATGAATCTATTATCTGGATAATAAAATATCCATTTCGAGATGGTAGATCCAAAACATGAGTTTTCATTTATCTTCTTTTCTATTCCAATAATATTTCAACACATTATTTCATCCGGATGAATTTAACAATTTTTAGAGTTAACAAAATTTATTTGTCTTGATAACAAAGAAACTTTTTCAACAAAACATTAGTAGTAACTCCCTTATACATAAAAAATGAATATCTATGAAATTATTAGGTGTTTACTAGTCTTCAACTATTTTAGTATTAGTTGGATCAATTGTTATTCTATCTATAGTAACAATATGTCCCATGAATAAAGCTGTCACAACCAGAATTCAAAATTACTAAATTTTTTCACATAACTTATTTAATATTATGGTTTTTATAAAATCCCCAAATGTTTTTTATGTTCAAATTAATTTTTATTACATATTAGGATGTCAAAAATAAACACACCCACAAATTTGACCTAGAACTCATGGAAAACTCTTTTCGTAAGGTCCATAAATATAATTGGAGAAGTTTCTAACACAAAGGGAATAACCAGAAAATAATAATTACCAAACCTAGTATGAAAAAATATCTTAAAATTATAATTATCCTTCACATTTAACTGATGGTACTCAAACCTAAGATCATCCTTCAAAAAATAAAGAGCTCCTTAGAGATGATAAAACATGTCATAAATATGAGACAAATAATAATTACTCTTAGTAGGATTGTTATTAAATGATATATAATTAATTAAAAGCCTCATAAAAAAATATTTCTTTTTAAAAAGAAATATAAGACCACCCCATTATGATGTTCTCATATGAAAAAAACCTTCATAAAGTAACTCTTGTAACTAATTTTTTTAATTCAAAATGTTCTTATTGAGAAATTCAATAGAGGTATTTTAAAATCATATTAGCATTAGGAAAGACTTAATGGTAAATTAAATCTCTTGATCTTGTATAATAATATGAAATTCATTAATAAATAAATCTAGATATTCAATTACTAAAGGAATATCACAAACATGAACAGTTTCTATCTTCACAGTTATATGTGCAAGATAACATTCATTTCTATATTTAATCAGTTTATTATCTTCTTGATATTTTTTCAAAGTTATGAATTAATTATTGAATAAAAACTAAAAATCATTCTTAAAAACAAATTATTTAGCTATAAAATCTATCCTTTCTTGAAAAACTAAAATCTAATCCACACATATAATAACATCAAACTCTACAATGGGAAATATGACAAGGTTTTCATGTTATACCCTTCCAAAGATGATAACATGAAGAATCATATATTTTTTCCCTTAATATTAAGCCCATATGTTTTTAATAAGAGTAACATCTTTATTTATTGGGGTGAAATTTATAGTTTATTTGAAAAATTATTTGAAATGAAAGAATGTTTAAATACAATAACAAATAAGAAATTGGAATAATATGAATAATTAATTAATGTACCGGACACCAAATCCATAAATAGTCTATAACATATTGAATTAGTCATAAAATATTATTCTAGAAATTTTAAATTTTAATCATAATGTCTTCCATCATTTATTCTTATCTTCAGATCAGTACTCACATAATGACACAAATCACTATAAGTAAATAATAATATAATTAGGTTTTAAATACTTGTCTTATCATTTCAAATATTGTTATGGGATAAATTTTAAAACATTCCACATCAGAAAGACCTCCCATATTTTATAAGACATTCAATAAGTTGATTTTTACTATACTTATCATAATATTGAAACATTATTTTATAACCATAGGATTTATTTGATGGTTTCATCTCAATTACCTTCCATATGGACTAATTTCTCTTGTATAATTTCATAGACCACATCATCATCATAAAGCTCCATTTCTACCTTTTCATCATATCAATTACGTTTCTCATAGGTGTTTAATTATTGAGAAGCCAATACTCTTAAATATTTGGTATTTAATCCAATTTAAACCAATTAATAATTTTATTAAGATTCTAAATGGTATTTGGTGAATACCATTCCAATAAGGCGAATTTTTCATCAAGAACATATACTAAAAAAATTTATCTTATACCTCAATTAAAATAAATAAATTTCCATTTTAATGTGACAAACATTAGGAAAATACTTATCAAGGATAATATTCTTAAATCCATCCCATTCTAAGGCATTAATATATTATATTCATCTGATATTCTAATCTAATAACCAATATTAATCGTCATCACATTTATAATGGTTTTTATAAAGAGTTATCTTTTTATGTTTTAATAAACCAATGGCATAAAATATATTTTATCATGCATTTAACCATCATTATGTTATATCAGGGTTAGATGATCCATTGAATGTTAGGGAGGGGGTATTGTTCCATGAAACACTCTATAATGGAAATGTACCTCAATGGTGAACATGTTTTTACTTTTCCATGGATACCACCACGTTTTAAATCATGAATCATCTGATCAATCAAAATAATAAACTGTTATGTTCAAATTCCATCTATTTTTGTTTGCTGAATAGGGATGAAAATATCCTATTGGTTCATTACTAGTCAGTCTTCCATGTTTCTTCTATGTAAAATCTTTTAGAACAAAGATATTTTATATATAACAATATCATAATATTGAAATTCTATATCATTATAACCATAACATAAAACCTCTTAAGGGTACTTACTTACACTAACCTAGCCTCTAAAATTATCTAAACCATTTCTTTAATACTATCTATAAGGAAAAAACATAAAATATTACATAATAATGATATTTAAATAAATATTTCATTTTAATAAATTTCTAGGATATTTTTTATTTATAGATATATTTTATTATTTATTAACTTCTACATAATAAAATAATAAATTACAACATGGTCACTTAAACTCAATATCCATTTAATCAGTAATAAAATACTTTTAAAATGAAATTTTTATTTCATTACATGATAAATCTTCACGATTTTTAGTATGACTTAATCATTGATCTTAATCATGTTGAATCTTTGGAAAAAACGTTTAGAAAAGATGGATGAGAATAAGAATCATAATAAGGGACATATAAATTAAAATAAACATGTTAGTCCATTTTCAATCCACAGGATCATATGAGAGAATTTGAATTTATAATTACATGCATTATGACTAAATAATAATTTTCTTTCAAATGAAATCATGTTTACTATACAATGTTTCAATAAAAATCATTACTAAAAGGTAAAAAAGTCAAAATCATAATCATGAGGGGTTCATTGAAAATATGATAATTAATGAAAAATATCTTCTTAATAAATACCTAAAAACCTTATAGGGCCTAAATATTCCTTTAAACAAAATAAATTTATATTACCTTATTATATTAAAATATTTTAGTAAAAAATTATTAGTAACAATATAATATTCATTTTGGCGCATTGAGAAACAATCTTTATACAAACCTTACAGGATCCCTTAAAAATGGAAGAACATACTCGTTTAATTCAAAATTAATTATCTAGAGAACATAATGATTACCCAATGTATTAAAGACCTATATTTACATCATCCATAATCATAAAAAAAATTAAAATGAACATAACATACATTAAACCCATAAAATCTTAAACTTCCATCATAAAATGCATAAAAATATGCTTTTGAGCCCATAAGAAAACCATTTTTGGATAATAGTACTTCTATTTCCATTAAAACCTCATTTTTATTATGATAATTCCTAGAACAAATGGAATATGTTATTTTATTGGAAGAAATAATGGAATATTATAATCGATACAAAAAATAAATTAATGGGTATAATGGTGCGAAAATCCCTCAATATCTTAAACTTTTATATAAAACACTCTATTTTTCCATTTGTAAATAATATATAAACGTTCTGTATAAAATACATTAAAATATTACTTTTGAAATCATTTGAAAGAAAGGAAAAAGAAGTATAAAATTTACATTAAATAATTTATTTCAACATATATACATCCATAAATATATTTTACAATCATGCACATGGAGAGAAAATAATTTGAAATTAAATCTTTAAAACATTTAAAACATAGTTATAATGTAAAGTGTCCCTTATGTTGAGTCTGTCATATCCCATACATTATTTACCTTTAGAAATAATAATAATATGTTAATTATTGAATTTTTAATAAATTTTTTCAAATTTATTAATCATTTTATTTAACTTATATCTATGTTATACATAATTTCTTAATCGATTATGTTTAGGTCATAAATTTGAGAACATTCAAGTTATAAGTCAAAAATGGATTGGGTAGGTTGAATATGATCAAATGGGTCATTTTTAGATAATCATTATAATATTAATCCGTAAATAATTATCATTTTTATACATTAAATTAAATTTTAAAATCATCCATGAATGGAGTATACGAAAAGATAATCACATCACTTTGTGTAGGGGGTTGTCCACACATTTGGACAAATTCCATTATCATTTTTAAATGGATAAAATGGTAACATAATAGATGATATATTATAATTACTGAATGATAATTATTTCATGAATACTATATATACTAATAGAATCCATCATAATCACAATAATTGTTATATGGTGATGAAAAATGAAACAAAATGTTTCCTGGAGGTGGTAATCCACATGTATGCATGAGCAATATTTTAATTTCCCATAGGATGTAAAATGAGATTAAAAAGGGTTTTAACTTAATAATAATAATATTTCTTATATGGAAGATACTAATTTTATTATTTCAATACACTTAAATAATATTTTAAGGATATATATGTAGAAATAAACACGAAGGGGGTTATTTATGACTTATACCATCTTAGTAGATAATCTCTTTATCATACACCTTAATCCTTTTAAGATTGTTCATTATGGTAAGAAAAATATCTATAGTAAGTGGGGAGATATTTTGGGGAGATATTTTGGAATATCATTACTGATATAGAGTACTGATATGGTATGAGGAATGGTGGATAGGAGGTTCAATTTTATAAGTGAAGAGAGGGGAACCCTTTGAAATACATAAATTATTAAATTAATATAACTTCTCTTCATATTAAAATATAACCAAATAGAAATATTTATAAGATAAGTTATATTTTATAACAATTCATCGTATAAAATTTGGAATTGTTTATGTGATTTTTCCACCATTATCACTTATTTTTTTCCCCTATTAATTCTTTTGATGATTAACATGATATTAAAGTTCTTTACTCTATCAGAGTCAAGAAGGTTAATATAAAATAAAATGTGAACCATATGTGATAAATGGTTTTTTTGATTAAACATATCATATTCACTTGTGTGAAAATAATATTTTTAGGAAATTTAAACATTAAATAAAATATTATTTAATATAAAATACCATTAAAGTCATTTTTGGGACTATTTATATTATTTGAATTTAATGATATCAATATAGTAATTGAACATGAATATAAACTTTTTAAACATAAAAATTATGTTATATTTATCTAAAATATTCTCTTAACAAAATAATTAATCCAAGTTGTATTACTTTTACTATTTTTTATAATCATTTACATGCATTTTCTATTACTCGAGTAAGTATTGCATTAGCGTTGAATATGAATTTCAGGAAATCTTTATATCGCTAAATATTAAAAATAAATTACTCTAAAAAAATTAATATATATTTCATATAACCATTTAAAACTGAATATAAGTTATTTTTATCACTTAGAAAAATTATTAGAGATATTTAAACAAAGAGAGTGACATTTAATTTATATTCTTAACATAATATCATATTATGGTAAATTTTAACAGAAAGTGGAAATAATTTGCCACATTTTCAATCATTGAAATCTTATTTTTATATATTACTTATAAAATAAAGTAAATATATGTGTTAGGGATATTTTTAGTCCATGTCTCATTATTTTAACCATGTTTTATCCATTTCACTCGTACAAAAGTGGAAAATATTTACTATGGTTACTATTAATAATGACTAAAAATATAAGGGAAATATTCACCAAATTTTATCGTCATGATTAAATATATTAATAAATTTTTTATGATTCTATTATTATAAGTAGAATAATACAATTTTAATATAAATCCATAAAACATAATGAAAAACTATTTTTAGAAAATTGCATTTTTAATCCCCAAATTGAACTAAAACCAAAATCTCGTACAATTATGATTACTACATAATTAATTAGATTATTTATAACTAAATTATAATTATATTTCATTTAATATCAAATTAAAAACATAATGGATCTTTTATATTAATTTATTTAATGAAAATAAATGACATTTTTACAATTATTGGCATCATTCAGTATTCACATAAAAATAAAACTTTTTATAAAATTCCAATTGAATCATCCTAAGATAATTTTGAATTAATGATATCAAAATTTTATTTAATTTTGTAAAATTTAAATTCTAAATTTTAGTGATTAAAATATTCAATAATAATATATAATTCAAGAAAATAAATTTAGTTATAATAAAACTATATTTTTATTGAATAATTAATTAATAATTATAAAGTGATTGTAAATAAATAAAATATAATAAAATAATATTTTGATGTAATTAAATTTATATATTATCAACATTGTATGGTTTGTTAAAATATCCTACTATATTTCAAATTATCTCTAAAATTTTACTTTTTTACTATATAATTCTATATTTTAACCCGTAACTAATTTCTATGTCCTCATATTAAATATAAAAATAATATTATAAAATAAAATATATAGATTAGATAAATATATATTTTAACAGTGAAGGATACATTTTATAACAATGCATTATAATTGTATAATAATATTAGTATTAAAAGATCATCAAAAAAACACTAACCTAATTCCCTGATATAATATATCATAATAATAATTCCCCAATATGCTAAATATTAATACCTAATTTTTTTACTATGTGTAATATTGTAAATTGTAGTAAATAAAGGGGTATATCAAACATTATATGCCCTATATTGATTTTTATTACCAGGACCTTCTCCAAACGATTATTCTCTTAAAGCCTCAATTATTGAAGATCAGATTTACTATTCTAGAGAATATCCATGTGATATTGGCACATTTAAAAAATGATAATGATTAAAATTATAGATGAATTCTCAAATAAATGGGTCCACTTAGCATTAGTTCATTAAAAATTTTATCATAGAAGTAATATAATTTATATACATCATGTCTAATAATAAATTTATAATGTTTTTATTACAATTGGTCGTATACCCAATTATGATAATATTTTTCAATAACAAAACCCAATGACTAGGTAATGTATATTTAGACATATAACATGATATAAATTTTCCCAACCAATTTCATAATGGTATACATCCTTTTTTCTCTCGTTTAAAAATATAAATTATTGGTTTTTAATATTTTACCTATAAATTATGTCTCTTATTATATTGAGTTATTTATGATCAATGATCCAAGAGAGATAAATATTATTTCAAATAAATGAATTTATTTTTATTTTCCCCAATTCCCTATTGATGTAATGATAAATATATATCACTGAAAATTTAATATATAAATATACATATATTATTTTTTAATAATCTTATATACGACAAAAAAATTGTAAATTTTATATTTAGTTATCTTAAAATTGATAATTTTAGTCCATAAATTATCACACATTTTTATAATTTTATCCATTAAATGTTTTCTAATGCATTAATTAATCAAGATATATCACTATTAAGGAGTATTTTGGGTATTGGATTACCAATATTAATTTTTAATTTCTCAGGATATATATTACTAATGGATTAATTTTTGTTCTTAATAGGTGATCCATCATGTTAATTATCTGGATTAGTTATTCATTATATAATAAGTTTTTTAGTAGTTTTATTTCTATAATATTATGTACAAGTCTATGGTTTACGATTTATATCATTATAATTAAGAAATTAAAAATGTAATGTATTTCTGATAGTTTAGGTTGGATTTTTAACATATAATACATAACTCCTAACCTCACCAAAATTTAAAAAGATTAAATGCATAATGTTATTTATTTTTTAGTTATATCTAAATCCCATAAACCTCATTCATGATTTTATCTTAAAATTTGAATTACCATAAGTCATGGAAGTACTTTTCTTTCCTCATTTATCACCACAATAATTGGATATGTGTGTTCATGTAATTATCATGGAAACATAATAAATTCCATAAGAATATCAATCTATGATAAACAATATCAACACTCCATACTAAAATAAAAAAATCATGAGTACCTAAAATACTATAATATCAATATTTTACTATTAAAAAAGTATACTTGGTAAGTATTAATTAATTAACATTCAAATGAATATTTATTTAAATAGAATTAAAATATATTTTGATCATAGTTTATAGTGATAGGACCATGAATCACCAAAGAGGTTCTAACAACTTTTTATCCAAGAAAAACGATGATTTTCAATGAAGAGTGTTTTAGCATTGCTTGCCTGTATCCTAGTCCAAGCAGTTTGGGTATATTATCCATTTATTTAATATTTTCATTGAATAATGAGATTCAGGTCATCCCAGAATTGGATTATATTTCATGGAACCCATCACACATTACCACCATAAGCGTGTGATACCATTTCTACATTTTAAATGGGTTATCATTTCGTAAATGAATCAATATCATTGATTCATGAACAATGAAACCATGAATCATACATGGCATGTTCCAAACACTATATTTCAAAATAAATATACACATGAAGAAAATATATTCCCAAAATAGGAATCATTTTCATATCATAATACTTTAGCAACATTATACTCCCAAGATTCAGCATATGGATATTTTATTAGTAATTTATCCTTATGACTAAAATGTTTCATATGTATATCCCTCATGATATATATGATACATGGTATATCATACAATATTATACCCCACATTGAATGTACATTCAAAAATATCCTACTTGAGCTAAAATCCCCTAAATAAAAAAATGTAAATATCAAAAGTCCTTATAAATCCATCAAAAACACTTTAGAACACAATTTATCAAACTCCCATAATTTTAGGGCAATTTTTTTAATAAAAATAATCATTAAAAAAATGTATAATTTTTTTCCCTTTCATCAATTTTTAATTTTGAAAATAAATATAAAATCATGACTTCATAGTTTTATGTAAATAAATAACTCTAGAGAAAATCATTGCTATACAAGCTATACTGGGTTCAGTGTAATATTAACCAACTATACACATATATGTATATGAACATGGTGACTATCCAATGATATAGGATAATATTCATTATTTATATTTTAATGTTCATCTGATTCAATGTTCATAAACACCATTATTAGTGCATTTTATAATTATAACTCTATTCATCATCAGGCTTGCAATTTTTAATTAAAATTTTCTAATACTCGATGAATTTTTCATCACTTTATTGAACACACTATAGTAATAATTTTGATATTACATTTTAGTATCAGGTTAAAAATTATATGGGGAATATTCCATCTTTATGGATAACTTAGATATTCATATTTTAAGGCACTCATCATTGTGCTTGAACCCAAAAAAGGTTGGCCGATGTGAATTGGAAAATAACCTAGTAAAATTACTATATATACAATAATACAAGAACAATGAAGATATTTTTATTGAATATAGATATTAAATAATATGGAACATTTTATTAATCTATAGATAGATATTATTCAAATGTTTATGGGTGATCCCGACATTCTAGGTGGAAGGTGAAATTCTTGGATATATATTGTATCCTATAATAATATCCCAAAATTTTAATCCTAAATTTTCTAAAACATATAAAAATAGGATGAAATTATGATAATTATTATAGGAAATATGTGGATTCAATTTCCTCTTCCATATACCACACATAATGTTCCATCAAGATTATTTTTTTGTGAGCTTTTTGGGTGGATGCTAGCTAGCTTCAATTTTTTGTCAAGGGAGTCAAATTCCCCTATCTATTAACTTTATAACAAATTATGACAACCCACATTAATTGGAGTGTCATTAACTATTTGGGGATTTACCCAAGCCTTCCATAACTACTATTTAAGTTAGTAGTGTAAAATGATTTTATATGAAGTTGTGTATGTTTTCATTGTAATATTATGATTCCAATTTGATATTATAATCAAATATATTCATTATAAGTTATTTTATTTAACCTTAGTTTCTTAAAAGATCATATTCAACCCATTTTAAATTATTTTTATCAAGAAATTGATAAAATTTAATTAAGGTGTGAATTTCTTCACATAACATAAAGATAAATCCTTCACACAATGGTGGAGAGTTTGTTATTTAATTGTTTTATCTTATTTTCTAGAATTAGAAGTCTAATACTATATTAAATTAATTGAATATAATCAATATATGTCTAACCATATTATAGGTTTATCCAAGGGAGTATAAAGGAGTTTAATTGGTTGTTATTTCTTACTTTATAAATGTATAATAACTTATTTTAATTGATAATTTCATTCGATGATCTTTATACTTCTTCATCCTTGTTTAATTTTAAGGACACACACTTCATGTGATAATATGATCGTTTACCTTGGAGATCTCATAAAAATGATCTTGTATGTTAATGGGTTATTATAAAATGGTTTGTGTGGGTATTAAACCAATAATTAATGAAGTTGGTGTGATCTCATTGAATGACACACTCTGAAGTCTAAGAATTAATATCATTAATATTGATATTCATCCAACAAACCCATAGAATTATCTTGTATCAACCAATATCCATTAATTGATTTCACTTAATACTTTTAGTGCTTAAATAATACACTCGAATCAAACCCAAGTTGGAAAATTATAGCTAAAAATCTCTCCATACAATGTTTGTGGCTATAGGTTTCTTCTTTAGTATCTATGGCTTTAACAACACATGATACACTAAAAAGGACCGATTCAACCCTAGAAATAGGAAAAATTATTTAGTAATTTTTCTGGAAACAATTTATAGGGACAAAATTATGTCATATTAGGCACTCACAATCTGTTATCTCCCTTTGCTTATATTCCCACCCCAATTTCTCTTTTGTTTTCCCGTTTCCCCTCTTTTTTGGTTCATGTTCACCTATCATCTTGAAAAATCAAACTCTCTAGTTAGATTCAATATTATACAGGATGAAGATTAATGTGATTATAGTGTAATAATTCATTTAGATATTAGTATCCCTAAGTCTTTTTTATTTTAAAATATAGTTCAATATAATCGCGAGTCTTCAATGAAACCAAATAATAAACCCGGGTGGGAAACCAAATCAAATCCAGGGTGGGACCCCAAATTGAAACCATAATGACCAATCCCCTAATGTGGGGAATGTTATAGACCATACCATTAATTAATAACAAACACCATCCTATAGAAATGAATTCTCATGCATTAGTAATGATTCTATATGATATCCCCATGATATATTTAAATACCACGTCCTGAACTACCTTGCATCCATTCATAGGAAGAATTTTGAGATGAATAACCATCATTTTAAGTAATACAATGACATTTCTAAAACCATATTACCACCAATCCAACTTGAATTGACTAAAATGATATCTCTTTATTTTTCCATATTTTATAAAACCAATATATTTTTAAAACAATATTTAATAAAAATATATACACTCCTAGGACGAACTATAAATATAATTTTACAAGTTATTATTTCCCCACCACAAAATAATTATACTAAAAAATATAATAAAAAACATATTCAAAAAGAGGGGGAAAATTAATATGAATCATGAAAAGGTTCAATGAAACATTAAACATGGAACAATATCAAGGTTTATACATTAAAAAATAAGTGATAATTTTCTATGAACTGTTGGGTAGGGGAAACAAACAATTCATTAACATGATATTTAATAATATTTAAAAAAAATGCCATAATTGATGATTGTGAGTATCTAGATAATATGGTTGAACAAAACCAAACATGAGGATCCTCAAACAACTATTAGAATCCACCCGTGTATGGTAGATTATACCCTACTAGATAATAACAACGTCTTAGTGAAAAACGTTCATCACTCACTAGGAAGGATGATGAGATCAATATTAGGAAAGTCCAACAAATCAAAAATATTGAATGTATTTACCCAATTTATGACAAATATGGCAACAAGAATAAAAATATCCCAAATATTCATCATATCAAAGATGTTATTTAAGGAGGACCACTAGTGGAGGTCAATACATTGAACTATCAAATCACCCAGTGGAAAAACACTTTGAATTCAAGGTACAATGACAATATAGGATTCCATTATAAATACAATCAATAACCAAAACCACAAAAATGTATCAACCTCTACCCTAAATATAAATTTCTATCAAATAACTTTTTTTAATCATAACTGTTCCAATACCAATATCCTCCAGTCTAATAACAATAACCTATATAAAAACCCATTCAACATCATGCCCGATATATAAAGTATCTTCCTGAGATAAACAAAATAGAAGAATCCCAACCCCATTTTTCTATCTATCAATCCTTAATTATTTTGCAAGAAAAAAAAAATAATGATCTCATAAGCCTAATAATTTAAAAATTAACTTAATATAACAAAAAATATAAATACACCCATTAGTACACAAGATTTTCATCCCCCAAACATGAGGGGAGAATCTAGATACATACAATTATCTCTTCAACACCTAAAATCAGTGAACATCTTAAGGATGTGGAAAATCCATTGAAAACCCGAACCCAACCACAAAAAAACCATCATAATCCTAAAAAACTCATTATAATTATGAAGAAAAACCTTTTCAAACTTAAAAATATACTTGTAATGGGATGGGACCCACCCTAATCCAATCAATACATCAACCTACTCCATTCCTTCAATGAATGATAGGATAATATAAAACCAAATTGATTGAAACATTGGGGGAAATATTATATTTGATTATGTTGAATATACCCATTATTAATTCAATTAAATCCATACCATCCTGCTATAAGTACTTTATGGGATTTTTACTTTCAAAATAAATTATTCACTATAAAAAAAGTCACTTTGGATGCTTATGTGAGTAAAACCATTCAAGGAACCATTCCTCCAAGGTTGAAATCCTTGGTTATCCATACATCATCACTGAATTAAGAGAGAAAAAAGTTTTCAATGCCCTTTTTGATCTAAGAGTTAGTGTGAACCTCATTCCATATGTAGTTTATTATCAGTTAGTGATTTAAGAGATCTATACGACTTCATTCATACTACAAATTTCTGAATAATGTTTTCGAATTCTTAGGGGTATTGAAGAACCTTTGTGATGTTTTGTATTAACAATGTTTTTGAATTTGTTGAAAACTAATCCTTTGTAAAATAATGTTTTTGAAAAATATGTGAATATTTATAAGGGGAGTCCCCATTTAATAATTTCCATCATAATGGAAAATTTCATCATAAAGATGTTCAATCTTACTCACTATGATATGAGAATTTGGACTGACTCTATAAAGGAAAATTAGAATGACTTTGAGAAAGAAATTGAGACTAACCATGAGAAGTAAAATTAGACTAACTCTAAGAGGAAAATAAGATGATTCTTTAATGGTCATGATGTTCTCAAAAATCATGAGAAACATCATAATAAAATATTTTTATGAAATGGAGGAATCATAAATATTGTATCGGTTAATAAACCCATTCATAGAAGATTAGATCAAGAAGTATTGGACTCCAATGTTGTCAAAAGTCAGAATGTGTATAACTGAATAATTTTAATGAATTTCAATATTTTTGAGTGGATTCATTATCATATACAAAAATTCATAATGATAATTATATGATAATATTAATTCCATTGTTATAAAGATTTTAACCAGACTGAATTTGATGTGGAAGATCAATTAGATTAGTAACATGCACGAATTCATAAAAAATATTTCTCACACCGATAAAAAATTGGATTCATAACATCAGAGTGACCAGAGTTTCTGATGATGATCCATAAAACTTAGATCAATTTTGAAAAGAAGTTAAGATACTGAAAGTGTTTCATTTTATTTAGAAGAAACAATGAAAAAATTAAAATTTTTAATTTTATAATATTGTGACACTAATTAGTCATTTTCTAAGTGATTTCCTCATAACGAGTTGAGAACGAAATATATATCATAATCTGTTGAGAAATAAAGGTAGATTTTAATGTGATGAGATCTATAGGAATGTTTTTTGAGATGAGAATGAAAGGTAGATCATAATAAACTGAGAAAGATATAAAGGTCATATTGACCTGAGAAAGAAACATATATCTTAATGAGAAGATGAAGCTAAAGATAAGGAAGTAATATCAGACTGAAAATAATCAAGGAATTCTATAAAGGATGAATACATAAAATAACCAATAAGATTCTAGAATATTCAGGAATAGTTTAAGAGGTCAAACATGAAATTTATTTATCTATAACTCTCAATGTTTTTGAATTTGTGGAATCGGGTAATGTTTTCATGATTTATAGGTTTTCCATTAAGGTTTAACAATAAATTGATTCTCAAAACATTCGTACTTTATAAATTTTCATGTAAGAGGAAAAGGTAGTTCAGTATATAATTTTTTTGAATGTTCCTTCTAGATAGAGATATAATTAGACGATCAAAGATCAGTTGTTTTTCTTTACCATACGGAGAAACATCATTTCTGAGAAGATCGTATTGAGTTGATATGACTATTCTTTTTAGAATATTTTTAGAAGTTAATATTTTTAAAAAGAATATCATACTGATTCGAACATAATTAGCCAATTAGACTTGGTTCATCAGACTGAAGTTCATTATACCCAAGAACATTTTTGGAGAAGATTGAAAAAATTAATTACTCATTTTTTAGATCAATTTTTTTAAATAAACTATTTAAACTAACCGAAGTCAGTGTAATAATTCCTATCAAGAGATAAAAGGTATCTAATAGGAGTTGGAATAAGTTGTCACGACATTTTCTTAATAGATAACTTCTATAGAACCAAATGAGTGGATATGGAAAGGATGTAGGTTATCAAACTAAGGCCAAACATTTCCAATATTTTTTGATTTACTTTATTTACTAAATTTTCATGCATTAGTATTTACTAAATGATGATAAATAAAATAATCTTAATATGTTATAGGGGTTAAGTTTCTATAAGTATTAAAACTCATAAAAATTGAACTACTGATTTAACCCCCCTTCTTAGTTGTGTATTGATTATTTCGAACACCAATGGGTATCAAATCCAAGGATTACTTATTGAATCCTTATCATGGATATTATCAATTATATAAAAAATCGATTAATTACTACATTTTTGTGTAAAAAATTATTATGGATGAAAAAAAGGATGATTCCATTTCTCTTATCTTATGTCCTAAAATTAATTTATGTTTCTACAATAGGGCTCACATCTAATTAGAATGATTACATTATGAATTTTTCTGATAATAGAAATATCTATGTTGATTGAAAAGATATTAATTTTATCATTATATCCTCATCATAAAATTTTTATATGACGGTTATCATCTAAAAACTTCATAGAGTATGTGGGAAAAGCTGGCTAGTATTTTTGAAGGGAAAACTAAAGTAAAGGAAGAAAAGTTACAAATCAATCATAGTAAGTATGATGATATAAGGACAAGATATAATGATAATATTGATAAATACTTCAACATAGTAAATGAAATTGTTTACAACTTCATAATATTTAGTAATGTCTTGAAAGAATCTATAATTGTGAAGAAGCTTATGATAAAATTTTCAGGCAGCTTTTATTCTAAAATTTACTCTTTAGAAAATAAAAATTATTTATTTCATGATGAATTTCATAAAATTCATATTTTTTATGAAATGAGAAAATATAAAATGTTCATAAATAATATTAAAGATGAAATTAATTTTGAATCAATTAAAAAAATGAATAATACATGATACTGAAGATGTTGATACATGTGACTCTAAAGAAAAACATGATGATGAGTTGAATTAAAAAATCATGTATCTTATATATAAAAACTATTTAAGAGGAAGATTAACATATGTAGGTAAACATCCTCAAAAAATTTGTGTGTGGTGGAATCAAAATTTTTCTATGAATTGTCCCAGGAAGAATGTTTGTGAATATTTGATGGATTTTGATAAAAAACTCAATGGAAGATGTCAAACAAAAGTTATAAAGAATAAATTTCATCCAAAAATGTAGGAATAGGTTTATGGGAGACAAAAAATGTATGATAAGTAATAAAGTTGAATCAAGCTCAACTAAAAACAATTCCTTCGAATATGAATGTTCATAAAAATTTAGAACCTGCATTGAAAAAGTTGAGAAAACAAAAAATCCATTAGATAGTGAAGGAGGTTGTGAAGAATCATATAGAGAGTATAAATCATAACAGAACTTATTGAATGTTTTGATAAATAAACTCTCAAGAAAGATATCAGAGTAATAAATAAATATTGTGAATAATTTTTTGAAGGAAGAATATATGACATCAAATAGGAGGAATAATATATTAATAATATCTTAAGTTACAAAAAATTGAATTTATAAAAAGGGAAAGATGGTTTAAGATCATAGTATGAAGATGGAAGCTAAGTAAAAATAAGTTAAACTTCTTGTGTAATAAATTACCTTATGTAAGTCAAATGAAAACATAAATAAGGCTTCAGAATTAAAATATAAGACATAAAAAGTTACTGAGAGAAATATAATCTAGAATTATGTGAATTCACCACCCACCAAAGACATGGTTTCATATAATTTTTCTAACATTTCAGGTTTTAGAAAATTATTGGGAATTCTTGATTTTAAAAAGGGTGGGATAAACATATTTTATCTAAAAAATATTAAAAAACACTATAATGGCCCACAATTTACATGTAGATATTACTTCAAAATTTAAGAATATTTATTATATAACATAACAGAAACCACTCCAGAACCATTTAGGTTTAGTGTCTTTAGAAACTATGACACATGAACAATTGGTTTATAAATCTTCTACAGTGTCTCTCACATATTTCTTCAAAACTATACTCCTTTTTGTCATATCTTACAAAATACAGTTCATCATGACGAGGGGATAAGAAACATATGAAATTGTGAGCTCAAAATATCAATAAGGGTAAACAAGGGAAATATAAATCATATCATAATCATAAGAAGATAAAATTTGAAAATCATATCCTCCATATAAAATATCAGAATATCATGTCATGGGATAAATCATAAAAGTGAAATGTAATCACAATAGTCATAAAAAAAGACATGAAATGTTTTGTAATACATATATAAACATATAAAATCATTAAATATTATTCAAGGATCATTTCCATGACCATCATAGTCGACAAATTCCATTACTAAACCAAGTTCACTCCTCGTTCCATCCATGTATTACTGAACCATATTTACATGCTATTCTAGTCATGTCTATCTATTGAGATATATATGTTTACCTAATTAATTGGTTGGAGATATAGGTCCCCACATATCATAATTAAACCATTCTTATGTGTGTGACAAAAACATATATCATTTATCATAGCGTAACCCATGAAATAAAATGGGTTTCTTAAACATCATTCCATCATAATCCATATAAAATAAATGGGTTTCATAAAATAATTCCGTCATAATAAAAATCAAATAAACATAATAATAGGGGTAGAAAAAACACTCTATGTCATCTTAGATGGATTTTTTTTATAAAACACTTAATCTTAATTCCTGAGGAAAATATCCTTTCTTATTCAAAAAATGTTTTCTTTTCTCAAAATGGCACTCAATTTTTATAGAAAAGTATTTAGTTAAAAATAATCTAGAATTCATGTAGGGAACTATTCATGGAAATAAGGTGTCACGAAAATATAAAAATCCATTCAATATGTATAAGTCAAAAAAAATCTCCTCGTAGTGTTTATAGAAAAGTCAAAAAGTACCTCAAAAAATAACGACAAAAGATTCCTTTCCTACCATTTAATAAAAATTAACCAAAAGTTAAAATTAACATTATAAATTTTTAGAAGAAAATAAATAATATTAAATATTTAATAAGGAGGAATGTTTATGATAAATATACCCCAATAAATACTTACGTATAAAAAATCTAGGATAAAAATGAGTTCGTAAAATTATCCCTTACCTTAGTTCTGATATCCTTACTACGTATCTGAACCTCCTCTTCCTCGATGTGCTTCTTCTAAATCTCTTTTTAGATCAATGTAGTTTGTCTTTGAAGATTAAATGAACCTCTAGATGAATATATAGATGTTGATATGGAAAAGGGCCAGGGATTGCCGAGCTACAAGGCTCCAAATTAAGTTAAGAGGTGATGACGAGATGCCCATTTATAATTGAGGTGAGGGGAATTTTTGTGAACTCCAAAAATAATAATTTATAACAAAATCAAACCCTAAAACAAAACATCTAAAATTTCCCAATGTCGATGATGAAATGGGATAGGGTTGTAATCTCATCAACCAAAAATTTTGGACAAGTTATTTTTATCAATTTAAACCATATATTTTTAATTGAGACTTAGTTATTCTATTTAATTTTAAGTGTGGAAATGAAATTATAAATATTTTAGGGTTATAAATATTTACTTATATAGTGTTAATTTACCATTAATAGACATTTTATGACATTTTAGACCATATAATCATCAATTTCGAATTTTAAATATTTTTTTGTTTTTTATAATTTTTTATAAAATTTTATTTTTATAAAATATAAATAGTGTCATTTTTGAGAGGATTACATAAATGTTTCTCAAGGGAGAGGGAACCCTGGAGATTCTCTTTGGCTACCGGTGAAGATTGTGGTGCTTGCACCGACCTTCCCCCCATGGGGGGGGGATGGATAATCATCGACTGATGATAGACCAGGGGTTTTCTAGACCTTTTCCAACCTTGTCTTCCTTTCCCCTTTTCGAGAATCTTGTTGAGTCCCAAATCCCTTTATCTTCTCGACGGTTTCCTTAATCTTCATCATTTAACTTTGTAATATTGGGAGGCGGCATGGACCGACTTCTGTTTTAGAATCAACCACTCTGGAGGATGAATCTTGTATGGGATGAAGAGAGGAATACATGTACTGTGATCTGTAGTGTGGTGTTATTTATTTTGATTGTGGATAAATTGTAGGTGTTGGATTGTGGAGTTGTAGATCGTTTGGTGTTGTTCTGAATATTTCTTTGAACCTTTTTTGGGTATTGTAAACCCATGAAACCACTTTTAAAAGGGAAACAAATGATTATCAGTAGTCAATTTGGAAACTATCCTTTTATTTGAATTTAAAAAAAATACACACAGAAGATAAATTCAAAAAAAAAAATTAATATACTCCTAACTTGTAATATTCACCTAGTAAATTCATGGAGAACATTAATTATTTCATGTTATATTTCATTTAATATTTTCAAAAACATTTTTTTATATTTATATTAATGTAATAATTTCTACATCACTATTTTGTCATCATTAATGGTAATTATTTAATCACATAAAATTATAAAACAATTTCTATGATTAAGGTAATTATTTAATATTTTTAGAAACTATATATAGTTGATATTACCTCTTATTTATCCATATATTAAAATTAATATACTTATACAAAACGAGATTGTGAAATTTTGTCAAATTCATTATATTTTTTTATTCATATCATATTCACAATTATGTGGCCATTAAATTAATAAATTTATAACAATTTGATATAAGGGTATAATTCAGTCATCTAATATGATTTTTACATGTGATAAGGTAATTTTATATCATTATTTTTACCTTTAATTACCTAATTTACCTTTAACCATTGTAAAAAAAATAATTACCAAAGATACAATTCATAATACCAAAAGATAAAAGTGTCCTATATAAATAATTTATACATACTGCTTAAAAATTTTGTATATAATTTTAAAAATTAAAAACACCAAATTTGATGTAATTAATTTAAAATTAATCTCTTTGAAATGAAAAAATGAGGTTTAAAAGCCAAAATATTTAAAAATATTAAAAAAAAATTACATATGAATTTAATGTAAAATTAATTCCAATGAAATAAATTAAATTAAATGGTAATAATATATTCTATTCATACATTTAAACTATTCAATAATATAATTTAACCATATAAATTATTTCAATGAAAATAGTTATTTTCAATTAAAATTTAGTGTATTTTTACTATTCATCATAACATGAAATTTATCATAAAAATTTCAGAAATTCATCGAAAGTAAATTTTTATATCATACGTCAAAATAGCATGTATATTTGGTCATATAAAACTAATTAATGTGTCAAAATAATTATTTAAATGGGGTTCTCCATTCAAAGGTCTAAAATTTAACTTTTATTAAAAACAGGATTTTATACATCAAATTGGGTTATATTGAATCCCTATGACTAAAATATCCATTGGATTAATATAAAAAATATTTTATTAAGTATATAACATATATATATCACATTAATATCATTACCAAAATTAATTCACTCAAAAATAAAAAAATCTAACTGATTTATATTTATTATAAGTAATTGATAGCCAATGAATTCACAATACATTTACAGAAGTTATTTATAATAATTCACACTAAACTAAAGAATGGGATATAATAGTAATTTAATAATAATGGATTATCATGGTTTGTTTAAACTCATGATTTCATACAATTAAAGCTACTAAATAATAAAAAAATTTAAATAAATATTTCACAATGAAATCCGGGTGTTACATTTTACACTCCTTAAACTGAATTTCACCCACGACATTTTTCACTTGGAAACAAAAATATGAGGATACATCTCCATTATCAAATCATCATGTTCCCATGTAGTTTCTTGAAATTAGTGGATCCTCCATAAAACATTAACCAAGTGAGTGGTCTTCTTTCCTAAAACTTTTTCGCAACAATCTACAATCTCTACCGGTTGTTCATTATAAGAATGATTTTTCTCCAATGGTACATATTTTGAGATTAGTACATGTGAAGGATAGATTATGTACTTTATATTTATAGATACATGAACACATCATGAAGATGATAGTGATTCTATGTAAACACCAATCGGTAATCTTCCTTCCTAACCCGATCCAGAATTTCAAAAGGACCGATACACATAGGTCTCAAATTTTGATTCATTCCAAATATAATTTCTATCTTCCAGAGTCATGTTTTTAATAAAACATTATATCCCAGTTAAAAATCTTGGTATTTTATTTAATTTTTATCATAAATTTTTTGTTGACGCTGAGCTAATCTTAGGTGTTGTTGAATAGATCAATCTTTTTTTCAATTTCATTAAAAATATCATGAACTAATATCTGTATTTCTCCAACTTTATACCAGAAAGTTGGATTTCTTCACATTTTTCCTTAGAGGGATTCATAAGGACCCATATAAATTCTAGATTGAAAGATTTTATTTTAATAAAATTCCACCATTGGTTGGTGTTAATCCCTACCACATTTGATATCCATAGAGATAGTTCTCAACATGTCTTCTAGAGTTTGAATTGTCCTCTCAGAATGACTATATGTCTAAGGATAATAAGTAGTGCTGAAACATAACTTTATATCTAGAGCATGTTGAAAAAATTTCTAGGACTTCAAGGTAATCCTTGGATCTCGAACAGATATAATGGGAAGTGGTACTCCATACAATATTACCACATCCTTTACATATATCCGGACAGGATGATTAAGAGAGAAATCCACTCAAATAAAAATGAAGTGTTTCGAATTTGTAAGGTGATCAACTATAATAATGTTAACATTATAGACTTTTGAATTTTTGGGATGCCTGATGATAATGTCTATAGTGATGTTTTCCAATTTTCATTCTGATATGGGTAATGGTTGTAACATCCCCTTAGAATTATGTCTCTTGGACTTAACTTGCTAAAAAAGCATGCATCAAGAGACATATTCGGAAATATCACTTTTCAGGCCATCCCACCATAAGTACTGCTTCATGTCTATGTACATCATTGTGAGTCTAGGGTGAATAAATAATGACTAAATATGAAATCAACCAGTAACACCGTCTTTTATTTTAGTATGGGAGGAACCCGAATCTGATTCATGAACCTTATTATTTCATCATAATCAAGGTTGAATTCAAGAACATTTCTCACCATATTTTGTAGATCTACATATTTCTTCTATGCCTCAATAATATTCACTTCTTTGATGGTTGAAAATTCATTTGACAATTATAATATTTCACCCCATTAAAATTTCAAGATCTATACTTTTAAAATCCTTTAATATTGGATCTTTTGTGATCCTCATCATGGATAGGATATCATGATCTTGTCGACATAATGCATCTACCACCTTGTTTACATTCCCAGGGTGGTAATGTGTTAAAATGATAAAATCATTAATAAACTCCAACCATCTTCTTTGTTACATATTTAGATTCCTTTTGTGGGAAAAATATACTTTAAAATTTTATGATAATTATAAAACATGGCACTATAATAGAACTGTAGCTGCAACAGAATTGTAGCAGCGACGACACTGTAGCGGTGGAGGCACAATAGTAGGGACTATAGCGACAAAAGTACTGTAGTAGGTACCACAGCAATAAGCATACTATAATAGTAATGGTCACACCTTTCACCATAAATATTATGACTCCATATATTTAATGAAAAGATTATCACAAGAAACTCCATATCATGAGGTTGGTAATTTTTCTCATGGATTTTCAACTACCATGAGGAATATGATATCACCATATAATTTTGCATAAGAACGCATCCTAACCCCTAATTGGATGCATCACTGTAGATCACAAACCATTCTCCAATACAAGGTTTTGTGAGCACATGTGAACTGGATTACCTTCCATTATGTTCTTCTTAATTCTCTTCACATTCCTCCTTCCAAACGAAAATAACTCCTTTTAGAGTCAACCTGTCAAGTAGATTATATTATATTGAAAAATCATTCAAAAATCATTTTTAATATCCAGGAAAAGTATGAATGATTCAGATATCAGTTACAGTTGTTGGTCTTGTCCATCTATCAATAAGATCACATTTTTCCAGGTCCATAAATATCATCTCTTTTGAGATTATATGGCCAAACAATAAAACATTCTAAATCTGAAATTCACACTTGGTAAATTTGGCATAAATCTTATCCTTTATCAGGGTCTTCAGTATAATTATCACATGATATTCATGTTCTTCCTTTCAATTTTGATAGAAAAGAATATATTATATAAATACTACCACAAACTGATCAATATTGTCTCTAAAGACTGTGTTCATTAGTTCAATGAAGATAGAGGGTGAATTAGTAAGACCACAAGGCGTAATAATAAATTCATAGTGTCTATACCTTGTATGGAATGCCATATTTGGAAAGTATTTCTTTTTGACCCTTAATTTATGATACCATGATCAAAGTTCAATCTTGGAAAATTATTGAGATCCACATAGTTGGTCAAATAACTCATCAATGTTGAAAAGATGATATTTTTTCTTTATAGTTATCTTTCTATGTTCTCTATAATCAATGCAAAGTCTCATTGATCCATATTTCTTCCTAAAAAATAGAATATGTTTTCCCCATGGTGACACACTATGGAATATGAATCCATTATCAATATTCTCTTAGATTTTCTGTTTCAATTATATAAACTCAATTGGGTACATTTTATAAGGTTTCGTTTAAATAGGCATAGCACCCAGTATGAGTTTTATTGAAAACTCAACATAACGATTTGGTAGAAGACTTGGAAATTTATCTAGAAATACAGTATAAAACCTCTGTACAATGGGTTTATTCTAACTTGTGAGTTTCTCCCCAAACATTTGAGATAAATAACCTTCATTAATAGAAATCAAGGCCCATATGATGGAAGAAATTTCTAATGGAATGTTATATTTATCATTGCATCAATAGATGATCATTAGTTATCTAGAATGTTAAATGTGACTTTTTTTGCATGGAAATTGATATGAGCTCCATTTAGAGAAATATAATCCATGCCAAGAATGAAAACAAATTACACTATAGAAAGTATTACTAGATTTTTAGGAAGTACTTTCCCACAAACATCAACAAGAGAGGAATTATAAACATTTGATGAAACCATTGTTCCATTATGAGCTGTCATTGCTAAATCAACGTCCAATTGTTGAGTTAATATGGAGATAACCTTATAAAATTATTCATAAATAGAAGAGTGGGTGGATCTAGAATCAAATAAAATATTTTCTACTATAATGTGGATGGTAAGTGTAGCTTTCACCACTTTGTTATTGTACTGCAAGTCATCGACATTGATTTCTTGTGAATTTACATTATCTTTGGCCTTAATAGTCTATTAAAATCTATTATAATTAATAAAAATTGGATTAGGGGATATATTTTCTTAATGACCTATTTCCTTGCACTTATAGCATTAAAGTGTATGATGTGTATTATGTGTAACATTTTCTTTGTTTGAATCATTAGACATATTTTTCAAATCATTGTGTAATTCAGCTACCTGATGACCTTATTTTCCACTCATAAATCATTTACTATTTCCTTTATTAAATTTCCTCCTTTTTCCACACTTTGTGCATTAGGGAACAGTCATATTCTTTTCTGTGAGTTATTTAGATTTTCCTTTAAATTCCATTTTACTCTTCTTATCAAACCCATATGAATGATGGGTTACTAAAATATCCATCTCAACCTTGAAAACACATCAAAAAATTTCCTTGTAGCTATTGAAGTCCCTTATGGATAATTCTATTTAGTTTATTGGTTTTTATCCTAATAAGTATCGTTTAATTTTACTCTCAGGTTAGAAAATAATTCAAGAAGTGTACCTTGAAAGACTTGTAAAATTTTCCTTGTAGGTACCAATAGATTCATGATATTTTTTTCTTAATTTCAAGAAAATCCTTCTTCATCGTTGTTCCCAGAATATGAGGAAAGTAATTATGATAAAAAATTCATTATGTCGTCCCATTCTAGGGACTCAATTTCATCTCTTTGCCTCGTATTCTTGATAGATTCCACCGTTGATCTACTTCACCTTCCAAATGATATACTAATAAGTGGTCATTATCATGTTTAAAAAATTTTAGTATTGAAAATATTTGGTCGTTGTTACTGATCCATTTTTCAACCACTAATGGTTCATAAGACCCTTTTAATGAAGTTGGATGCTGCCTCATGAAGGATTTAACCTAATTTTGGTCCATCCTTTGGTCGTTTGAATGTCCGACATTAATTGTATCTTGATTAAGTTGTGTGAGCATGGATACAAGATTTTTCATTCCAGCTCCCATAACATTCGGTTTCTCAGGGGGAAAATAATTTCATTGCATGTTGCATTTAGCATTAACACAGTTCCTTTGAGTTCCATCCATTGACTGAGACCTAGAATCATAGTGTGAGAAACACTAATCATAATGGAAAACCCACAAAATTCAAGAATACAATTTCAATTATGGACACATCAGGTATTATCATAGGTTATTAATGAAAATATATAAAACACTATGGCCTGTCTATAACCTATACATAGACATATCCTTAGGGTTCTTACTAGAAGAGCCTAGTATGATCAAGGGTTGGAGGGGACGACTCTTGGCTCCTGGTGTGACCTAGGAGGCGATGGCCGATACTTCCGCCCCTCCCCCTTAATTATGGGAGGGGGTTTCTCTTCCCCTCCAATAGAGAATCCGCCTTCCTCTTCCCCATATCCCAATTCCTCTTGTTGTCCTCATTTCCCTGATATCACCTTCTTCGCTAAGGTCCCAAACCATTGCGATGGTAAACCTCAACTCGATCATTCGACCATATAATTTATAGATTATTCTTCTATTCTATACAATAGCTTGGTTTCTCAATTCCACTCATGAACTCCATTAGTTGACACCTTCAATAGATTTATTTTCTAAAAAACTGTGCTTTAGGAATGCGCATATTTCGGTGTCCTTGACAAAAAACACATCATGATTAGACTCTCCTACATGGAAGATACGATCCCCGCATGGTATGAGACTCATCAATTATACAACGACAATAATTATCATCTTCATAAATGGTATTTTGATTTTAATATGAATCGAGATGCCCAAACAATGGCTTTGTGGGTGGAATTTCCTTAGCTCGCCCTCCCATTTCAGAACCCTTCTATCATCTGAATGCTCGGGATCTTGGTAGGCCATTTTCTCTGTTTGGATTGGAGATCCAGTTCAGTATGCCAACCAATCTCTCCACAGATCTGTGTTGAATTTTATGAGTCAATACCCCTAGTATAATGGATCTAGATTTTGGTAGTATAGGAAATTAATGGGAAGAAAAAAATTTTGTTTAAGTCTAGGATGACTTATTGATCGATGTGTCGCCACCTTGGGAACCTACAACATTCCTAAAAGCACAGATAAACGACATGTTATGGAGTTTACGGTTTTAGTGAACCTCCCACATGAAAGGATTGAACCATGAATGGGTTTGGGGATGATTAAGGAGGTCACATTTAGGGGCCAACTGTACTGCATCTCCTTCTTCTTGGCCCTTATGCGAGTAAGATATTGTTCCTCAGAAGTTGTCTCTATTTTTTTAGGTTAACCCAAGATTCACTGATATTCTCCATCAGTATAAATGTGATTTGGTCATGCAATGATCTTATGAGGATGTTGTTGTTCCTCTGTGTGATATTGTGGTTTGTTCGGGACTCGACCAAGAAGGTCTTGGGATGGATAAAAGGGACGCCTTCATGGATGCTTAATAGGCATTGCATATGGCTCCACCATATCCAGCCATTAATAATGAATTGACTATGGATCTCTATGGGTATGAATACACTGGTGTGGATTCCCAGTGTCTGGTTCTAACAGAAACATTAATGCATATACAATTCAGGGATCAAGGATTTGACTAGATTGGAGTTCCAGACAAGTTAAAACATGTCTCACAAGCTAGAATTTATTATACTAAGAAGGTAAATTTCAGAGGGCTGGTTTCAAATTCTCTAAACTGGTTTGTATTTCTAGGAGAAGAGGATGGACATGCCAGTGGGGATTATAAAGTGGTGGAGGTCACTCATGAAGAGGATACCTTGATGGATGTGGGTTTTTTTCATGAGGACATGGATGATGCTTTGTAATCCCTTAAGTCCAATGAACTGGTCATTGCGAAGGAATATCTTAGATCCTCTTCCAGAAGGGAAAGAACACTATTCTGGATTCTGACAGCTTCATTATGAAAAACTGGAGTGTGCAGCCTAGGAGGGATTACTCCATCTTACCTATTACTCCTATTACTGGATATAAAGTCAAGGGTAAGCTACCCCAAAAGGCTCCTAGACATTCAAGCATAACCCCCTTGAGAAAGCGCAATGGTTCTGATATGTATGAGGTGGATGACGCCGCTATTGACCCAGTGCTGGCAGGATGAATTTTCACAGACCCAGTCATCCCCATGGGTGATAATGTGATGATAAATGTTGGATTTTAGTGTGAGACAGGTTCCAATGAATAAATGGAAAACGAATCTACGAACATTATGGCATTAAAGAAATGGTGGAGGTCCCACTCGAGGAGACTTGGGAAGTTATCATCCATTCTGAGGAATAATTTTTTAAAAATCACTTCCGTTGAATACCTCAAAAGTATATTTTGATAAGATGTATGAAAGAGGACTCGAGGTTGAAACTATCAATACACAGATGGAGTGGATTAACAAAAAAGATTGTATTTTGAAAAGAGGGTTTAATGTAGGGGAGTTAAGAATGGTGGAGTTCATATAGACATGGGAAAAGATAGCATTTGGTTTGAGTACTTCATCATAAATGATCATTATTTCCAGGTAAATGTACCTTTCTGGATACTACATAGGAATAAGGAATCTAATAAGATTAAAATTGATTTCAATGGTTCGTTTTTCACTCTCATTATTTGATGTTATGTTATTTGTATACACTTGAGTTCTCACTTTCCCTTAACAATGTTAGAAAATCAAAAAGTAATTTTTAGGTTAGGGTTCTTACTAAGGTTCTCTTATCCTGGTTTCTTATGGTTAACTATACCTTTTCTCTGAAACTCACTATAATAGATCATATATTACATGTAGATATTACATAAATATTTTCGAATATATATTACATAAGATAACAAAAACCATTCCAAGACCATATATGTTTAGTGTATTTAGAAACTGGGAAACATAAACAAATGGTTCATAAAATATCGACATTGTCTCGCCATTATTTCATAAAAAATGGACTCAATTTTGAAATATCTTACAAAATAACCTTATTCATGACCTGGGTAAGATAATCATATGAAAGGGTGAGATCAAATGTTTAGTAAGTGTTAACATGAGAAATATAAATCATATCATAATCATAAGAACATAACATTTCAACATCATATCCTGCATATAAGAGATTAGAATATCATTTCATTTGATAAATCTTAAAAGTGAAATGTAATCCCAATAGTCATAATATAAGACATGAATTTTTGTGTAATACACTCAAACTCATAGAAATTTATTTCAAATTAGTCATGGGTCATTTCCACGACCATCATAGGAGACAAATTCCTTTACCAAACTGAGTTCACTCCTCATTCTAGCCCTATATTACTGTACTAGATCTATATTTAGTTCCATTCATTTCTATCTTTGAGATATAAATCTTTTCCCAATGAATTGGAACGAGATATAGGTCCCACCCATCTCATAATGAATCATTATTAGGTGTTCCACAAAAATATATATAATTTATCATAGCATAATCCATGAAATTAAATGGGTTTCTTAAATATCATTATATCATAATCCATAAAAAATAATTGGATTTTATAAAAATAATTCAATTATAAACACAATTAAATCAATTTAATAATAGGGATAGAGACATTACCCTATGTCCTATTATAAGGAAACTAATTTTTATAAAACAATTGAAATTAATTCCTAAGGAAAATATCCTTTTTTCAAAAATGTTTTCATTTCTCAAAATGCCACACAATTTTAAAGGAAATTATATTAGTTAGAAATAATCTTGAAGTCATGTAGAAGAAGATTCATGGAACTAACATGTCATGAAACTGTAAAAATTCATTCATTCCATATAAGTGAAAAAATATTCCGCTAATATATTTTTTAGGAATGTGATAAAGTACCTCAAATCAAATAACTACAAAGGATTATTTTCATACCGTTTAGTAAAAATTATCCAAAGGGAAAAATAAACATTAAAAATTTGTAGAAGAATATAAATAATATTATCTGAACCTATACTTCCTCAATGTGATTCCTCTATATCTCTTCTTATAACACTAGAGTTGGTCTTTAAATATGACCCGAACCACTAGAATAAAAATAGTGAAGTTTAGAAGGAAAAATGTCTGGGGATAGCCTATCATGAAGGCTAGAAATAATGTGAATAGGTGAGGGAGGATGTGCCCTTTTACAATTGAGTTGAGAGGCACTTTTGGAAACTCCATAAATAATAATTTATTATAAAATAAAACCCTACCGAGAATCCTCCCAAATTTCACAATTTATAAGATGAGATGAGATAAGGTTGTAATATCATCAACTAATAAATTTTGGATAAGTTATTTTGTCAATTTAAACCATATCAATTCAATTGACAGTTACTTATTCTATTTAATTTTAATGGTTGTAATAAAAATATAAATATTTAATGGTTATAAATATTTACATTAATGGTATTAATTGAAAATAAATAGATATGTTTTGAAATTTTAGACTTTATAATAATCACTTTGTAATTTTTAAATATTTTAATCAATTTTATTTAATTTAGTAATTTTTTTTTATAAAATATCAATAGTTTCAATTTTGACCCAATACATTTATTAGACTTTAAATAAATTTTTTTGAGAAGATAAATTCAAATAAGAAATTGAATACACTCCAAACATGTCATATTATCATCTAAAATTAGTGGATCACATTAATTAGTATATATGATATTTCTTTTAATATTTTTAAAACCATTTTTTGATATTTTTATTAATAATATAATTTCTACATCAATATTGTGTCATTATTAATGAAAATTATTTAATGTATAAAAATTATAAATAAAATTATATTATCTAGTTAAATATTTTATATTTCTAGAGAATATTTATAATCTATATTATCATTTATTTATCCATATATTAAAATTTATATACTATTATAAAATTAGATTGTGACATTTTTCCACATTCATTAGTTTTTATTATATTAATGTCATATTCATAGGTATGTGGCCACTAAGTTATTTCATTTCAAAAAATAATTGATAGGGTTCTAATTTAGAAATCCAATAGTATTTTTACAGGTGTTAAGATAATTTTATAGTGTTTTTTACATTTAATTACCTAATTTACATTTAACCATGTTAATAAAAATAATTACCAAAGTTACAATTTATACAGCTGAAAAATAAAAGTATCCTATTAACATAAATTTTAACTCCTAATTAAAAATATTGAATCAATATTTTAAAATTAAAAATGAAGAATTTTTAGAATTTACTTTAAAATTAATCATGTTGTTGAAATGAAAAAATCAATTTTAAAAGTTAAGATATTGCAATATATTGAAATGTTTTTACATCTGAATTTAATGACAAATTAATTTTAATGTCCTAAATTATATTAAATGGTTAAAATATATTATATTTATACTTTCAAACCAATAAATAATATAATTTTACTTATAAATTATTACAATGAAAAAAGATTTTTTCATTTAAAATTTATCATATTTTTAATATTCATCAAAAAGTGAATGTTATCAGAAAAATATTAAAAATTCATATAAGATAATTTTTTATAAACCGATTCAAAGTAACATGTTTATTATGTCATATAAATCTTATAAATGTGTCAGAATATTAATTTAAAATGGAATTTCCATTCAAAGTATTAAACTTAAACATTTCTAAAAAATAGGTTTTAAACATCAAATAGGGGTTTATTCATACCGTATGACTAAAATATCCATTGGATGAATATAAAAAATATTCTATTAATTATATAACACATAAATATCCATTGGATGAATATAAAAATAGTTATAATTATTCCGGATAACTTCACTGCTAAGATATTCCAGTAATTCTTTAATAAGGGCATCACATAGTTCTTTTAATCTAAATATTGTATGCAAATAAAGATACTGAAGAGTAAAAATTATTTAAAGAAAATATTTCAAAAAAGCATCCATTTGTTACCATCACTCGGGGGAAATATGGTCCATGTCTAGAGATTATTAATTTAAGAATAATTCATCAAACTCAACATATTTTCTACAGATAAAGATCTCACTTCAATAGAAAATAAATATTTGATGTATATTTTTAGTATTGTGAAATCTATGGGAATAGGGCTTATAATTTTTGGCATAAATTTTCACTTCCCTAAATAAGGTTTGAACAAAGTGAATGAAATGGTGTAAGGTGGATGAGTAACTTTCCTAACCCACATAAATTTAGAAAAGAAAAAATATCAATATATTTGAAGCATTCCAACAAAATATCAATTCAGCTCTCTTGAAGATGTTTTTGGAGGATATGAGTAGGCTGGTAATCTTGCCTAAATATTTATGACACTCCTTCAAGAAAAAGATTCTTATAGTACAAAATAAAAGGATGATGGAAAGGATATTGTTGATGATATAGCTTTTTTTACCGAGATAGCTTCAAAAGAATGTAAAAGGAACAAACCATATATAATAGATAACGGTTGTTCTTCACATATGAACTATTATTTAAAAATATTAAAATATGTTGAATATCATGATGGAGGAGGAGTTATCTTTGGTATTGACAGTTCCATAAAAATCCAAGGAATCATAATTGATGAGATCGATGTAGAAAAGTTGAAATATAAGAAAATTTTATTTTTTGATAGCCTAAAAATGTATTATTTAGTGTGAGTCAACCTTGTGATAAAGGTACATGGTTGATATTTCGAAAATGTTCTTCTTTTTTATAATGTGTTAAATATAGAAAAATAATAACAAAAGGAGAAACAACCTGTGATAATCTCTTTTAGATTGGAGTACATAACAACTTAAGTTATTTTTATGCTGCATATGAGAATATGTTGTGGCAGTAGTGACAGGGCCACCTAGAAAAAAAAACATAATTAATTTTTCTAAATTTTATGTTTCATGATAAATTTAATAATTGAAATGAAGATATAAACATGTCTTATGACTTTTTATAAAGGGATGATGACTAAAAAAAATCAAAAGATAATTGAGATTTAGTCCACCAGACCTCTTGAACATATTAATTTAGATTTAATTGAGCCAATGATACATCAATAAAAAAATTATATTTTTAATTTATCACTTTTATAAATCAATACAATCTTATAAAAAACAACATGTTTATGAAAAAATTAGTGTTTTTGGAGAAGTTCATGTTTTTTAGAAAAGATGACGAGAAAGAATTTATGGATTATATAAAGAAGTTGAGAATAAATACTTGTAAAAAATTAACCAAAAATACTTTTGGAACTTATTTGAGACATAATAGTATTAAACATTAATATTGTTATCCCTATAGTCCATAAAAAATGGAGTATCAGGAATAAATAGTATAAGTTTGGTGGAATTGGGAAGAAGTATGTTAACATAATACAAACATTCAATGTTCTACTAAAAAGAATCTATATGTAATATTGTAAAAATTAAGAATAATTTTTGGTTGATATCAGAATTCAACATGAATTATTTTGAAATGTGGAATAACAAAAAACTGTCACTGAAGTACATCAATGTTTTTGGAATTCCATGTTTACCTGAAATAAAAAATATGGATTTGGTAATGTTTAATGGGAAATTTGAGTAAAGAACTTTAATGTTTTATTCACCCAATAAAAGAAATTAAAAATGATGGAAAAAACAATAAAAATGATGCTAGACTAATATTATTTGTAATAAATTTAATATAAAAATTCCTTAAAAAGCTTATTGAGAATGCTCAGGAGGATAAACTAGATATTTACAATGATACTGAGTCAAAAAATAATTAACAAGATATATGATAATTATGTGATGATGAATGTTTAGCTGGAATAGAAACATTATAATTTCATACCATAAAAAAATGATGAGTCTGAAAATATTAATTGATATAAAAAAGATATAGTTCAAACTAGAAGAATGTTTAGATTAGAAAATAAATCATTAAATACATCAAAAGTAAAACTAGAATTGGTTTTAGAAGTTATTAAAAAAATTGCTGGATTTTATAGATGATGATTTTGATCATATTGAAAAAAATGAAATATAGGAATTGGTTCCATGGCTAGCAAAATTTATTTTTTCAGAACAATGTGGGTTTAAAGAAACAAATTTAATGAGAATGGAAAATTTTCAATTAACAAAGAAACAATTGTTTTAAAGGCTTTGAATAGATGAGATGAGTGTATTTTGAATAAACTTTTCCCTAGTTTCATGATTAGAAAATTTTATAATGTTTTTGTAAGTGGCTTCACAACTAAATTAAAAAATTTATCAGATGGATTAAAGTCCACTTTCGTAAATGGTGATATTGGGGAAGATGTTTACATTAAAAAACCTCATGATTATCAACATAGTAATGAAGATAACAACGTTTTTAGATGGAATAAATCCTTGTATGGGTTCAAATAAGCCCCACGTTCCTAGTATTCAAAAATGATAGATGATTTAGAATGTTTAATTTTTATAATGAGAAAGTCGATAACAGATTATATTTGAATGATTATAACTCTGGAACTATAATTTTAACTATTTATTTCAATGAAAAAAATTATAAGGAGGACTAATTTTTTTAATGAGTTATCTGAGGAAATAAAGAAGAATTTTAAATTGTCAATTTTGGTTTGAATTAACATTCTTCCATAGATTAAAAGTTCAACCAAAAGAAAAATAAATATTCCCATATAAAAAAAGTATGTTATAGAATTGATAAATATGTTTGGGATGGAAGAATACAAATAAGTATATACACCCATATATGTTAGCAAAATGTAGAGTAAAGATGATTCCTGAAAAAGTGTGGATCATAAATAATTCAGATGTTGATAGGAAGTCTACATTACCTTACAACATCAATGCATGATATTGTTTATTTTTTCACTTTTTGTTCTAGGTATCAATGTAATCTGATAGAATCACAAATCATGGTAGAAAATAGAATTTCGAGATATGTAAGGGGAATAACTTTTCATGGTTTATTATAAAAAATAATTTTTTAGTTGAAGTTTTAGAGTTCTTCTAATGCTGATAGGTCTGGGTATTGTAATTATAGAAAACACACCATAGGATTAACATTTTTCTTGGGTGAATATTGTGTATGTTGGAATATCAAGAAACAAAGATGAATAATTTGGAGCATAGCAGAATCAAATTTTGTTGCTAATACCTAGGCTTATACATATATGTTGTGGATGAATGTTCATCTAGACAATTTGAAAGTAAATGTTTATAAACCATTAAAGATACCTTTTGATAATTATAGTGAAATTAATCATTCTAGAAATCTTTTCCATCATTAAAGATCAAAACGCATAGATATAAAGTTTAACATTATAAAATAGAATGTTTCTTCAGGATATTTTTTGATTGAATATATCTCAGTGAGGTATCAAAATGTTGATATCTTCAGGAAGGCAATGTCAAAATAATGGTTTGTTGATTTGATCTGGTAACTTCATTTTCAACCTCCTCCAATTATTTCCTAAATATCATAAGGAAGAACCCCCACCATTCTTTGGATTATTATATAAAAGGGGGAGATAAGATAAAAACAATTTACTCCGTAAGAAGATTTACTTATATTTATTCTATTAAACTGAAGTCTTAGTTATCATTAAATGGGTGATAGAAAAAGAAAAGTGATAATGAAAATTAAAATTGAGAAAAAAATGAAAAGAGAGAAAATATAAAATTGAGGAGGAATTTATCTTAACATGGACACAAAATTTTCATTCCACTAAGGGTTTGAATTCCATTAAGGACATTAATTATTCCAAAAGTTTGGTGTCAGGACACACTCTTTTGAGAAAGGGTTCATTTTGGTAAGAAAATAAAAAGTTGATTTATGAGAAATTTCATAGAGTAGAAAAAGTATGTAATGAGTGTTTCTAATAAATAGAAAAGGGTAGACTGAAGAACCATTGTGATGTTTTGTCTTAAAGATGTTTTTATATTTGTTTACCACTAATATTTTTTAAAATAATGATTTTGAAAAGGAGGTGGATGTTACTAAGGGGTGTCCCCATTTTGTACATTCCATTGTAATGGGAAATTCCATAATTATGATGTTCAATTGAATTTAATCTATGAAGGATAATAAGACTGACACTGAGAAGGAAAATCAGCATGACTTTGAGAAATAAAATTGGAATGACTCTATAAAGGAAAATTATAAAATGCTTTTCTATTCATGAAATTTTCACAAATCATGTTAAGTATCACGATAAAAGATTTTTATGAAATTGAGGAATCATAATGATTGTCTTAGTTCTAGAAACCTGAACATAGATAATCTTATCCACATGTACCAGAATCCATAGTTGTTAGAAGTTATAATGTGTAATGATAATGAAGTTCTAATAATTTCAATGTTTCCAAGTGGATTCATCTTTAAATAAAGAAATATCATAATGATAGTTCAATTATAAAGATAATCCCATAATTATGAGTATTTTAACAAGACTGATTGTGAAGAGGAAGATCAATCCGACCAAGAATAATCACTGATTTATCAAATGAATGCCTCACATTAATAACACTTCAAATACATAACATTATAGTGACCAGAGTTTCTGATGTTGATCTATAAAAGGGAGATTAGTTATGAAATGTATTGTATATTCTAAAATAGTTTCATTTTATTTAGAATAATTAAATGTAAAGTTAATGTTTTCAATTGAATATAGTTATAAGCCCAATAAGTCATCTATTGGGGAAGTTCATCGTAATGAACTAAGAAAGAAAGGATGATCATAATGTGTTGAGAATGAAAGAAATACCATAATGGAATAATAATGAAATGTAGATCCTAATGAGCTTATAAAGAGAGGTATATCTTAATAAGTTGATAAATAATGAAAAATCATAATTATCAAAGAAAGGAAGATCATAATGAGCATAGAATGAACGGTAGATCCTAATGTGTTGAGGAAGTTGAATATAAGGGACTAATATCATAATGAAGAAAAAAATGGGTGTTCGAAATGTATGAATATAGAATATACTAGAGAATATTACAAAATATTTATAATGAGTTTAAGTCATCAAACATTAAATTCTATTATGCGTAAATCATAGTGTTTTTTAGAATGGGGATTTGGGGAAATATTTCATGTTTCTGTTATTTTCAATTCCAGTTTTCCAATAATTACTTTCTTAGAACATTTATACATTGTAAATTTTCAAATAATATAACAAGGCTGGGCACTAGATAGTTCAAATGAATGTTACTTTCAGAAAAAGATCACATTTGATGATTTGAAATCTATTTTTTATTGGAATGAGAAACAAATTTTTTTTGAGAAGATCTTATTGAGTCAATCAGACTGAGTAAGATTGGAACGAGATTTTGAGACGGGTTTATTAAGTGTATACGGTGGAAGAGAAGATAATATTAGGTTTATCGAACTGATTCAATAAGTATAGGTTGATAAAACTGAAGGACATCAAACTCAGGGTCATCGGGCCTAGGAAAATTTTTGGTACAAATTAGAAAATGTATTTAATCTTTTCATTAGGATCTATTATTTTGTAATCATCTTTTTTAAAAAATAAGATATAGTATAATCATTTATATTAGGATATTGAAGGTTTCTAATGGTGGTTGTCACAATTTTTATTCACTTCATCTTAATTGTGAACTTCCATCGACCAACATGAGTGGTTATGACAAGGATGTGGGATCCTACACTGAGGCTGGACCATAGAAATATTTTTCACTTTAATTGATTTCCTAATTTTTTTTCATGGGAATTTACTAAAATAAAATAACGAAAAATAATCATAATAGGTTTCTAGGGTTATGTTTATAAAAGTATAGAAACTCATAAAAAGTGAACAACTAATTCACCCCCCCCCCCCCCCCTTCACTGTTGTTTTAAGATCCTTTGGAAATTCTGGGATCATAACGGATGTTCCTGTGGAAGTAAAAAACGTCATCTACCCTATTGACATTATTGTCTTTGAAAGTTATCAAAAATTAGGCTCTAGTAAAAAAACTCCAATCATTCTAGGTTGTCCCTTCCTATAAACGATTAAGTCACACATCAAAGTAAGGAATGGGAACATAACAACAAACATTAAAAACATGAGTCTTGATTTTATTATTTACAATGAAAACGTTGAAATTTGGGATGGTGAAGTGATTTATGAGGTCAATTGGATATGTAGTGTTGATAGTGGACCAAATTAACATCAATAATTTTTCAAGGGATGTTTAAGTCAATATGGGATTTATTTTTTTAGTTTATATGGTGGAAATTTTAATCCATGGCTAGGATATCTTTTAGATAAATCCTTTAATGATTTTTCAATATAAAAAATCAATGAAACCATTAGAGAAATCAATAACAACAAGTACATACCCATTCCCAAAACTAATTTTCCAATTTAATGGCTCAAAATTCTATTCAAAAGGAACAAATTACTTTTATAAATTTATGTGAAGAAGTAAAGTTTTAATCAATGAACAATTCTTATTATAAAAATGTCAACCAAACTGATCTATAATTCAAGGTCCAACCTACCTCACTTATGTACGCATTCCTAGTAGAATATCAAACCTGTTATTTTTTCATCTATTATTTTTTTTAATTTATCTCAGGGGGGACACTTATAGAAGTATTGAGATAGTATAATAAATTAATTGGATGGACCCTGTATGATTATTATATTATTATCCCACCCATTGTAACCCATCATATTATTCTAGAATATAATTTTAAACCATGTCAACATCCACAATGGAGAATCAATACCAATATCATTGATAGTGTATGTAAATAACTTATAATGTTTTTGAAATATTGTATCATTTATCCTATTGATGAGAGTTAGTGGTTAATGCCAATCCAAGTGGTTCCTAAGAAGTATGGAATTACTATGATTACCAATGAGGATATAGATCTTCTACCAATAATGTTAATTAGTAGATGTAGATTTCCACTTGACTATAGGAATTTAAATTATTTCACCATGAAAGATCATTTTACATTTCCCTTCAGTGATCAAGTCCTTGAGTAAGTTATAGGAAATGAGTTATACTAATTCTTAGATGGATTATTAAGGTATAATAAAATTTATATCTCCTTATATGATCATGGAAAAATAACATTCACCTATAAATTTATCAAAATTTCGACAAAGAATTTTCCCGTTGGGTTATATAATTTCCATAGTACATTCCAACAGCTCGTGATGTGAATCTTCTATAATATTGTAGGGGTTTTTTAGAGGTATATATAGATTACTTATCCATGTTTATTGATACCTTTTAGGTATGAATTATAATTGTTTAATGGGGGTTTTATTGATGCGAGGATAGAAATATCATCCCAAACTAGGAAAAATGAAACTTCATAGTAAAGGATGGAACTTTTTTTGCCCATATGGTCTTTATTAAAGGGATTAATGTTTCTAAATACAAAGTATATATAATTTTTCACTTTAACTCTATGAAAAATTTCTATGTGAGGTCCATATTTGAACAATATAATTTTTATAGAAGGTTTATTAGTAACTTCAACATCATTTCCCAAACCGTTTGTGCTCTTTTTTGGAAGGATGATAATTTTTTTATAGAAATATGTTAATGATGAATTGTTTTATGTATTCAAGTTATATCTTACATCTCCACCCATAATTCAAGATACAAATTTAAATATTCCTTTTGAAACCATGTATATTGTGAGTGACTTTTCAATAGGATATGTATTTGAAAAAATATATAATAAAACTCAATTATGCATCGCTTATATAAAAACATAATTGAATAGTGCCCAAATTAACTACACCAACACAAATAAATATATTCTTGCTATTTTATTTTCCTTTTAAAAATTTACCCCTATCTATTAGAACCCCGATCATTGTCTTTATAGACTATTCACCTTAGAAATACCTTTTATAAAAACATGATTCCAACGATATATTGATTATGCAGATCCTTATTCTATAAGAGTATGATATAAAAATTATCAATATAAATGATGCTGTAAATTTTGAACCAGATCACCTCTCTATGACGGAATTCATGGAAAATCACATTTTATTTCTTTGTATACCTATTTTTTTGATGAGAACTACTATTATATGACTGAATACTAATGGTATACTAGAATAGAAAAATACATGGTAGTTGGTGTTATTCCATGACATTTAGGGACTCAATCTAAGAGGAAGATCCTTTCTAATGACAATCAATTTGTGTTTGATGATCCAAAAATCATTATGGTTTTTCCTAATCAAGTAAACATGAGATGTGTTCATGATTCCAAACAAGATTCCATTCTTTAATTCATTCTAGGAGAGGCATGTGAAGGGAAAATTTCCACAAATAAAACCCTTACAAAGCTCTTTTAAAGTGTATTATTTTTGACTACCCTCACTAAATTTTAACACACATTTTACAAAAGTTATAATTTATTGAAACAATTAAGATTCATAACTAAAATAAATCAAACTAGCCTTTCTACGATTATGTTTGTCAAAATATTTTATTTCTGGGGAATTGATTTCATGGATCCTTTCCCAAAATCTAGAGGATATATATATCATATTAGTTTTTTATTATGTCTCAAAATGTGTTGATTCTATTCCCAAAAAGTCCAATGACCATCAATTTTTTATCCAATTCATGAAATAACATATATTTTCACGATTTTCAATTCTTAAGGCTTTCATTAGTGATTTTAAAACCAATTTATGTAACCATATCTAATCAAAACCCATGTCTATGAATTTTATTTCTAAAAAAGTTTTTGTTATCTATCATCCTCAAAATGGTGTTCAAAATGAGTTGGTGAAAAGGGAAATTAATATTTTTTTAGAAAATTATAAAACCCTTTAGGAAAGATTGATTTAAAAAACTCTTGGATTCCCTTTGGACATATCGTACTATGTTAAAAACCATCTTTGGAATGTCACCATAAATATTGTTGTATAGAAATTTTTTCCAGTTACTTATTGAAATTGAACATAACACTTTTTTTATTCAAAAAAATGAATTTTGATATATCATTGGCCAAAAAAAAGAAGAAATAATACTTTAATGAAATGGAAAAAATTTGGATATGGCTTTATATAAATTCAAGGGTCAATACAGAAAGATCTAAAGCCATCCCATCAAGGAATATTAAAGCCATAAAGTCTAAATTAGGAAACTTCATTCTCCTATATTGTTCCAAATATCACTCACAATTAGGAAAGAGAAGTTCAAGAGAGTCAAGGGATTATAGAGTGAATCATGTTTACCCCCATTGGGTAGTAAATATTTAGGATCCCACATGTGGTCATATCATCAGATTCAATGGTAATAGGTTAAAACCACTCATTAAAACTATTAATAAACAAGATTCAAATTAGAATTTAATTGATCTAAATTATGAACAAGAAAATAGTATATAGATTTAGATAATAAGTTGAGATAATGAATTTATCTGAAGAAATTTTTTGGAGGAAACCCAACATCTACAAATACCTTTAATTAGTGTTTTCCATTCTAAAATAAAAAGGTATGTTTTTTTAATTTTCCTTTTGATTTTTTGGTAAACACATGGGGATTCTATTGAGATTCTAACCATGTCATTATATATGTTTCAGGTGCTATTGAGGTTGATTTATCTTCAGGAAAATCAAATTTTTTACAAGAGTTGGAACACAATCTAATCTCATTTATGAAGAGTCTTCAAGTGACATATAGGTCAAAGGATCAATTGGTTTCAATATGTATTTATTTTTCAAGATAACAGGGGAAAATAATACATATTTATATTTTAAATTTTAAATTTCTATATCATATCATCCGATTCACCCCCTTCTAAATTTTATTTTTGTTAAACATTGGGGATAATATTATTATAATTTAGGTGGTGAAATGAAGGAATTTTTTTTGCAAGTTAACGAAAATGTGTTGTTTGTGCATTTGTGGGGAAAAGAAAAAAATGGGCATAAATGGGAAATAAATTTAATTTATAATGAAAATGGTAAAATACACAGTATTAATCGGAACTTAATATGAAATAATATTTCATTCCTTAATTCTATTTTTAATGAAATTTTATGTTCCTGGGAATAGATTATTCAATGTGTGTCTATCTAATATGATTTTTACTATTTACATTTTCATATATTTAATACAAATTTTATAATGTATTTCACTTGGATTGTGGGGAGTTATATTCAGTTCTTATGATACCATAATAAATAACATAGGTTTGGTGATCATTTAATTTTTAATATGAGTATTCAAAAAAACAAGAAAATTTAAGAAAGATAAGATGTTTGAACATATAGAAATATATTGACCTAATGTGTGGATTTAAACATTTGGATATCACGAAGGAATAATTATATAGCTCAGAGTTAGATATTTTATCTTTATTTGTGTTTATTTGAATTTGTTTTTGAATTAGATAACTCAAGATAATACTCTAGTATGCAAGATTTATTTGTTCCCTATGTTATTTAAACCAGGGAGTCATTAGCGGGGTCGTCATAAAGGGGTTGAATTGATTGAATGAAATTTCAATAACCATGGGAAAACTAAAATAATACCCATCCATAGTATAAATGTTTATTCCCCCAAGTGACTCCAAATCCCCCCCCCAATAAAAATTAACCCCCATGTCTACTATGATAGACATCACAACATCATTTTTAATTGAAATTTGATGAAATGTGGAGATATATTTGAACAAATGAATGAGTTTTGGAATTGTATATTTTTATGAACCTTGATTATGTAATATAATTTTATAGGTTTTATGATTTTTTGGAATGATGTATTTGTAGGTTCCAAGTATACCAAATTCACAGGAGGGGTAGTTCCCTACATTTCTTTTTTCCATTATCTATGATTAATCTGAGAACAAGTGATGATGAACTTCATGATCAATGAATTTGAATCAAAGAACAAGCAAGTGTTAATAACATGGAACCAAACGATAGGATATCAACACATGTTGCTTAAAATTAATTTAATTAAATATGAATCACCTTGAATTGTTATATTTCTTCATTGATGGGACCGACCACATGTTTGAAGTACTTCATTGTTGTGTTGAAGAATAAAAGAATAGGATTCCTCTAATGGTTATCCATATAAGCTCCACGAATCACCAAAAATCATAAAATGAGTCTCTGTGTGATATTGCAGAAGATCCTTTCTATTGCGATGTATACCTTCGATCTCCATGATAACTGATTCCAAATCATTCTCCATGATCCAGTGGAGGAGGATCTATCTCCTTCCTGAGATAATTCTTGTAGAGGGTTTAGCTCTCTATGGTTGAGTGTTTTTCTCTAATATTTTGTTCACAATTATTTTCATGGATAGGGTTATGAGAAAATAATCATAACAATGTAGATATATTAATTTGTTTAAAATAAAATAAATGCACAACTTCCCTTAATTATTTTATTAATCTTACCGAAACACCATGATAATTAATAATAGTATTTTTTTTATTTCATGACACATACCATACTTGAAAAATATAATTAAATATTATTTTATTAAATAATATTTAATAGACATATTTCTCACTAGACCCTTGACCTTGATCAGCCAATCCACCACCTTATTTATAGGACCTTGAATAATGTATATGTATTTATCAAATAAATATAACTACATTATTCACCAATAAATATATATAAATTAAATTAACCTATATAATATACATATTTTTTAAATATTACACCCACAATATATTCTATGTAATTACTAGTGTTGAAATTAATACGATCAAGAATACAAGAATAATTAAGAAACCACAACCAGGAATAATATTTATTATTCATGAAAAGTAATAAATAATATATAATTTAACTAAGAAAATTGATACACTTTGTGTGTGACACATAAGGTCTCTTTCTCGGAGGCATTAGGTGGAGCAGCCTAAAGTCTCATGTTAGACTCTAGAAACATACAAAAGAACCCATAGAGAAAGAAGTTAACGTTGTAACAACATGTAAACTCATATGAATGTTTACCGTGTAATATTACCCCTTTACCACAATATCTCAAATCGAGTAGCTTTCATGTTAGTTCCATTAACCTATATGCTCGATATCTCTATTTTTTTGAATTTATGAAAATATAACATTCTTATAGAACACCGTGGACATGTATTTATTTTGGATACATCGTTTCCATAAAAGGGACTAAGATATTAACTTCTGTTAAAGAACATAATGGATAAATCCTTTCTCACATCATTCATTAATACAATATTATTTGTGATTCACCTAACATATCCTACCTCATCATGAACATATGTCATCACGGTTTACACAAATAAATATAAAGGTGTGACTCATAAAACACATTAATAATAATATTAATGTCTTTGTACCAATACACATGTCCACATATAGGAACATCCAATGACACATAGAAATGTGGATTTCGTATTGATAGGTCTCGTTCTCATAATATCCTCATATATATTACCCAGGGCATACATAAAGAGTATTTTCCTCAAAGAAAAGAATTCTCAACCCCTGATAGCATGTATCATTTGTGTCCCTCAAATTATATTATCCGACTATAGGATATATATTCAAGAATAATCTCATAGCACCTCTAGGTTCTCATCCTGGTAGGGATCTATTATGACCTTTTAGTGTGATAGATTCTCTTTGGAAAATTATCACATTCAATGTCACATAGAAGAAAAATCATTATGTTTTAAGGAATTTATTACTATATAAGACAATGAATATAAGTTATCATAATGTACAAAAGGAGGTTGTTTTAGGGAATCAACTCCAACAAACACCAACTATCACTAGAGTGAACTACTAACGACCTTCATTCCAATTTCTTTCACATGATATTAATGCTTCTACTCAGATAGGACTTCAGTCAAGGGGTGTTCCGCTTTCTCTTCTGTCGGCACTCTTCTCACTAAAACATCACCCCTATGATAGAAATCCCTTAGGAGGTGATACTTTTAGAATATATGATTTTTCCTTTGAGTTGACATTGGATATTTTTCATGATCCACCACTATAGTATTATCATAATACAATGTGATTGGGTCATTACTGCTAGGCACCACAATAAGATTGTGGAATTTTTTTGAATCTAGAAGGATTCCTTTGTTGCATCTGAAGACGCTATATACTTACACTATTCTATAGAATTAGCAACAACTGGATGCCTTGAACTCTTCCAGCTCATAGCTCCTCTTTAGTGACCAAAACTCTATCCTGATTATGACTTCATATCATTCTGATCTGTCTAAAAACTAGAATCTGCATGTCCCCTAATGATAAGCTCATCATCTCCTCCATACACCTGGATCATATACTTCATTCATCTTAGATACTTAAGGATAGTCTAAAAAATAGTCTAATATGGTTCTCCTTGATCATCTTGACATCTTCCCCCCATACTCAATGTAAAGGAAACATAATGTCTACTACATAACATAACATACATGACTATTCATATTGTTTAAGCGTATGAGATCTTACTCATTCTATCATTCTCCTATTGTTTCTGGGAAGACATTTTCTATTAATGTTGTAAAACACATGACACGATAACCAATCTCATCATGGATTGTTATATAATAAATCTATTTTGAATCTGGTCAATATATGTAATTTGGATTAGTTTATGTATCCTCTTGTATTTATTATGATTTATCTTGATCACTAGAATGTAGGATGCTTCACCTAAGCCCTTTATAGAGAAACACTTGTTTTAACCAGTCCTTAACCGACTGTAAGACTGGTATTTTGATTCCAATAAGAAATATTTTATCAACATACACTACTAGGTTAAAGACCCCATTCCCTTTAAACATTTTTTAATCATATGGTTAATAATATTTCTTAATGAAACCATATTCTCTTATGGCTTCATCAAATCAAATATCCCATGATCTAGATGCTTCATTCAATCCATAAATGTATCACTATAACTTAAAACCCATTTTCTCATCACTTGGTGTCACAAAACCTTCTGGTTGTGTCATATATACATCTTCCTGATGGTTCCCATTTAGGAATGTAGTTTTGACATCCACATACAAAATCTCATTATTATAGTATGCTGCTTTGGAACGTATAATTCATATGGATTCAAACAAGGAAACTATTGAAAATAATTCAACATAGTCAATACCTTGATTATGTATAAAACCTTTCTCAATTAGCCTTGCTTTATAGGTACTTAATTTACCTACCTTGTCTTGTTTTCTCTTGAATACCCATTTGCGTCCAATGGGATTTACATCAACTAGAATATCGACCAGAACCCAAACATGGTTTTGATACATGGAATTTAACTAAGAATTCATATATTCTATCCATATTATAGCTTATGATCTCTCTACCCCCTCTTTATAGGAGATAGGTTCATCATTCTCCAATAATAATGAGTCACCATACTCAATGACTAGAAAACCACATCTCTCTGGTTCTTTTACCTATCATAGACTCCCAAGTAGTACTTGTGTTTTAGAAAATACTTTTTCCACGGGGACCTATGGATCTTGTTCATGTACCATCTCTTGCATATCTTCATAATCAACTTCATTGAATTCAACCTTGCTTGTAGTATACTTTTTGAAGATGTTATCCCTCTCTAGAAAGGCGACTTGTCTTGGGATACTCACTTTCTAATATGAGGTGTTGTATAGATAGTATCCCTTCATTTCCTTGGGATACCCTATAGAGATACACTTCATTCCATTTGGTACTAGTTTTTTTTTTCAGATAATCCTTTGTAGATGACATGCAACACCAAACAAATATATGCAATAAAATGGGTTTCTTTCCACTCCATAGCACAAAGGTAATTCCAATTTCCTATTTAGTTGGTTCTCAGTTTAATGTGTATGCCACATTTTATAATTCATATCCCCAAAAGGATAATAGATGATCTGCATGACTCATCATTGAAATTACCATGTTCAACAAGGTACAATTCCTTATATAACTAGCACCATCCTACTATGGTGTGTAAGGTGAAGTGGGTTGAGATAGAATCCCAAAATCCCCATGAAAATCGGTGAAATCATGGTTAATATATTACCCACCTCAATTCGATTGAATATTCATTATATTCTTACCATGATGTTTCTCAACATAATTCTTGAATTCCTTGAATTTCCTAAAGAACTCAGACTTATACCTCATAAAGTTAACATACCCATATATGCTCAAGTCCTCCCAAAAAAATATGAAGTAATAATATTCAATTATAGATTATACTAGAAATCGTCCATACTGATCAGTTTATACATATCCAAGATGCTATGGGGCCCTTTCACCCTGTCCATTAAATGGTTATTTTCCCATTTTTCACTATAAACTATCTTGTCATCAATCAAGTGCTTTTAGATCAAAAGTGTCTAAATAGCCATCTTGATAGAGCTTTGTCAAACGCTTCTCATTTACATGACTGAGATGGTGATTCCAAAATTTGGAGTTATATGAGTCATTTGAACTTGATTCGTGATCAATTTACAACACCTGGTTTTCATAATTTAATACATACAAACTGTTATTTAAATATACCATACCATAACATATTTTGTCCTAATAAAGTAAACAATTTTTTCTAAACATGAAAATAAACTCATATGTATATAAACATGATACATAAATTATGTTTTTGGTAACAACAGTCCCATAATAAATATAATATAAAACTAAAATAATTCCATTTTGAAATAGAATGTTTTAGTCACCAATGGAGATAGATGATTTATGTGCACCATTGGAAGCTCACAAATCCAAATCTCCAATGGAAATCATTTAGAATCTAATTGTTTCCTGAATTTGTATACAGATGTCAGCACCACATGCTATATCTAATACCAAATGTGTATATATTGAAATATTTCACTCAATAATGAATGAGCCTTTAGCTTCCTTTTAATTCTAGGTGCAGTCCAACTTCCAGTGGCCATAGTTTCTACATAAAATACATACACTCTCCTTTTTCTTGACCTGACACTAGATTTTACCCTTGATGCAAGGACAATGCATAATAAATTTAGATTGTTTATTGGTCTTTAAACCCTTTTGATTGTTCTTAATTATATTATTCACCCTATATACTGCATTTTTGTCATGCATCATGTCCTTATCCTCTAGGAGAATCAAGGTCAGATGTTTCGATAAACTAATCTCATTATTTTTCATATTATAATTCACAGTAAAACTAGAGAAGGTCATCGGTAGTGATGACATTATAATATTTGTATTCAAATCATCCTAGAATTTAATCCATATGATGTCCAAGCATTTAATTTAGCCAATAAGCTCGACTACATGAGGCCCACCTGGCAAAAAATTTCCAAGCATAGTTGTAAACAAATTATTGGAGATATCATACCTCTATTGCCTTGCCTTATCATGATAAATATCCTGAAGGTGATACATCATTCTATATGCATCCATATCCTCAAATTTCTTCATGATCTCATTGGATATGGACAATAAAATGAATAACTAAACATATGTATCACCATTTAGATGTTTCTCATAGAGAGATAGCTCTTCATCACTTACCTCATTTCTAGGGGTAATTAGTAAAGGTTCTTCTATAACATATAATTTCCTTTCATGGATATGGATAACATGTAAACCCCTATGCCATTCCTCAAAATCCATACTGGTGAGATGGTTTTCCTTCTCATGTATATATCATAATGTTATATTTGATGTCATTTTAATGTTGTTTCTACAAAAAAGATAAGTATAGATTTAGTAATTTGTCAAATAAATTTATACAAATAAATAAATTTTATATTTATTAGATTCCCAATATTTTATCAAAACCCAATATCCCTCACCATTGGATTCAGAATATCCTAGTGCTTTGGACATTCAAGTGGAAAAGATCTATATTACCCTTCCCATTACCCGAATATTGGTTGGTCAAGATACTTGAAAGGTTTTATATTGGTATTCCAAATTTTAACTACATTAACTCAAATCTCCATGATTCAATGAGTGGAATCCCCAATCTTGAAATCTTTTAATTTAGATTTCCTCTACCTTTTCATCTCAGTTACACCATGTCCTTCTTTGGCAGTCAACCCATAATGTGAACCAGGTCAAGTAATCCCAAAAAATCATGTTAGAATTCCCTGATAATTGAAATTACCCCATGTTTGGAATGTCATGAACATTGAAATATGGTTTGATTCTAACCGAAGTAGTTGAAGGCTATATCTACTTAATATTTTATTTTCGGATTTTATCATTTTTTGTAAATTTCTTATTATTATTTTTATCACATTCTTGTTATTATTAAGTGGGATTAATTAAGTGATTGACCATTTCTTATGATAATATTTACACATAATATAGTTTATTTTACTTCAATATTTCATGATTTTTAATTCATTAATAATGTGATCGTGAAAAAACATCCATAATGAATAACCATGCAACTAAATGAAATAAAATTATGGGTATAATAATGAGCTTGTTATAATGGTTAGTTTATCTAGTTGTTGTTAAACTAAACACTGACCTAGGGGAGTCACTCCTTGAACCAATTTGGATCATTTTTAAATCTTTCCAGATATCCACCATTGTATCCTTCTTTGATTGGTTTCACCTCAGTTCCTAACTTGAACCACCTCCAATATATTGGGAGCTCCATCCATTACATATTTTTTTAATCTGATACATTTGAGGGGTAAAAGGAGTATTACGTAAAAGAAACAATGGGAATGAAAGCCCTACATATTAATTAGTAGAAAAGGAACGCAGACCAACTATTTAATTTAATAATATATTAAAATAAAACCAATGACATACAAAGGTCTCGTGTAGCTCATGATCATCCACCAACATGAAATGAATTAAAAACTAATTAAAACTAGAATTCTATTATTTATTATTATTATTTAAGATAATTCATTCTGGAATTAATTAAATGTTATCTGCAATTAATCAATCCTTTTATCTTAATCCTTATTTAAATATTATTGAGACTCTCATCCTTTATAATTTTAAATAAATTAAATAAATTCCTTTAAAATTAACGGTGTGAATAACTTGTACCTTGGAGGTAACATGGTGAATACCCTTCGAAATCTACACAACATGTATTATTATTATATAAACATTATTCATTGTGACATATATCATGCATGACTTATCCTGTACTTTAATGACATGTACTTCGGAGATGATTACATGAAATACATGATTTATCAGTAACATGTCATGCTTTAATGCATAGAGAATAATAACTATAATACAACTCATACATGAAATGAATATCATGAACATTAAATAGTTATTTATTAAAAAATTTAATATTTATTTATATTAAAACCTATCACATGTCATGTCCTATCATTATGAAAAAACACAAGTACATTTTTCATGGATTACATAGTAAAATAAATAAATTTTAAATCTATGTAATTAGGTATAAGTACACAATGTGTAAATATAATCTCCATAGAATGTAGTAACATCACCATCTATATGAAGCACACACATTGGGACTCATCATGTGAGGTGTACATTGGAAATATTGGAGTACACGGTGTCTCTTGTGGGTCACACACCATGTTGACATCGTGCCACATGGTCACCAGTTGGGCATGTCGTGTATGGAATACAAGGACCAACCTTGAACCGAAGGGACTACTTGCCATGTCTAATGGGACACATGACTTGTGTTCCAATTGACCATGTTCCATCTAATCTTGTTCAATAGATGATGAATTAATGGTGTAATTCATTCCCTAATCAATGCAAAATCTCAAGATGATTTCTGATTCAATCTTGACCCATTGAAAATGAGTACATGATGTGTAATGTCGACTACACAACATGTAGTCTCAAGTTTCATGTGTAGGATCCTTGGAACCTCCATATGAGATCCTTCATTTTATTTTAATCATAAAATTAATCATTTAATTTAGATCTCTGACAAACAAAATAGGAAGAAATAGATCTCATAATTCATATTGAGTGAATGATTAATCTAAAATTGAAAAACTAAATTATGAATCCATAAATCATCAATGAAACTAAATAATTATCTACAATAATGTGCCCCACTCTGATACCACTTTTAGGTTCTAGGCATAGTGGAAGCATGGTAGGGGTGGTGCCCGACTTTTATTTTTTCATTATAAATGATTAATCTGAGATCAAGAGACGATGAACATTATGATCAACATATTTGAATCAAAGAATAAGAAAGGGTTATTAACCTAGAACCAAGATATAGGATATCAACACATGTTGTTTATAATTAATTTAATTTAATAATAATCACCACCAAGGTTATTCTTTATTTTTTTATACATTCAACCATAGATCTGCAGTGTGCCACCATTGGTTTCTATAAGCCAATTATAGGATTCCTCTAGAATTGATCGAAACAAGCTCTATGAATCACTAGACATCACTAGAAGAGTCTCTATGTTCTAGTGTGGAAAATCATTGTTCTTCAGATGTACACCTTTGATCACCTTAATAAATGGTTCCAAAGCATTCTCTTTGGTCCGGTGGAGGAGGATCTCTCTCCTTCTTGAGAGAGTTCTTAGAGAGGGATGAAATATCTTGGCTAGAGAATTATTCTTCAATTTTTTTACAGAATGATTTTCTGGGTTATGATTATTGGAAAATAATCATAATTGGGTATATATATCATTAGGGTTAAAATAACATAATTTCACTAGTGACCTTATTTAATTTATTAATCCTCAAAAAACCCATGTCATATAGTAATTGTATTATTATTATTATTATTATTTCTTAACATATTCATAACCTGAGAATTATAATTTAATATTATTTAATAAAATAATATTTAGTATTATTAATTCCCCTTGGAACCATTGTAATGCCTTGACCTCAGTTATCCAGAATCGGTGCATTATTACATCACATTGGCATAATCACATTAGATAATGTATCGAAAGAACAATTAGTTTAGTAGCATTGGAAGTACTATATAAAAACATAATATTTACAATACATTATTAAATGTAATGAAATGCATTGAGTCTCCTTATAAAACAGACATAACCCGTAACATACCATGTAGGTCAATCATAATATACTTATTCACATCCTGGGAAAAATAAAACATAAGATATGGGTGAGCTCAGATGCTCCGTAAGGATAACAATATATTGGAAACTATCATAAGAAAACATAAAAATGTAAGGAAATGTATCAGACTAAAATAAAATACTTAAAAACATATACATCAGCATAATATGGCCAAGATAAATTAAATAATTCCATTTAGTTATTCACATGGATATTCTACTAGTCGAATAATGACAAGTAATATCAATAGATAATTTTATAATGATGGAATGCATAATATTTGACATCATAACCACACAGTAATGGCCTTGTTCCAATAATATTAATAATATTTCGTGATGGCCTTGTGACGAGACACTAGCATTTCGAATAAGACCTACTAATGCATCGAGGAGCAATAGAGGGCTCCACCAGTAACTTACTATGTCCAATTCATATCTCAAATAAAAGGAATAAAACATAAAATAAACAATCGTATTAAAATTAGCATAAAAATGTTAATTCATTAACCCTAAAACATTAATGGTATAAAAATAACACATACATAGTCAAATATATCACAAAACATTCAAAACAATATATATGATTGTAAGATAATAAATCAACATCAAACATGTGTAAAATCCATCAATTGATGTTGACCTAGATGAAATCAAAACTATTTAAGAGAAAAATCATTTTATATTTTGAAATCATTTAAATTAACATAATTTTAAAATAAAATATATATTTTGAAAATATTTGTATAATATTGTAAGGGATGCTTTGAAGGTGTTATAATAGTGGAAAATAATTGCACCTGCCATATAAGTTAAAAAAACCTTCTTTCCTTAATTTGTCGAAAAGTTCATAAAGTACATTGTTTTGAAAACTACAGAATGATTATTTAATTGTTTTTTATAAAATGAAAAACGAGGGTATAAATTACATTAACCCATATTTTAATAAATTTTATAAATGTTTGGAAATAAATTTTTAAGAAACACAGATGTTGATGATAATCAAGTCCTAGTAGTTACTTTCGTAAAAACTACCTCAGATAATAAAGAGATTGTAAATTTAACCCTTATGTCGTAAATTTACTTAGTCACGGGTATGTAACCCTAATATATAATGGTTGATTAATTTTTATTAAATTATACAAGAAGCACATGCATAAATATGATATCAGATATGAACAAATGATATTTCAATAATGTCATTCTTTCGGGTGTTAACTGCTTTGTTTTTATTTATCTGCTTTGTTATGTTAGTCATATTTGTTATGGATAAGATGTATTTGATTCATATACAGAATGATATTAATTTATTTTAAAATTTATTAATCATAAAATAGAAAATTATTCTTGAATGGTTATGATGGGGAACAAAATCTCTACGCGTTGTGGAGTTAGTAAGCAGTACGTACGCATGGGAGACAATATCATTCTATCAGTCGTGAAATTGTATGTAATTGGATGTTATATTATATATATATAATTATTAAAATTTTATATTAATTATTTAAATCTAGTATACTCATTATTATACCCATCCAAATAATTATGGGTTGAATAACAAACTACACCACGACGTGGAGATAGTAAGTTGTATGTACGCATGTATGGTGACATTTTCAGTCATAGGATGGATAGAATAGTGAATATGGTTGTAAAATATTTATAATTACATCACAGTAATTATAAGGTACTTGAGTTATTATTTTGGTATGGAAACAATAAAGAAATAGGAAGTTGAAGAAGAAAATAATTTTGAAAGGGGTGATGAAGTAATTACCTCTTCTTCGGGTTCTTCCTTTTTATTTGAACAAAAAGGCTCCATAGGTTGTCTTTCTAATCAAACTATGGCCTCTGGGTTAATGTGAGGGTATTTGATAAGATATTTGATTAAGGGATGTATTATCCAAATGGCTTTGGAAGTGTGAAATTTAGATAAGGGGAAGTACTCTTTTAAAAAAGAGGTCAGGGTCACTTTAGGAAAATCATGAAATATTATTTTATTATAAAATATTTTTTTATAATGGTTCAAAATGGATTTATTACTAGGATAAGGTGGGGATTGTTCTAAAACCTCTCAACCAATAGGTTTTAGACAAGTTTAGGTCACCATATTAACCTCATCTTTTAGATTTATCTCTTAGTAAAATAGTTTAACTTTTTACATGTCTTCTTGTATTATAATAATAAATGGTTAATAAACTTACTATAAAAATCCAATAGAACCTAAAGTGGTTCATTAAGGAATTACATATCAATATATAAGTCATTTTTGAATCCTTATATTTTTATGACTATTATATAATTTATTAAAATAGTATTTATTTTAAAAACCCACTTATGTCCATTTTGACACTATTTAGTATTTGGTTTTTGTGAAAGTCATTAAAACATTATCACTACAAAAAAAATTATTTAATAAACCATAATAGGTCAAATTAACCAAGAAAAGCCTTGTAATTCATAAAAAGTATCACTTTACATTTATTTTGATATTTATAAATTGAATTATTTTAATCTTTCATTAATAAGGTAATTACTGCACCATCATTATGACATAAATAAATTTAATTATATAATGTATAAAATTTATAAATAAAATACCATGTTTTTGGAAATATTTTTATCTGTCTAATGAATATTTATCGTAGAATTTATCTTTTGTATAACCCTATATTAAAAATGTTTTAGTTATTAAAATTTGAATTTAACACTTTGTTTCTTCTTTAAATAAAATTTATCAAATTCCCTAATCTAATCCAAGTTGATATAAAAGGATGAAATTTTATTCCTAAGATTTATTTTGGTCGAAATAAAATTATCCAATAGAATTAGGTCACATTTTTGGGTAATTATAATATCATTTTTACCTTTAATTTCCCTATTTACTTCTAATAGTGGTATATAAAATTCCGAAGTTACTATTCGAAAAAAAAATATTATCATCTTATTGAAGTACATATTACTTACTAAAGACAACCATGTGTCTTGGAATTTTGAAATTAAATTAATAGAAGTGGTAAAATTATGTTTTTTTTAAAATTTGTAAATGTTCCTAAAAGGTGGGTAAAAGATGGTAAATAGTTCAATAAAATTTTATATATCTAATATTATTATAAAGTTACATCATTTAATTACATTTGAAAAATATATGTATTATATATATATTTTTTACTTTAAAATAAATTTTAATTATAAATAATTATTTATATAAAAATTAGGTTTTAAAAAGTACCAACGTGTTTTTCACTATTCATAAAAAATTGAATGTTTTCCGAAAAATTTAAAAAATTTATCCCTAAGATAATTTTGATATTCCAAATCCAAAAATGAAGTTCACACTGAAAATTAAAATTTATAAAATTTCAAAAAGTGTGTATTACTATTCATATCTGCTAGTTTGATTGGTCGTGGTGTGCTAGAACTCAATGTTGTGTACAATGAAATCTATTGTATTATTCAAAGAGAAACATACCATGTAAGCAAGGGGTGTTAAATTATTCCATCCTTAAAATAATTTCTTCTTCAAAATTTCTAGAATATTACTACTGAAAAAGATTCCAGTGGTTCTTCATCATATGTTCATTAGGCTCACACGTCGCCTCTTCTGTTTTATGGTTTCTCCAAATAACTTTTACAAGATGAGTCATAATGTTTCTCAACACTAGTTCTCTAGTATCAAGATTCCTGATAGGCTCTTCATATTAAGAGATATTGGGTTCCAATTCTAATTCGTCATAGGTGAGTACATGCATTAGGTCAAGCATGTATTTTCATAACCACGATACATGTAACACGTCATGAAATCAGAAGAGACTTGGAGGAATTTCCAAATGGTAAACTTGAACTCCATTTAATTCTAGAATTTAGAATGGTCTAATGTACCTAGGTCTCAACTTACCCTTCTTACCAAATCATATAACACCCTTCCATCAAGATACCTTCCAAAAAACATTATCACATACTTGAAATTACAAATCCTTCCTTCTGTTAAATAACTCATTTTCTAACTTTGAGATTCTTTGATGTGGGTTTGGATAATCTTCCCCATTTCCATTGTTTCCTCAACATGTTCCGGGCCTATGGGTTTTCATTCACCAAAATTATCCCAACATGTTGGCGTGCGACATCTTTTTCTACATAACGCTTCATATGGTGCCATCTGATTACTTGAATGGAATCTATTGTTATATGAAAATTCTACAAGAGGTAAATATTGATCCCACATACCATGAATGTCATGTGAGAAAGCTCTCATCTTATTTTCTAAGGTTTAAATAGTCTTTTTTAATTGTCCTTCAGTTTGAGGGTGGTAGGCGGTGCTTAAAAAAAGTTAAGTATCTTGGGATTTCTAAAGGCATTCCTAGAATCATGATGTAAAATGGGGATCATGATTAGAAACAATCTATAGGTATACTCCATGAACTTTTACAACTTCATTAATATATCGTATTTCTAAATGTTCGAGTGAGAAATATTTACTTATAGTAAGAAAATGTGATGACATGGTAAGACGATCAATAGTGACCCATATTGCATCATTACATAAAGGAGTCTTTGATAAACCCATGAAAAAGTCCATCATAATATCATCTTATTTCTAATCAAGTATGGGAAGAGGTTATATGACTCCTCTAGGATGTCTTCTTTCAGCCTTCACATATTTACAAGGAAAACATCTTGACACATAATCACTGATTTCCCTCTTCATGTTGTCCCACCAAAATCATTATCCAAATCACTATAAATCATAGTACTACCAGTGTGTATGGAGAAATTGGAGATATGAGCATCATCCAACAATTCCATTTATAGATTAGGAATATCGGGAACACAATGTCTATTCCCAAATATTAAAATTCCATCTTCATATAAGAAGTTGATCATCTATCATCATTCATAGCTTTAATTTTCTATTATAACTCCTCATAATTAGTTTGAGAACTATTTATCCTTTCTATTAAAGATGGTTTGGAAACCATTTGAAATTGTATCGATGTTTCACCTTCCATGATTATTCCCAAATCCATCTTTACTAGATCAATGAACATATGATCCCTTTCAACACTCATCTAGTTCAGAACTCCATGATCCTTTCTACATAATGCATCTACAACCTTATTTTCCTTCCCTGGGTGGTAGTGTATAGTGATATAATAATCATTGAGTAGTTCAAGCCATTTTATTTTCCACATGTTGAGTTCTTTCTATGATAAAATATAATTCAAACTCTTGTGATCGGTATATATCTCACATTTTCACCATAGAGATAGTTTCTCCATATCTTCAAATAAATTAATATAGTTGGTAACTCAAGATCATGAGTAGGGTCGTTTTTTTTTCATGAATTTTTGGCCGCCTTGATGCATAGAAAATAACTCTATCATTCTTTATAAGTAAAAAATCCAAGTCCATTCATTGAAACATCACTATAAATTACAAACCCATCATTACCCAGTGGTAGCATCAAGATAGGAGAATTGACTAATATTATCTTCAATTATTCAAAAAATTATTCACACTCTTTTTTCCAAACAAATTTAACTCCTTTACATGTTATCTTGGATAATGGGTTAGCCAATCAGGACAAAATATTGACGAAACACCGATAATAACCTGATTAACCAACAAAACTGCGTACCTCTATTATACTTGTCGGTTCTCTCCATTCATGGATTGCCATTGTGTTTGAAGGATCAATAGATATTCCATCCTTATAGAAAATACGGACAAGAAAATAAAATACCTAAAACGAGAATTCAAACATGATAAACTTCCTATATAATTCATTTCTTCTAAGAGTCTTTAGAAAAGTGTTCAGGTGATTTTCATGATCTTCATAGAATATAGAGTATACTAAGATATCATCTATAACTACCAAAAAAAATTCATCAAGATATTACTTGAAAAATTTATTAATTAGATCCTTGAAAATATTGGGTGAGTTAGTCAGTCCAAAAGGAATTACTGTAAACTCATAATTCCCATACCTGGTTCAAAATGCTGTATTTAGAATGTCTTCCTTATTCACGCACAACTAATGTTATCCAAATAGAAGGTCAGTCATTGAAAAATATTGAGATCCATGATGTTGATCGAAAAAATCATCAATGCAATGTGTGATATACTTTTTATCAAAAAGAAAAGGGGCTCCCCATAATAAAAACTAGAGAAAATAAATATATCATTACTCAATTACTCTAGTTGTTTATTTAGATCCACTAATTCTATAGTGGCCATTATCTAAGGGTTCTTCGATATGGGCCTAGAATCAGTAATTAAATCAATGGAAATGTCAATTTATCATTTTGGAGGATGTCTATGTAAAACCTCTAGAAACAAATCAACATATTATTTAACACAAGGAACATACTCAAATTGAACATTATTTTCCTCACCCATAGTTATTTCACTCCCTTCCTCCCCAATAATTGAATTTAATAGAGATACTGGTGGTGGGGCTAGATAAGAATCAGATGGTGATGTTTTTGCTCCAAAGATGAGGTATTCCTTATCATCGTAAAAAATTGTAACATCCTTCTTCTTACAATAAATTTTTGCATCACGGTACGAAATACAATCCATACAGATTATTATATCATATTTAATCAAGGTTATGACAATAAATCAGAAGAAAAATCATGTTTATATGACATAATGGTAAAAGAATCACAAAAAAATATTGCAATGATACTTCCCTTCTGTTTTTTGAATGAAAACTCCCTTGTTAAATCAAATTGGATATATCTAATTTTCATGAAAAAATGGGATGATATGAAAGAATGAGATGATCTGAAATCAAATAATGTTTTTGATAAATTTGAGGAAATGATTAATGTACCTGCCACCACGTCATTCAGCACTTCATCCATTGCACTTGTGATTGCTTATGCTTGGCCTGGATCCCATGGAATTTTATGAGGTATGTTACATGGTTCTTAGGAAATTTATTATATAATTCCCCATTTTTTAAAAAATGTACCATTTAACATTGACAAAATCTTTCTTTCCCTTACAATCACGACCTTGGTGGCAGTTTTCTACACACTTGTAAGAATCTCCCATCCCTTTTAGGAAAGTAACGGGGTGTTTCTTTCGACATTTACAATAGGATATAAATTAATCTTTTCCATTTATCCCATTATATCTATTTCAAAAGTGTTCATAAGATCTCTTGTTCTAATTGTTTTCTTTAAAGTCGTAAGACATGGAGAATTCCTTTTTGTCTTGATAGCACATGAGACAATATCTTCGTACGATGAGAATGATTGTGAGACTAATTCTATATAGAGAAATGTATTTAAACCTTCAATGAAACGATCAATATTACTCCTTGGGTTTCATATATAATCTACTACATGCCGTTCTAACCAAGTAAAGTTAGCCTCATACTTTGAGACATTCTTATCCTCCTTTTTCCTCAGGATCATAAATTGTCATTCCATATCTGCTCGATGGTCACGACGAAAGTATTTTTATAAGAAAATAACTTTAAACTCCCTCCATTCCATATTTGATAGTTTATCATCTCAATTTGTGTTTTAAATTAATAACCACCATTTATATGCTTATCCTATGAGGCGATAAACTTCCATGACAACTTTTTACCTTTTGCTACTCCCCAATGCATGAAATATTTACTCTAAGAAACTTATGAATTTCTCAGATACAAATGGATTTGTAGTCCCATTGAATGTTGGTGGTTGTTTCTTCCTGAATCTATCTAACATTGATATTATGTTTTGTAGATCAAGGTTCTCCATACAGGTAATGTTATTATTTATAACTTGAGGGAGTTCTCTATGTATGGTTATAGGATGTTCAACACTAGTTTCATCACCAACTCCACTATAATTATCTTTAGGAGGATTAAATCCCTACCTGGATTACAAGAATTGATAAATTTTCTATTTTTTCCACTATGCTGAATTTATATACAATAGAATACACTATATTTGATTATGAATCAGAATACATAATTCTATACTATTAAAATACCGAACATAAAGTTAATTTTTTACACATTTTATACATAATCATAAAAATGTTATCTTTGAGGAACTATTAACACATAATCCTTCATAATGGTTTGTAAATAAAATTTAAATTATCTTACGAATATCCCCTGGGTGTGTCAATACCAAGAGTGCAGAAAGGCATGTTCTCATGTACCAGGATACCTCCCATCATGCACAAAACTCCTTGTTGATGTTTCGACTCCTAGGTATATCTGTTCCAGATCCACCTATACCTATTTGTACCCAGACAAGGATGTATTTTCTTGGAAAACCCACATCATATGTACATTACCAAAATTTTTTGTTGTTCTTCTATACTAATCCTCAATCTCTATCTTAGGATATTTTTCTCTAACTAGAGTTTATCAAAATCTTGCTTCCATGGCTTGTACTAAACTTCCTCTGATAACAACTCTAATTGCCTGACCCCAGTTACCCAGATTCGGTGCATTATTACATAAAATTGGCATGATCACAAGAGTTCATGTCTCCAATGAACTAATAGTTTAGTAGAATTTAATGTGCTTGATAGAAACATAAGGTTTAAATTACATTATGAAATGAAAAGAACAACATTCAGTCTCCTTAGAACACACTCAGATCCCATAGCCTATCCTGCAAGTCAATCATAATATACTTCTTCTCATCATGGAAAAAATAAAACTTAATAATGTGGTGAGTTCAGATGTTCAGTAAGGATAAAAATATATTTGATACTATCATAAAAAAAATAAACATTTAATAAAATGTATAATAATAATAAAAACATTAATGTATAAAATTTAGTATAACATGGAAAAGATAAATCAAATAATTCCATTTAATTATTCACATGAATATTTTAATATTAGAATAATCAGATGTAATATCAATAGGTAATTTCATAATGATGGAATTCATATTGCCAGACATCATAACCACATAGTCATGTACTTGTGCGAAGACTGTAAATACGATTTTTTCAAGTCCTTGTTCCAAGACACTAGTAAGTGTCATGAAACCTGCCGATGCATCGGGGATTAACAATAGGCTCCACCGATCACTTACTATGTCCAATGCATTCCTCATATGAAAAGGTAGTAACATAACATAAAAAATCATATTAAATATAGAATATGAAATGTTAATACTTTAATATAAACCATCAATGGTATAAAAATAACACATCCAGAGTCAAACATATCACAAAACCTTCAATACAATATGGAAGACTGTATCATAATAAATAAACATCAAACAAGTGTAAAATTCATCAAAGTATGTTGACATAGATGAAATCGACACTATATAAGAGAATTATCTCTTTCTACTTCGAAATCATTTAAAAGTCATGTAATTATAGTAGAAAAAAATTATTTTGAAATTATTCTTATAAGCTTGTAAGGGATGTTTGGATGTGTTATAATGGCAGAAAATAGCCACAGCCACGATATATGTTAAAAATCATTCTTATAATAATTTGTCTAAAAGGTAATAAAGTACGTTATTTTTAAAAAGACAGAAATATTCCATTAAAAATATTTCATAGAAATTTAAACAAGGTTATAAATGTCTTTTACCCTTATAATAATAAATATTTTTTTTTAAAATATGTTTCTATGAAAAATGAATGTGGATGATAAAGAATTCCCAGTAGATAGATTTGTAAAAACAACCTCAGATAATATAGATATTGTCAAATTAACCCTTACATAGTAAATTTACATAATCAATGATTTTTTAAACTCCAATATAATGGTGAAATCATTGTTATTAAATTATAGAGGAACCAAATACATTAATATAATATCCTATATGATCTAATGATATTTCAGTTGTAACATTATTTTGGGTGTTAACTAATTCATTTTACATTATATGTTTTGTTATGTAAGTTATGTTAATTACATATAGGATGTATTTGATTCATATACATGTGATATTATGTTATTTAAACATTATTCTTATTCATTAAATGATAATTATTCTTTAATGGTTAGGATGGATAATGAAATCCCATCGCGTCCTGCAGACGGTAAGTCATACGAACGCACGAGGGAAAATATAATTCTATTAGTGGTGAAATCATATGTATCGGGATGATATATTATATATAAAGAATCATTAAAATGTTATATTTATTATTAACATCAATTATAATCATTATGATACCCATCTAAAAAATGATGTGTTGAATAAAAAACTAAACCACGATGTGGTGACGGTAAGACCTATGTATGCAAGTACGATCACATTGTATTTTATTAGATGTATAAAATAATGAATATAGTTGTACCATATTTATAATAACATAAAATTATGTACAAGGTACTGTATTTATTATTTTTGTTTGGAAACAACCAAGAAATATGAAGTGGAAGAAGAAATGAACATTGAATGAGGTGGTGAAGTAATTACTTGTTCTTCAGTTTGTTCCTTTTGATTTGAACTAAAGGGCCCCTTAATTGGCTTTCTAATCAATCTAAGGCCCCTAGGATTAATTGAGGGGAGTGGGGGGGATATTTGATTAGGGTTTGGCCGAGCCAAATGGCTTTGGAGGTGAGAAATTAATAGAAAGGGAAGTACCATTTTATAAGAGAGGTGAGGGTCAGTTTAGGAAAAGATTGAAATTATATTTTATTATAAAATAATTTTAATTTTATAATTTCTCAGAATGGATTTATTTCTATGATAAGGTGGGAATGAGATGAAAAACACTCAACCAATAGGTTTTAGAGATGTTTAAGTCAACATATTAACATTATATTTTAGATTTAACTCTCAATTAAATAGTTTATGTTTTACCACGACTTCTTGAATTATTATAATAAATTTTTAATAAAATTACGATAAAATCCTAGAGAACCTAAAGTGGTTAATTAATTAAATATATATCATTATATAAGTATTTTGGCTGATCCTTATATTTTTATGACTATTATATTATTTAATAAAATAGTATTTTTTTTAAACTCAAATTTTTCAATTTTGACACCATTTTGTATTTGGATTTTTTGAAAGCCATAAAAAAGTTATCACTTCAAAAAAATTATTTAATAAACCCCAAAATGTCACATTATCCTATAAAATTCATTGATTTCACTAAAAGTCTCAATTTACAAATATCTTGATATTTATAATATGAATTATTTTAATCATTCATTAACAAGGTAATTATTTCATCATCATTGTGTCATAAATAAATATAATTATTTAATGTATAAAATTATAAATAAAATTAAATTATTTAGGAAATATTTTCATATTTTTAATGAATATATTTAGTTGAATTTATCTTATGTATAACCTTATATTATAAATGTTTTAGTTATTAAAATTTGAATTTAACACTTTTAATTTTTATTTTAATAAAATATTATAAATGTCCTAATATAAAACAAGTGTATCAAAAAGGATCATATATTATTATTGAGGTTGATTTTGGACGAAATAATATTATCCAATAGAAATAGGACATGTTTTAGGGTAATTATGATATCATTTTTACATTAAATTACCCTATTTATATTTAACCAGGGGAAATAAAAATTAAAAATTACTATACACGAAAAGTTATTTTCATCATATAGAATCGCATTTTAGTTAATGATTTCAATCGTGTCTCTTGAGTATTTGTAATTATATTCACAAAATTAGTAAAATTACATTTTATACAAATTTTCAAATGTTCTTAGAAGGTCGGTAAAAGATAGTAAAAAGTTCAATAAAATTTTATATATCTTATATTATTATAAAACGACTACAATGAAATATATTGGAACAATATAGGTATTATGTATCAATTTTGACATTAAAAAAAATTAATTAAAATTAATTATTTTAATAAAAATTTAGTTTTAAAAAGGAACACATTGTTTTTCACTATTAATCAAAAATGAAATATTTTCAGAAAAATACCAAAAATTCACCCAAAGCTAATTTTGATATTCCAAATCAAAAAATGATTTCCATTTTGAAAAATAAAATGTCCGAAATTTAAAAAAGTGGCTATTACTATTCATAATGACAAGTTTTATTGGTCTTGGTGTGCTAGAACTCGATGTTGTGTACAATGCAAGCTATTTTATTATTCAAAGGGAAATGTATCATGGAAGATTATGGTGTTAAACCAATGAACACTTCTCAACAATCCTCAACCATATTTATTAGACTATGACTAATGTCTATATATTTATAAAATAAATATCACCACATTATTCACTAATAAATATATAAATATTATATTCACTTGTAGAAAATAAATATTTATTAAATATTACACCCACAATATATTTTCTCGAATTACTATTGTTGAAATAAATATGAACTTGCATCCATTAATAATTATTAATCTTCAATCGAGGAAAAAATTTAATCTATTTTTAAAATAATAAATAATATATTATTTAACTACGATACTAGATACAATTAGTGTATGACCCTCTAGGTCACTTTCTCAATTGCATTAGGTGGAGCAGCCTAAAGTCTATGGTTTGAATCTAAAAATACACCAAGGCACCCATAAAGAATGATGTTAATGTTAAAATGACATTTCACCCTATACGAACATTTACTATGTAATATATACCCTTTATCACAATATCTCAAATTGATTAGGTTGCATTCTAGTGTCGTCAAACTATATGCTCGATATCTCTTTCTCTAAATTTCTAAAAATTGAACTTTCATATAGAGAACCATTCCAATGTATTTATTTAGGCTATATAATTTCCATATAATATCCTTAGATGTGAAATTATTTTAAAAAATAATATATAGAACCATTCTCACATTATTCATTAATGTAATATTACTCATGATGCTCCTAATATATCCTACCTCACCGTGAACATATTCCATCATGGGTTTCACCAATAAATCTAAGTGTGTAACTCAAAATTCGGATTAATAATAACATTAAAGTCTAATGACCAATACGTATGTCTACAAATAAGAACATCCAATGAAACAGAGAAATGGTGATTTCCTACTGCCAAGTGTTGTTCTCATAATATACTCCTAGACATTACAAAGGGCATATACCATGAGAAGGCTCCTCACTATCCAATGATTATCTACCCCTGATAGAAGTTATCATTTTTTCCATCAAATTATATCACCCATCTCTAGAACATAATTTCAATAATAATGTCATAGCACTTTCGAGTTCTGATCATAGAAGGGATCCTCTTTGACCATTTAGAACAACAACCACTCTAAAGAGATTGTCACATAAAATTTCCTACCGAAAAACAATAATGATGTGATAAGGAATTTATAAATATTAAAAACCATGAATATAATTTATCATAAAGTAAAAAAGAATTTGGTTCTAGGGAAAAAACACCAACAGTATTTTGGTGATCATTTTAATGGAATTAAATTATTATATTCATAAGATAATATTTTCTTGCGACTAGAAAAACTCATGTGGGGGTGATGTGATTATCCAAAGAAATTGTATAGTATTCTTGTTCTATATTTTAATATTAATTTGATTCAATTTTCATAAACACTTTAATAAATAAATTTTATAATTTTAGCTCAATTCCATACCAAGAATGTAATTATTGGTTTAAATTTTCAAATAATCAGTTCAGTTTTCATCATCTTATTAAACATACTCATTTAATAATTTTTATTATATATTTTACTATTCCTTTACCCATTTTTTGAGGAATATTTATTCTATATTGAGATCTTATATATTAATATTGTTAGGCACTCATCCTTAGCCTCAGACCCATTAAATTCTAGTCAAAGTGAAATAGACAACAGCCAACTAAAATGGATGAATAGGAAATTATATTAGTAAAATGAATTACAAATTTGAGATAGTGATAGTGGAAATAATGTATATTACTTTATTAAATGATTTTGAGATCTAATTTCTACGTTTCATGTGTGATATCGGAATCCCATTTTTAAGATGAAATTCTGTTCCAAATTGGGGGAACCAGAATAATGTCAAATCGTTTTGATTATAACTCCACTGAAAACCAAAAAAGGGTATAAAATTTGAATAAATATTATAGGACATATGAGGATTAATTTTATTCTTCTATGGTCCACAAAAAGTCTTCCATATAGATTCTATTTTCGGAACATCTTTTTGGTGGATGCTAAAAGGATCCTATTTTATATCATAGGTGAAAAAGTCCACTCTATATTAACTTTACACCCACCTATTCCTATCCTAATTAATTTTGAATACTTGGAATTTTGGTGGATCAACCCATGGCTTCCACATTAACTATTTATGGTTGTGTTTTTGGAGTATGTGATAAGATTTTGTGTATGTCTTCCTTGTCATGTTATGCTACCAATTTGACATTGTAATCACTTTTTGTCAATAGTAAGTTGTTGTATTTAACCATATTTTTTTTAATAAAAGTTCCCATTATTCTAATTTATTTTTATTTTTGATAAAATTTTGATACCATTTCTTTATGGTGTGAATTTATTCACACAGTGAAAAGAGTAATCTTTTATACAATGTAGTGTTCGTTATTTTGATGTTTTTTCTTCTTCAATTCGAAACTTATGAGTTTACTCCCATGTTCCATTGAGGGTATAAAATCAATGGAAGGATAACCCACTTTTTTCTTGAACCAATGGATTGTCATTGGGAAGTAATGGATATTATATCTCACACTATTAACATCTAATCGCATCATTTAATGCACTTGATTCTCAGCCCAGTTGTCGAGGACTTGAAAAGTGCATCCAAGAGACCTGGGATCAAATCCAGGTGGAGAAATATTATCTAAGGCACTATAGAAGTACTGTATCAGTTCTATAGCATGCATTTTAGTAACCAATAACTATTCATCCATTTGGGAATTTGGGCCACTGGTTCAGTCCTCAGGTCCTGTTAGGATTTTGGGCCACCCAAGGCCTTCTGGCCAATTCTCTGTCTTGGTCTTCGAGCCACCTCAAGGCCTTCAAGCCACCCTAAGGCCTTCAAGATGCAGGAAATATGAAGATTTACTAGGAAGATTACGAGGGAAAAGGCTCTAGGTGAGGATTCAGTGTTGGATCATTCATAAGAGAAGAGAAAACCAGAATTGGAAGAATGGGAGGGTATGCCATTACCATCGGTACTAGGCCTATACAGATCTACAAAGGATAGCTATTCAACTAGTCTTTTGAAGGGGAAGTGTGGACTTCATGACATTTTCTGGGGAGGAGTAGTCCATGTTGTCTTGTCTGGGTGATTCCCTTAAGACCTACGGGTCATTTAATTATCTCTTAAGCCTTAGGGCCTTTTAAGTGTTCCACCTCACCCATTTAAATGTGGATTATCAAAATAATAAATATATAAGGCCATATGGACATTTATTCACATATTTTAATTAAAAATTTCATTCAATTATCTTAGTTCATGTTTATCATTATTGAATATTATGTCCACACACATCCAGTTCTAATACGATCCTTTATGATGGAGTTCTTATAAAAATTATCCTCTATGTGTATAGGTTATTAGAATTAGGTTAATGTTTGTATTAAACCAATAAGTGGTGAAGGTGGTTTATCTTTCTAAAATAATCACACTCGATAATATGAAATTTACGCTGTTATGAAATAAAATTCATCCAATCCACCCATAGAACTATCTACGATCAAACCATTTAAATTAACTTATTTCCCATATGTATTATAGTTCATTAATAATTCAATTAAATTAGACCCATGCTTTCCACTTCATAGCCAAAAATCACTCTTTATAATGTATATTCTTGTAGGTTTATTCTTAGGACTATGAGGATTTGATAACCCAAGCTACACTAGATGTGACAACCTCAACCCTAAACTGGAAAATTTGTGCGACAACACATATTAACCAAAATATGTAACATATATATCATATATATATATATATACTTATATAATCCCATTAATAATGAAATTTATTGATCAATAGGCATGAAACATGTAAATCTAGTTTCGTTTTTCTCATCAATTCATGATTCTTCAAAACAGACAGACTGGGTAAATAAATACCTCACCTACCATTTATCTAATAAATGAGAAAAGTTGATGCTCCTCATCCATAGTGTTGAGAAAATAACATGTTACTAAACTAACCATGATCATGAATTCCTTACCCAAATTCAATCAAGGGGTAATATGGATATTCTCATCATATGAATAGAAATGTGATATCTTGCTTGAGATCCAACTAATAACACGATAAATAACATACCCATATGATACTTGATTATCTAAGCCTAAAATTTTGAAAAAGAGTCATATAAAATAATTAAGGTTCTCATTCTAAACATCTCACCAATCTTGGGGAAAAGGATTCATAATAAAAATCAAACCCTATGTATATCAATGATTGAATGTTATTCTATGAGATATATAAGGTCAGCTACATCCACCACTATAGATCACAATAAAAGGAAAGAAAATTATAGTAAACATACAGAACTAGGGACTTCATCCCGCTACCCACCCCTCACCCCAAACCCATTTCACCCCACTACATAGGGTGGGGCATCCTTTTGTGAGATATAATTTTCAAATTTATTTTATATTCTAGGTATCAAATTATTATCTCATGAGTCCACTACTCATTCAAATATAAACATATCATCGCAACCTATAATACACTATGATGATCATCTACTAGATGAAACTCAATGTTTTATATTTATGGGATATTATCATTCCACTATTCATGTTATATAAATTTCATCATATATTAATGAATGAAGAATAATGATTTACATTATTGTAAAATCATGAATGATTATACAACCATTTCACCCCTTCTATAATATATATTATATTAATATATTAAATATGAGTTTCATTCCATTTCTATAGTAATGGTTATGTCAATGGGTCTAATACATTCTACTCTATAGGCCCTAAACATTTATTTACATCACCCCTGTAAATTATATCTCAAATGTGAATTTATTTTAAAAGGATGTGTTTCTAACTTTGGTGATATTGAGGTTCCATTGAATTATAAACAACTCAATTATTTTCACTATAAATATAGATTTATCTATTGATTATAGAAACTATCAAATATTAAAAAATAAAATTCTTGATCCAAATAGTTTCCTTCCCAATATTGAATACAATGATGTTCCCCAATATTATTATAGAATCTTATATGATGGCCTATTTTTATCTCTTGTAACTAATAGCTCAACTATTCAATGAAACCCTGAAACCACGTTGAGATGTCATCTAATCTTGATCAAATAATAATTATTCATATATTTAACCTCTTAGACATATCTCCAAATATGAATGACAAATCCTTATTTCTTCTTAAGTACATAATTATGTTCTTAATATAAATATAGTGAATCTTTATAATATTGGATTGGAATCTACTGGTTATGCATAGAGAATAAGTAATATCAAGTTGATAATAGAATATGATAAAAAAGATGGATCCTCTAGTGAAAAAATTAGGAATTAAATCCAAAATTTCTATTTAAATAAAAGGATATTAAATCTTAATTAGATTCTCCCATGTGATGAGTGAATCTTAATTAGATTCATTCCACGTTTCACTACATAAAACCCAATTTCTGTAGTTATATATCTAATAAATATTTATCACATTACCAATATTTGAGTTCCATCCATCTCCCTGTAGCCTCTTTTTTGTATATATATTGATCTTCACACTTATTATATATGCTATTTCACTCATGTATTTCATAGAGATACATATTTTCCAATGAAATATTTATTTGGTGAAAATTCATGACATAGTTTCTTATAAGTAGTATTTTATCAATATATGATATCATAAATACCAACAAACTACCATTAATATTCTTAGGTATAAATGATTCAAAAATATTACTAATGAATATAATCAAATTAATAACATCATAAAACTAAAAATTATATCATTTAGAAGTTTACTCTAAACCATTTATAGATCATTGTATCTTATATTTCATAGTTTAATCATTTTGAATTTCAAAATATTTGGGATATGTCATATACACATCCTTGAATAAATTCTCATTTTCAATTCTTTCTATATCCATATGAAATATCTTTAAAAAAATGAGTTTTTATGAAAAGATTATATCTGGGTGGAAATTATCATCACAATTTAAGATAAATGTCTATTCAATTTCAATGTGAGGAATATTTTTTTAACCTATTAAATAATGTTTTCCATATAGGCTAGAACTTTATCATACATGCCATCATTAAATTGGAAAACAAACATGTGAACTTAATGTTTCACCCCTTCAAGTGCATTGACTAAGTTATAAACAGGATTACTATAAATTGAATACAATTTAGATTTAATACCTTTCAACTATTTATCAGAATAAAAAACTCAATCGATTATTGGTTGGAATTAGGTTTATGACCTATGAACATCACTTCATCATCATTATCCATGATAGATCCATATCACTAAATCTATTAATAAATACTATTACACATTCCTGGTTCTTATATAACCTATGCTGGTTCCTCATTCATAGTTATTTATAGAAGTAGATCAATATCAATCATTGGAACACATTATATTTGTTGGTCTTCAAGACCAAAAAGTAAAAATTTCTTACCAATGAATCTATTTATATTGTGTTGTTTACTATAAAAAACACCATATCATGACAAATTTTTTTTTTCATATTGCATTACATAAATAACATCCATTTGTTTCCTTATTAAAATCGATAAACTGTAAATATAATAACTTAGGGCTAGGATTATTTGAATCAAAATTTCATAAAACTGATTCACAAACCATAATAGACATATAATACATATCATGATGTTTCCCAATACATATATTATATGAAATATTTATGGTTGATTTATATGTAGTGTGATAAAGTATTAATATATTAGTCTCTAGAGAATATTACTAGAATTAAATTAGTCGGTCACACTAAATCATCATCGATCAAACCATGTCTAATTATTTAAAATTCTCCCACTATTATAGACTCTTGTATTGTGGGGTTATATCTATAGGGGATTGTGAAAAATATTCAACAATATCTCTAATGATTAATGAATTAATATCTCAAGTATTCATCACCCTGATCCTATTAGTGAATCGTAATACATTTTATCCATTGATTATGAACATAATTCTAAAAAATGTTTAAATTTTCATAATTTTCATAATTGTGTCTCATCAGAAACACATAACCATATCAAATAAATACATATTCAAAAAATAAGGAAGTAACTAAAACCACCACTATATTCAATACTTATCTATCATCATACATCACTATACAAAAGAACCAATAGCCCTCTAGCCCTTTCCCAAATTATTCTAAAGGTGTTTTTCTCATCTTTCCATATAAATCATATCTTCATGTTTTATAAAATTCATAATTTAATGGTTCCAAAAAACCATATATATATATATAGAGTAATTGGATGACATTATCATTCACTTTCCATGATGAAGAATCCAAAGGTAGATGGGATTAGACTCAATCATAATATTCATATTATAAATTTTATAGAATATATTATCTATATCGTAATTATATAAATAGTTTACCATATTCTATATTCTCTAAAATATATCATTAATAATTATAGAAATTTTTTAATTTAAAATATTGTATGAAAATTGATTCTTTTCTAAAAAATTTACAAAAATAATATTTATTTAAATAGGGAGAAAATAATATTAGTTATATATTTTGATAACTAATCCACTAGGTAGACATAGAGATTATATTTCAACATCTAATGTTCCAATTATTTACCTATTATCGATATGAATACATATGCATACTTTATTAAATTACCTTATATCCATAAGTTTGTTTTTCCTATCACAATTGCGTGATGAACACCTAGTATATTTTACCCATGAGTCATCGTTAGAGAAATTTATTTTTTGATAATTCATATTCATAAGCTCTCAGTACTAACCTTTTTGAACACATGTAAACCTTAAATACCAATCTATAATTATTTTGTAGGTTATAAATATAATATAACACCAAATTTTAGTCATGATACATGTCATAAGACTAATAAAATACATATCTATGGGTGAGTACCTTGTTTTATATATTTCCGTTCTAGACTTTTAATGAAAATATTACAACTAAAAATGATGATCACATACATCATATGGATTTAATGAGACACGATCTATATTTTACAGTGCATTGATTCCACATTGGTTTTTATCAAAACACAAATAAATTTTGATTGAATTACATTCTAATAATATCACATATTATTCAATATTTTAGTATTAAAATATTTACATGAATCAATCATATGGATATAAAATAAACTTTGCTCCTATGGTATACTAAATATAAGGACCTAGACTTAAACATTACATATTCATGTTATTTCAACTAGATTTAAATTTTTTACATTCAGAATGATCTTTTGGGTTTAGAGTTTTTAAATTTAGGAAATAAATCAAATATATCACCCCACTATAATACACATTAGGAACCATTAAAACAACATATATTTGTTCCAAATCATAAAATTTTAAACACAAAACAAAAACATGATTTATATGAAAAATATTTATAACATTTAACACCACTTATTTATTTCTATTACACACCCTCATAAACTTTGAAAAAAATTTAAAATCATTGAATGGGAACTAAAAGATCAGTAAGGGATATAAATATAAGGAAAGAAACCATTATTCCAAGAGTACATATAAACATATGAAATCTTTTCACAAGGACATACGTATCGCCCATATATACATACTTTTTGAAACATGAGATTTCCATAAAACCTTAAGGAACATATATATAAAATAATAATGTTATCTTTGGGAATTACTTACTCCTATTTTACCCCTCATGACTACCTAATGATTTGTTACCCTAATGGCTACTATACTATGTAACCCTCATGGATACCTTATTGTGTAACCATTTTAGTTACAATTGGTGTAAACATACGGATGACCTCCAATACACATATACCCAATGCATTGAAGGGAAATATAGGTCCCACCCTTCTTAATAAATAATTCTGATGAACCAAAATATAATCATAACACATGAATATTTTCATAATAACATTGCTTTTTAATTTTGAAAAATAGAAAATTAAAGGAGTATTTTTTAAGGAAAGGCCATTAAAAAATCATATAATTAATGTGATAATTAATTTAATGGAAGTAATATGTGTTTATAATATAAATAGACATAATTAATCATAATAGAAATGAAATTCATTACACGAATAATCTTGGTAGCACATAATTAATGAAGTAGAAGGTTAACCCAATGAATTGAAATTGGGTTAAAAATTCCCTTACCTCGGGTTAGACTAACATAAAAATTATTTTAAACAAATATATAGTGGTTAAAAGAGTTTTATTAATTTTTTACAGAAAAATATTCATGTTTATAACACCTTATGTGAAAATTTTATAACATAATTCAAATAATTTACTAATAACAATTTGTTATTTCCATTTTTTCAGGGGCATGCTTCACATGATTTCCATAGTTGATTCATAAAGAATATTTTTGTTAAATGGATGTGAAAATACATAAGTTTAATGAGTTGTTATTAATATATTGGAAAAATATTAATTGATTCCCTAAATCATTTTTATTATATGGTATGAGGATGAATCATTAGATAAATCATTAGTGATATCTGTTTAGATCATTTTGGCGATTGTTCGATAATCACAAACTTGTTTCATCATTTAACCTTAATATTATCTTTATAAGTTAATTCAATTAAATAATAAAGGTAATATAATGAAATTTAATTTTTGTTTCATCCATTAAAATAATTTTTCAATTAGATTTTATAGATGTAAAGGAAATTGAAAACACATCATCCAGGATTTTGTAAATCAGCACATCGCAGACAGTGTTTGTTTTGGAAAAAGTAGTGAGCTGGTGTAGAATAAGTAAATTGATGATTTTTTTCAAAAACATGATAAAATTCAGTATATATGATATTTTGAAGCTTTTATTCCTCCTAGATAAGGGGTTGAGAAGAGAGTATAAGAAAATAAAAGAATTGGAAATAAATCACAAGAAAATAAAAGAGGATTTTTTACCTCTTGATCTCTTCTCCTTGAGATCATCATTAAGGCCTTTGGTTTTTTTCATTTGGTGAAAATATAGGGTCTCAATGTTGGGTAAGATACTTGGGATGGAAATTGGACATATCATAAAAAATACATGATGCATGAGAGGTGTGACAAGAAGAGGGGGTGAGGGTGTTATTTATAGTTGATGAGATGGGGGCTTTTCCATTATTTTTTCATTAGTTTAATATTTCATCGCAAGATTATTAGTAGTCATTATTAATTTGAACATAAAAAATAATAATTTCATGTGAGTTTAAACTAATGGCCATTTCAATCATCCATGACTCAAGCAGGATGCAAAAATTCATTTACACAACATTTTTTTGTAAATTATCGAATTTAACTATTCACAAAAAATTTAATATTTCATAAAAATACAAAACATTTACTCTAACCATTCATTATAGTGTAGAGTTAAAATAATGAACTCTATTTTTTGACAATAATTTAAAAAAACATATTATATTTCAAAAAAAAATATAATATATTTTATATCACCTAGAAAAATTAATCAAGATGTCATTATCTTAAAATATTAAGAAACTAAACTAATAATATTATCTACTATTCTAAAGTGTCATATTACTATTAATGTTACTATTCATAGGGGTGTGTTACAATTCCCCAAAAATCATGTTCGTTCTGTCATACTCCAAATAATATACTAATCACAACCATTGATGTCCGTTTTTTAAAATTTAAAACATAGAAGTGGAAGAATTATTTTTAATGCATAGTTTATAACTATCCACATAAAATAAAAAAATCAGGAATTTCAATTTATTTTCAAAACCTTAGGGTGTTACATTCTTCCCAACATCTGACTATTTTATCCTCTTAATTTATTTACTTATTAAACAGGTTAGGGTACCTTTCCCTCATACCATTTTCAGATTCCCATGTTTCTTCTTCAACCACGTAGTTTCTCCAAAAAACCATTACCTATTGGATAACCATATTACACAATACCTGTTCTCATTTATGATAAATCTCAACAGGTTTCTCATCATAAGAATGATTCTCTTCTTTCTAATCTTCTTCTAGGCTCAAAACATGAGATGAGTCTGGAGAATACTTTGTCATCATCGAAACATAAAAAACATTGTGCACCTGAGATAAACATGGAAGAAAAGCTAATCGATAGGAAACTATAAAATCATTCTCCATTATTAAATAAGGTCTAATGAACTTTGGATTCAACAACCATTTCTTACAAAAATTCATAGCATTTCTCTATGGAGAGATTTTAAAAAAAACTTGATCGCCTACCTCAAAAGAAAAGAATTTCCTTCTGTTTTCTATATAAATTTTCTACCTAATTTGAGATATCCTTATGTGTTGATGAATTATATTCACTTTCATAGCCAAAAAATTTACTAATTTTCATCCCAACAACTTACTTTCCCCAACTTCATCCCAAAAAAGATCGAGTTCAACACCACTTCCCATATAAAAACACAAATGGTGCCATCTATATACAGGATTGAAAACTGTTATTATAAGAAAACTCAATTAAATAAATATAATAATCCTATATTCCCTAGTAATACATTGAAATATATCAAATAATATCTTCCAATGTCTAAAATCTCTTTTTCGACTACCCATCTAACTATTAATGAAAACCTGTACTGAAATTTAATTATGTTCCCAACAAATTTTTAAGGCCTTTCCAAAAGTTATAAGTGAACCTAGCTTCACTGTCAAATAAAATGAAAGGGGGAAATCAATTTCACCTGCTAATCCATTAGAGGTAAAATCGTGAAAGCTAATCCAATGTCACATTATCTCAAATAGGAAGAAAATGTGCAGATTTAGTTAGCGGATAAACAATATCCCAAATGAAATTATTACGACAAGAAGTCATTGGTAGCCCTACCACAAAGTCCGTTGGTATATTATACCATTTCCACTCTGGAACTGGAAAAGGATGAAGCATCCGATTTAATAATTTACACTCTACTAAAACCTATTGACAAGTAAATCATTTCACAGTAAAATCTACTATATCTATTTTCATTACATCCCACCAGTAATACTCTCGAAGGTCTTTATACATCTCTGTGCTTTTAGGATGAACTAAAAATATATAACTATAAGTTTTACACAACAATTCATTCTGTATATTGGAATCACATGGCAGACATAATATTTTTCCAAATGTCCAAACTCAATATTTATCAGTGTTATATTCTAGAAACATAACAATTTTAACAAATTCTACCTTTTTCTGTATCTCCTCATCTGCTTTATGTGCTTTCTTAATTATATCTGAAAAAGTTGATTGCACTAAAACTGAAACAAAATAGAAGAATTTTATGCACCAAAAACATCCAATCCAAAATTCATCAAATCACTAAATAAGGGGACATGTTCTAAATGTAACATGGTTAATGATGCATGATGTTTTTGACTCATGGCATCCACCAATTTGTATTATTTTCCAAGATCGAAATTGATGATTCAATCATAATCCCTTATCCTTTCAATCCATCTTCTCAGCATCATGATTAATTACATTTATGGGAATATGTACTTCACGATTTAATGGTTGGTATATATTTTTCATTTGGCCTTGTATTAATGATTCCTCCAAATTATCAAATCATAAACCCCAACTGCTAATTCCAAACCATGTGTGGGATAATTTAACTCATGAGGTTTTAGCAATCTTATATTTTATGAAATTACATGATCATTCTGCATTAGAACATAACCATTTCCCTTCCATTAAGCATCTTTGTAGTTGAAAAACTCACCATTTATTGAAGGTAAGGCCAGAACTTAATCTTTCACCAATCGCTTCTTCATTTACTAAAAAAAATCACATTATTTTCTCCAAACAAATATAACCCCTTTTTCTGTTAACATAGTTAACATTATAGATAAACATGATGAGTTTTCAACTAAACATAAGTAATATCTTTCCAAACTAAGAAAATTACAAATATCAGTAACAATTGTATGCCGTGGACAATATTCAAAAAATTTCATTTTTGCATGATCAATAGTTATGCCATATTTAGAAACAATTCGAAAATGGAAAGAAATTTGTTGCAAAAAAATTCCCACTTGCTGAATTTTATATATGGTTTCTTTTCTTTTATGGTTTGAAAAGTAACCCTTAGATGTTTTTCATACTGCTATTTACTTCTAAAATATTCCAGAATGTCATCAATATACACAACCACAAACATATCCAAGTACTCATGAAAATTTTTATTCAAAATATCCTTGAATACAGTAGGTTAATTAGTTAACCCAAATGGATAAAAAAATTCATCATTCCCATATCTAGTATGTAATTCATTCATTGGAATGTATGTTTCCTTTACTTTCAACTCATGGTACCCCAACATCAAGTCAAATTTTGAAAAATTCTGTTATCCTTCGATTTGATCTGAAAAATTTTCGATATGAGGAAAATGATATTTGTTTTTAATAGTGATGTTATTCAGGTCTCTATAATCAATGAAAAGTCACATTGAAACATCTTTCCTTTTAATAATCAAGATAGAATAAACCTAGGGTGATGTTTTGGTTCAGATGAATCCTTTATCTAATAATTTCCACAACTAATTTTTCAACTCTAAAAGTGACATTTGACCGATTCAATAAGGGGTTTTTGAATATGAATGAGTAACAGGATCAATTTTAACAATAAATTCAACTTCATGATTAGGTATAACACTGGGTAACTCATTAGAAAAAACATGAAGGTATTAATTTACCACTGGAACATCATTAATCTAAATAGTTCACTTGTTTTCAACAATATGAGAAAATAACATTCATTTCCATCTTTCAATAGTTTCTCAGCTTCCTGATAAGTTTTCAATTGTATGAGTTCATTCTTGTTTACCAACATAAACTCTTTCTGAGAAACACATTATTTATCTCTACAATCAATAAAAGCATGATAAACATAAATCCAATCCATACCCAAAATGACAAAAATATCTACTAAGGGAAAAATAATAAGGGTCACAGGTAAATTATTTACATAGACTACAATAGAAAGATTCTTGTAATCCATATTTTCTTTAATATTTCCTCATGTGTTTTAATAATAACTTTTAGTCTCATTTTTGAGGTGATATTTCCAATTTACCATAAAATTTCACTGAAATAATGGAATGTGGAAACCCCAACCCAAACAATACATTAGAAAAATATGAGTAAACAAACAAGGTACATAACGAGAATTCATTTTATGTAACGATGTCTACTAACATAGACTTAAAGGTTCTCACCTCACATTTGTACTTATATTATGGCTTCTTTTCATCATTCGAATCTCTATTTGAGAAGGCATTTTTATAATGATTAATCTCACCACATGTAAAAAAAATTCTAGTTTTCTTATCCGTATTATTATTTGGATCATTTTCATTATAATCTCAACCCATATGTCTGAAACTACCTCATTTAAAACACTTCCTAGTTTTGGTCAGGCATCCCTCAAGGTTCCTTTTACAACATATTTCACAAACTGGAAACTAAACTTTCTTTCCATCATATTTTATTGATAGATTCTTATCCATCACATTCCATCTAGACATCATCATCTATTTTTTAATTATATATGAGATCATCAAAAAACTCTATTTCTACTCTCTCAGTACATTAAATAAGGTTATCATAACTTTTGAACCCATGGGAAGCCAATGCCCTTTGATATCATGGATTCAATCCTAAGTCAAAACGATTTATTTTTCTATCAATATCTAGTATATTATTTGGAGCATACCTCTCTAGTGGGGTGAATTTTTATTCATACATGACCACTGAATATTCTTCCTTTTTCTTCAATTCTAGTAATTTATTCTCCATCCAAATTCAATCCACCATTGGGAAAAATTTTCAAGGAAAATACTTTTAAATTCCTCCCACTCTAAGACATCAATATTCTCTTTATCCCTAATATTCTTGAACATTGACCATCATTAATCATCTACGCCTTAAATATTATTAATGTAAAGACTATCCTTTGGATTATATGAATATCCCATAATATCAAAAATAATTTCAAGGGCTTTAATCCACCGATCATCTACTACTAGGTTAGATGATCCATAGACATCAGGTGGGTGTTGCCTTATAAAATGTTTCACTATCATCATGATCCATTGGGGTATCTATGATTGTTATATTGAATGAATTCCAACACCATTTATTTCCAACATCAGTTGATCCATTACAATCAAAAACTGATTAGTTCCAATTCCCACCATTCTAGGTTGCAGATTCAGAATGATATCAACCTCCCGGTTTCTTCCAACTTTATCTTCCCTGTTTATTCTATGAAACAACCTTCTGAATAGACATATCTTCGATGGAGAAACATGGTAATAATTATATTCTATATCATTTCAGCATAATCATAAGGTTAAAATCATTTATGGTAATCTTTTAGAATTATACTAACTCCTATTGTTATCAAAATCGTTCTCTTATACCGACTATAATGAACCAACCATAAACATTACATATTCTAGTTATTTCAACTAGATTTCACTTATTTTCATTCCTAAATATCTTTTTGGTTTAGTGTTTTATATATTTTTTACATAACTCATACATATAATAAAATAGTAATACAACGTGGGTATCATTAAAATAATATCCATTTCTTCCAAAACATAAAATTTTAAAAACAATACAACTACATGATTTCATTGAAAAATATTCAAAACATTTTACGTGAATTCCTTATTTCTATTACACATTATTATAACCTATGAAAAACATTATAAAACAAGGTATGACCGTAAAAATCTCATTAAGGGATATTAAAATAAGGAAATAAAACCATTAGTCTACGAGTACGTATAAGCATATGAAATCATTTCACAAGGACATACTTCTCACCCATATATAATTACATTCTGAAACATGAGATTTTAATAAAACATTATGGAACAAATATAAAAGCATAAAAAGTTATATTGTGGAATTGGTTTCTTATATTTCAACCCTCATGGATACCTTATGATTTGTAGCACTCATGGATACCTTATAATGTGACCCTCACGGCTATATTATTTGGTGACCATAACAGTTTCACTTGGTGTAACCATATAGATGACCTCCAATATAAACCAATAAAATGAATTGGAGGGAGACATAGGTCCCACCCTTCATCCTAAATAATGATCAATAACTATAACATAATCATAAAGCATGAATATTTTCATAAAAATATTGCTTCAGATTTTTGAAAAAAATGAAATTTAAAAGAGAATTTTTAAAGGAAAGTCCTTTAAAAAATAATTTCATTTGAGTGAGAATTAATATAATGGAATTAATAGGTGTATTTACTATAAATAAACCTAATACATCAAAATATAAATGAAATTAATTAGAAAAATAATATTGGTAGTACATATTTAATGAAGTAGAAGTTAAACAAAAATAATTAAAATAGGGTTAATGAATTCACTTACTTAAGGTGCGTCTTACTTAATAATTATTTAAAAATAACGTATAATGGTTGAAAGAGTGTTATTAAAATTTCATAGAAACCTATTAATGTTTTTAACAACTTATGTGATCATTTTATAACATTATTTGAACCATGAATTAATAACATTTTTTATTTGCATTATTTTGTGTGTGTGCTTCACATGATTTCAATGGTTGTTTTGTAAATAATTTTTTGTCGAATTGAAGTAAAAATATAGAAGTGGAATGAGTTATTATTAATATATTTACAAAATATTAAACTATTCCATAAATCATTTTTCTTATATGGTATGAGGATGAATCATTAGGTAAATCTGTAGTGATATTTATTTAGATCATTTAGGCAGTTCTTCGATATTCACGAACTTGTTTCATAAAATAAAATTAATATTATTTGTATAATATAATTATATAAAATAATATAGGTATGATGATAAACTTTACAATCTATTTAATCCATTAAAATTATTTTACAACTATCTTTTAAGTATGTAATGAAAAATGAAAACACATCATCCATGGTTTTGGGAAAATTAGTACATTGGAGACGGTGTTATTAATTTTGGAAAAAGAGGGGGGTGGGAGAGAAGAAGTAAATTGATGAATTTTTCCATAAAAATAATAAAATATAGTATATAAGATATTTTGGATCTTCCATGACTCTTGGATAAGGGGAGGAGAAGGGAGTACAAGAAAAAAAAAGAATTGAAAAGAAATCACATGAAAATAAAAGAGTATTTTTACCTCTTTATCTCTTCTCCTTGAGATCCTCCCTAAGGCCTTCGGTTTTGGATTTTTTGTGAGTCTAAAAGGAATTGGACTTGTTGGGGAGCCTTGGAAAGGATATTGGGCAGAAATTTAACAACACACAAAGCATGAGAAGTGTGAGAGGAAGATGGGGGGAGGGAGTATTAATAGTTGAGGAGAGGAAGGGTTTTACATTATTATAATCATTAGTTTAATATTGTTTCTCAAGACTATGAATAGTGTTGAATCATGTGACCCTAAATAGTAATAAGTGGATGTGGGTTCAAACCAATTGCCATTTTCTTCACACATGACTCAAGCATGATATAATATTTTATTTATTTAGCATTTTGTTTAAATTATTGAATCGAACTATTCAAAAAAAATCAACACCACAAGCTTCTATGGTACGCTTCTCTATGAATAATGTGATAGCGTGTGTTGTACACAACTTCAAGATTCTAACACACCACAACCTATCAAACTAGCTGTTATGAAAAGTAATACCTACTTTCTGAAATTTTATAAATTTTATAATTCTAAATTGACTTCACTTCTAGATTCATAATATCAAATTTAGCATAAGGTGAAATTTTTATACTTTTCGGATAACATTCATATTTTGATGAATAGTGAAAATTACTAAACTTTAATTAAAAATAAATTTTTTAACCAAAATAATAATAGTGATAAATTTTTAATTTGATTGGTTTTAAAGTATATTTATAATATATTTTTACCATTAAATACAATGTTGGTCATTGGACAGAATTTAACAACTAAACCGGACATAAACAAGTGTCAATGTTTTGATAGTTATTATCTCTTAAAATCACGCTTTTTGTTTTAACAACGGGAATTAATTTTATAATAATTTCTGCCACTTATGTGTTTTAATTTGGAAAAATGGATTCAATATTTGGAATCAGGATGTTCATGTTGTGTAAATAGGTAACTATTATTTTTTGACATTTTGAATAATTACTTCGGTAAATATTTTATTTACCATGGTTAAGGATAAATCAGGTAAATAAGGGTTAAAAAATAATTTTATAATAATACTAAATTACCCTAAAACGTGTCCTAACCTTATTGGTGGATACATGTTCGACCATGGGTATCTTTGGGTCGATTTTAGGACCCCATGGAGCAACTTGTTGGTGATAGGGACACTTTATTTTAATTAAGTTAAAAGAAATACAAAAATGACATAAGCATATATCTTTTATCAAAACAATTTTTTACATTAGGTTATATATGTTGGATTTTAGACTATAAATATTAATTTGAAATATAAAATTATTTCCTGTATAATGATATTTTATTTATAATTTTATACATTAAATAATTTATTTTATTTATGACACAATGGTGATGCAGTAATTACTAAATTAATGAAAAATTAGAATAATTGATATTATAAATACCCACATAGATGAAATTTGAGACTTTTTAAGAATTAAACTAATTTTCTAGTATAATATGAAATTTTAGGATTGATTTAATAAACTTTTATTGAAGTAATCATTCTTTTATGATTTTTTTAAAAAATCAATTATTCAATAGTGTCAAAATTGACATAATATAGTTTTTAAAACAAATATTATATTATTAATTGATATTAAATTCCTAAGAATCTAAGGTTCGGCCAAGAGACTTATATCATTATATTTGTATCATTAATGGACCACTTGAGTGTTTCTTGGATGTATAGAGTATGTTTATAAACTATATAATATAAAAATACAAAGTGACATGGAAAGTGTCAAACTAATTAACTAAGAGTTAAAACAAAAAGATAATGTTAATATAATGACCCAAACCTGTCTAAATTCTATTGGATGAGTGGTTTTCGACCCATCCACACCTTAACCATTTCTATAATCCATGTTGGGGCCATTAGAAACCGAATATAATTTATTATAAAATAATATTTCTAGATTTTCCAAAGGTGCCCCTCATCCCTCTTATAAAAGGGCACTCCTCCTTCTCATTAATTCACACCTTCAAATCCTTTTGGATCGGCCAAAAACATCCCAAATACTCTCTCAAATACCCTCAATACAACCTAGAGGCCTTATTTTGATCATATATCCAACCTAAGGTGCCTTTTTGATCAAATCAAAAGGAAGAACCTGAAGAAGAGGTAATATTTTCACCACCCTTTTTCAAAATCATTTCTTCTTCAAATTTTTCTTTCTTTGTTATTACCATTATAAAATAATTAATCCAGTATCTCCTATATACTTTAATATTATTATAAATATTTTACAACCATATTCAGTATTCTATCCATCCTTTGAATGACATGTCACCATACTTTTGTACGTACGGCTTACCGTCTCCACATCGTGGTGTAATTGTTATTCAATATATTATTATTTGGATGGGTATAATAATGATTTTAAATTCATGTAAATAATAAATATAACATTATAATGATTCTGTATATATTATATACCATCCAATAATATATTATTTTAATATCAAAAGAATGATATTATCGCTCGTGCGTACGTATGGACTACTGTCTCCACGAACGCGATGATATTCATTCTCCATCATATCCATTCAATTGTAATTCTCATTTGATGATTAATTATAGTATATAAGTACTTTATATCATTCTGGATATGAATAAGATACATCCTATCCATGAAAAACATGTCTTATGTAACAAAACATATAAAATAAAACGAGTAAGTTAACAACTGAAACAACGATAATTCTAAAATATTATTAACAAAGCAATGTTAAAAGATCATATATGATAACATATTAATATATATGATTATTGTATAATTTAATAAAAATTATTTCACCATTATACAGGAGTTTTACCTACCCCATCCAAGTAAAAGTACAAGGTAAGGGTTTATTTCGCAATCTCTTCTTTATCTGAGGTTGTTTATACGTAATAATCTATTTGGATTTCTTTATCATCCACATCCATGTTTCTTAAAAATGTATTTCAAAACAATTTTTTTACTATTTAAAAAAAATATGGGTTAAAGTAATTTATACCCATTTTGACTTTTTATAATAGGTTTATAAAGGAATCTTTCCATCATTTTCCAAACAAGGTTCTTTTTAACCTTTTCGACAGAATTAAGGTATGAATGTTTTTTTAACTTATACGGCGGGTGCAGATATTTTCCGCCATTATAAAATCTTCGATGCATCCCTTAAAATCATATAATAATATTTTAAAATAAAATTTTACATTTTATAAATATATTACTCTTAAATGATTTCAAAATAAAAAAGAGATATTACTCTAAAAAGAGTTTTGTTTTCATCAATGTCAACATCCTTTGATGGATTTTACACTTATTTGAAGTTGATTTATTATGATACAAATTTTCGATATTGTATTGAAGGATTTATGATATATTTTACTGTGGATGTGTTATTTTTATTACATTCATGTTTTATAGATGAATTATTTACATTTCATATGCTAGTTTTCATACGAATGTTTATGTTATGTTTAAACCTGTTCATATGAGGAATGCATTGGACTTAATATGTGACGGGTGGAACCTGCTATTGCTCCTCGATGCATCGGTAGGTCTAATGAGACAAACTAGTTTCTTGGCACAAGACCTTGGAAAACTCTTATTTGTAGTCTTGGCGTGAGGCGTTGGCTATGTGGTTATGATAGTATGACATTATGCATTCCGTCATTATGAAAGTGGATATTGATATTGAATGTGATTATTCGATTATTATAATATCCATGTGAATAAGTAAATGAAATTTTTTAATTTTATTTTTTCCATGCTATGTTGAAGTCCAAGTTTAAAAGGCTTTTATTTTAGTTATACATTGCCTTAAATATTTATTCTTATTTATGATAGTTTCCTCTATATTGTTATCCTTACTGAGCATCTGAGCTCACCCCTTTCAATGTTTTATTTTTCCCAAGATGTGAAGAAGTAATTTATGAATAACCTATAGGGATAGTATGTGGGGATATAAGTGTGGTCTATGAAGAAAATATGTTGTTGTTGTTTTCATTTTTATTATGTAATGTAAGACTTATGAATATATCTAGTGTTTCCAAGGCTACTAAACCAATCGGTCATTCGAGATTTGATATTTCTTGTGATAATACCAATGTTATGTAAAAATGGACCAACTCTGGGAAACTGGGATCAGGGCGTTGCAGTTGGTATCAGAAAAGTTTTGTACAAACCTTGGAAGCTAGATTTAGATAAACTTTTATTAGAGCACATAGACCTAAGAGGGATTTGAGGACTAGTATAGAAGTACATCCTAGAATTTTGGTATTGTAGAGATTTTGTGTGTTTTCCTAGAAATACATCCCTGTTTCGATACGAGCAGGTAGAGGCGGCTCTGGCACAGATGTCCCTAGGGGTAAAACCCGAAAACATCGCTTTGAGCTGGACTCGAACAGGAACTGGTGCACGACAACGGGCCTTGCTGCACTATTGGTTACGTCACTCCCGGGGGATATGTTTAGGATAACTCCCATTTTATTTACAAATAATTATGAAGGGTTTATGAGTATATACTTCTTAAAGAAAACATTTTTATGATTATGGATTATATCGATAAATAGTTCAATTTTTGTTAAGTGTTTTATAAGTATGGAATTATGTATTTTGATTCAAAACTGATCTTATTTATTCAATTGTTTAGAAATGGCGCCTAGTGGATGAAATGGAAACTGTATCAATGCACGCACTCCATGTAGGGATTAACCTCCTGCTTGAGATAATTATAGTGGAGTTGGTGATGAAACTGGTGTCGATCATCTAATCACCATACTGGGACAACTCACTCCGGCTATGAATAATAACCATACCCGTATGGAGAACCCTGATCTGCAACATAGAGGATCAATGTTAGATCGATTCATGAGGTGACAACCACAAACGTTCAACGGCAGTACAAATCCCTTAGTAGCTGAGCAAAGGATAAATTCCATAGAGAAAATATTTCAGGATTTGGGGAGTAGTGAAAGGGAAAAAGTTATCATGGAAGTTTACCGCCTCACTGGAGATTCTGATCAATGGTGGTCATTGATTCAAAACACGAAAGAAGATGATGAAGTATCAAATATAGAATGGAGGGAGTTCAAAGTTCTATTTTTAGAAAAAAAACCCTCCTTGTGACCATCGAGCTGATATAGAAGGGCAATTTCTGAGTCTGAGTCAAATTGAGGATGAGAATGTCGCAAAGTATGAGGCTAACTCTACAAGGTTAGGAAGGAATGATGGAGATTATATACATAACCCAATAAGTAAGATTTATCATTTCTTTGATGGGTTAAAACCATTTCTCTGTTGAGCATTAGTCTCACAATCCTTTTCATCGTACGAAGACATTGTCTCATGCGCTATCAAGACTGAAAAGAAAATCTCTAAGTCTTATGACTATAAAGAAAAGAAAGAGAAGAAGAGATCTTCGAATCAATCTGGGAATGGAAATAAGGCGAAGAAGGGAAAGGTTGAATATCCATCCTATGGTAAATGTGGGAAGAAACACCCCGGTACTTGCTTGATGGGAATGGGTTTCTGTTACAAGTGTGGTGAAAATCCCACCAAGCTCGTGATTTCAAAGGGAAGAAGGAAGCTACCAATGTTCAGTGCAAGAATTATAGGGAGATGGGACATTATGCAAATGAATGTCCTTATCCTCAGGGGAACATACCTCAAAAAAGGCCAAGGGATCAAGGCCAAGCTTATGCTATCACTACTGTTCAGGTAGAACCTCCGAATGACATGGTGGTAGGTAATTTAATGGTTTCCTCAATGTTAGAAAATGCATTATTTTATTCTGGATCATCGCATTGTATCATATCTACCCAGTTTGCTAAGAAAATTAGATATTTCCAATTTGATTTAACAAGGGAGTTGTCAGTTAAAACTCCTAAGGGAAGTATCATTGCAATAAAGTTCTGTGAATCAGTCCACATTAGAGCACATAAATGTTCTTTATCTGCGGATCTCATTGTCATACCTATGATTGAGATTGATATAATCTTCAGTATGGACTGGATTTCGGACTATGATGCAAAGATTTATTATAAGAAGAAAGAGGTTACGATTCTTGATGATGATGATAAGGAACACCTTATCTTTATAGCAGAATTGTCACCACCTAATTATTATCTTGATCAACCCCTAGTAGCTCAACTCAGTTCAATTATTGGGGAGGAAGATAATGAAATGACTATGGTTGAGGAAAGGAATTTTCAAATATAAGATGTAACTGTTGTGAAAAAGTATTTAGATGTGTTTCCAGAGGATTTACCTGGAAATACTCCAAAATGAGAAGTTGAGTTTCCCATTGATTTAATTCATGGATCAAGGCCTATATCGAAGACCCCTTATAGAATGGACACTGTAAAATTAGTTGAACTAAAGAAACAACTAGAGGAATTGAGTAATAAGGGATTTATTCTCCCTAGTGTTTCTCCATGGGGAGCCCCTGTTATTTTTGTTAAAAAGAAAGATGGATCTATGAGGTTATGTATCGACTATAGGGAGATCAATTCTATAACAATATAGAACAAGTATCCCCTACCTCTCATTGATGATTTATTTGACCAACTTCATAGAGCTCAATACTTTTCAAATATTGACCTTCGATCTAGATACCATCAGTTGTGTGTAATGAAGGAAGACATTCCAAAGACAACATTTCGAACCAGGTACGAGCATTACGAGTTTACAATAATGCCTTTCGGATTAACTAATGCACCCTATGTATTCATGGATCTGATGAATAGAGTTTTCAAGGAATATATCGATGAATTTGTGGTGGTTTTTATTGATGATATATTGGTATACTCCAAAAGCTACGAAGTTCATGAAAATCACTGGAGCATTATCCTGAAGACTTCGAGAAGAAATAAATTATTTGGGAAGTTTAGCAGGTGTGAATTCTGGCTTCAGAAGATTTCCCTTCTTGGACATATTGTCTCTAAAGATGGAATCTCTGTTGATCCTTCTATGACCAAGGCAATCAAGGAATGGCCAGCACCGATGAGTATAACTGAGGTACGTAGTTTTATTGGTTTAGCAGGTTATTATCAACATTTCATCCAGAATTTTTCCCGGTTGGGTAACCCATTAACAAAGCCCACACTTAAATGTGATAAATTTGTTTGGACAAAATATTGTGAAGAATGTTTCGAAGAAATGGAGAGAATATTAGTCAATGCTTTTATATTGACTCTACAATCGGGGAATGATGGGTTCGTTATTTATAGTGATGCATCGAAAAAAGAACATGGTTGTGCCTTTATGCATAATGATAGGGTTACTGCCTATGCATCATGGCTGTTGAAAATTCATGAAAAAAACTATCATACTCATGATCTCGAGTTACAAACTGTGATCTATTCTTTGAAGATATGGAGGCACTATCTCTATGGTGAAAAATGTGAGATTTATACTGATCATAAGAGTTTGAAGTATATTTTCTCACAAAAAGAAATCAACATGAGGCAAAGGAGATGGCTTCAATTACTCAAGGATTATGATTATACGATACACTACCACCCAGGGAAATCTGAAAAGGTGGCAGATTCTTTGAGTAGAAAAGACCATGGAGTATTGAACAATATGAGAATTTAAAGGGATCCAATTTTCTTGTATCTGGTGAAGATGGACTTGGGGATAACCATGGAAGGTGAAAAATCAATTCTTTTTCAAATGGTTTCCAAACCATCTTTACTAGAAAGGAATAAGAGGTCTCAGACCGATGATGAAGAATTTCAAAAGAAGATTAAAGCTGTGAATGATGGGATATTGAGAGACTTTGTGTATGAAGATGGAATTTTGAAATTTGGAAAGAGGATTTGTGTTCCTGATATACCTGATCTAAAAAGGGAATTGCTGGATGATGCTCATAGTTCCAATTTCACTATCCACCCTAGGAGATCCAAAATGTAGAGAGATTTGAAGGAACATTTTTGGTGGGACAACATGAAGAGGGAGATTACTGATTTTATGTCACGATGTATTTTTTTTCATCAAGTGAAAGCTGGAAGGAATCATCCTGGAGGAGTCATGCAACCTCTTCCCATACCTGAGTGGAAATGGGACAATATCACAATGTACTTTGTCATGGGGCTACAAAAGACTTCTTGAAGGAATGATGCAATATGGGTTATTGTTGATATTCTTACCAAGTCAGCACATTTTCTTGTTATAAGAGAATATCTACCACTGGAACGTCTAGCAAGATTATATATTAATGAACTTGTGAGATTTCATGGAGTACCTCTATCGATTGTTTCTGATCGTGATCACCGTTTTACTTCAAGATTCTGGAAGAGTCTTCAGAAATCCCAGGATACTGAACTTCATTTGAGAACTACCTACCACCCTCAGACAGACATTCAACTAGAACGGACTATTCCATCATTAGAAGACATGTTGAGATCTTGCTCACTTGACTTTCAGGGTATGTGGGATCAATATTTACCTTTGGTAGAATTTTCCTATAACAATAACTTCCATTCGAGTATTCATATGGCACCATATGAAGCATTATACTGAAAGAGATGTTGCACACCAACCTGTTGGGATGATGTTGGTGAAATAAAACTTGTAGGTCCAAAACTGGTGGAGGAAACAATGGAAAAGGTGATGGTAATCCAAAATCACATCAAAACATCTCAAAGTAGGTAGAATATCTATGCCGATAATCGAAGGAAGGATTTGGAATTTCAAGTTGGTGATCATGTTTTCCTGAAGGTATCTTCATGGAAGGGAGTCATACGTTTGGGTAAGAAAGGTAAATTGAGTCTCAGGTACATCGGACCTTTCGAAATTCTAGAATGAATTGTGGCTGTAGATTACCGATTGGAAAAGCCGCCAAGTCTTTCCAAAGTTCACAATGTGTTCCACGTATCTCTGTTGAGGAAATACATGCCTGACCCGACACATGTACTCACTTATGAGGAATTAGAACTAGAACCTGATTTGTCTTATTGCGAAGAGCCCATTAGGATTCTTGATACGAGAGAACAAATACTGAGAAACCGAATGACGTGTCTGGTAAAAGACTTGTGGAGAAACCATAAGATGGAAGAGGCAACGTGGGAATCTGAGGAACATATGATGAAGAACCACCCGATTCTTTTAATGCGGTAGTATTCTAGAAATTTTGAGGACGAAATTATTTTAAGGAGGGGAGAATGTAACACCCCATGCTTCTACGGTATGCTTCCCTTTGAATAATGTGATAGCGCGTGTTGTACGCAACATCAAGATTCTAACACACCACAACCAATCAAACTAGCTGTTATGAATAGTAATACCTACTTTCTGAAATTTTATAAATTTTATCTTTACAAATGGACTTCATTTTTGTATTCGTAATATCGAAATTAGCTTAAGGTGAAATTTTGATACTTTTCAGATAACATTCATATATTGATGAATAGTGAAAATTACTAAATTCTAATTAAAAACAACGTTTTTAACCAAAATAATTAGTAGTGATAAATTATGAATTTGAGTGATTTTAATTTATATTTAGAATATATTATTACCATTTTATACAATGTTGGTCATTGTACAAAATTTCACAATTAAACCGGACTTAAACAAGTGTCAATCTTTTGATAGTTATTATCTCATAAAAACACGCTTTTTTGTTTTAACAACGGGAATTAATTTTAAATTATTTTCTGTCACTTATGTGTTTTGAATTTTTAAAAATGGATTCCATATTTAGAATCGGGAAGTTCAAATTCTGTAAATAGGTAACTTTTGTTTTTATACATTTTGAATAATTACTTCGGTAAATATTTTATTTACCATGGTTAAGGATAAATCCGGTAAATAAGGGTTAAAAAATAATATTATAATAATAATAAATTACCCTAAAACGTGTCCTAACTTTATTGGTGGATACATGTTCGACCATGGGTATATTTGGGTCGATTTTGCGACACCATGGAGCCACTTGTAGGTGATAGGGACAGATTATTTTAATTATGTTAAAATAAATACAAAAATGACATGAGCATATATCTTTTAGCAAAACAATTTTTTATATAGGGTTATATATGCTGAATTTTAGACAATAAAAATTAATTAGAAAGATAAAAATATTTCCTACATAATTATTTTTTATTTATAATTTTTATACATTATATAATTTAATTTATTTATGACACAATAGTGATACAGTAATTACTAAATTAATTAAAAATTATAATAAATGATATTATAAATACCCAAATAAATGTAATTGGAGACCTTATATGAATTACAATAATTTTCTAGGATAATAAGATATTTTAGAATTTATGTAATTAACTTTTTTCGATGTAATCATTCTTTTATGATTTTTACAAAAATCAATTGTTGAATAGTGTCAAAATTGACATAAAAGAGTTCTTAAAACAAATATTATATTATTAATTGATATTAAATTTATAAAAATCTTAGGTTCGGAAAAGAGACTTAAATCACGATTTTTGTGTCATTAATGGACCACTTTTGGGTCACTTGGATGTATATAGAATGTTTATTAACTATATAATATAAAAATACAAAGGGACATGGTAAGTGTCAAACTAATTAACTAAGAGTTAAAACTAAAAGATAAGGTTAATAGAATGACCAAAACCTATCTAAATTATATTTGTTGAGTGGTTTTCGACCCATCCCCACCTTAACATTTAATTAATACACTTTGGAGCCATTAAATACTGAATATGAATTTATTATAAAATAATATTTCTAGATTTTCCAAAGGTGCCCCTCACCCCTCTTATAAATGGGCACTCCTCCTTCTCATTAATTGACAACAGCAAAGCCTTTTGGTTCAGCCAACAACTGACCCTATACTCTCTCAACGTCCCTCAATACAACCTATAGGCCTTAGTTTTATCATAAATCCAACCTATGGAGCCATTTTGTTCAAATCAAAAGGAAGAACCCGAAGAAGAGGTAATGTTTTCACCACCCTTTTTCGAATTCATTTCTTCTTAAACATCTTCTTTATTTGTTATTACCATCCTAAAATAATGAATCTAGTATCTCCTATATACTGTAATATTATTATAAATATCGTACAACCATATTCAGTATTCAACCCATCCTTGGAATGACATGTCACCATACGTGTGTGGGTACGGCTTACCGTCTCCACGTTGTGGTGTAATTGTTATTCAATATAATATTATTTCGATGGGTATAATAATGATTTTAAATTCATGTAAATAATAAATATAACATGATAGTGATTCTATATATATAATATACCATAAAATTATATATTATTTTAAAATCAAAAGAATGATATTGTCGCTCTTGCGTACATACGGACTACCGTCTCCACGAACGTGATGATATTCATTCTCCATCGTATCCATTCAATTATAATTCTCATTTGATGATTAATTATAGTATATAAGTACTTGATATCATTCTGTATATGAATAAGATACAACCTATCCATGAAAAACACGGATTACGTAACGAAACATATAAAAGAAAACGAGTAAGTTAACAACCGAAATGACGATAATTCTAAAATATTATTAACAAAGAAATGTTAGAAGATCATATATGATATCATATTAATATATATGATTCTTTTATAATTTAATGACAATTATTTAACCATTACCCAGGAGGTTAACCAACCACAGCCAAAGAAAAGTAGAAGGTAAGGGTTTATTTTGCAATATCATCTTTATCCGATGCTGTTTATACGTAATAAACTACAGGGATTTTTTTATCATCCACATCCATGTTTCATAAAAATGTATTTCAAAAAATTATTTTAATATTTATAATAATATGGGTTAAATTAATTTATACCTTTTTTTACTTTTTATAAGTGTTTTATAAAGGAATCTTTCCGTCGTTTTCCAAACAAGGTGCTTTTTAACCTTTTCGACAGAATTAAGGTAAGAATGTTTTTATTAACTTATACGGTGGGTGCGGATATTTTCCTCCGATATAAAATATTCTAGGATTACCTTACAATCTTATAAGAATATTTTCAAATAAACTGTTATATTTTATAAATATATGACTCTTAAATGATTTCAAAATAAAAAGAGATATTACTATAAAAAGTGTTTTTATTTCATCTATGTCAACATCCATCGATGAATTTTATGCTTATTTGATGTTGATTTATTATGATACAAAACTTCTATATTGTATTGAAGGTTTTGTGATATGTTTGACTGTGGGTGTGTTATTTTTATTCCATCCATGGTTTATGGATGAAGTATTTAGATTTCGAATGCTAGTTTTAATACAAATGTTTAGGTTATGTTTAAACCTGTTCATATGAGAAACGCATTGGACTTAATATGTGACGGGTGGAGCCCGCTATGGCTCCTAGATGCATTGATAGGTCTAATGAGACAAACTAGTGTCTTGTCACAAGGCCTTGGAAAAATCTTATTTGTAGTCTTGGCACGAGGCCTTGGCTATGTGGTTATGATAGTCTGGCATTATGCATTCCATCATTATGAAAGTGGTTATTGATATTGCATGTGATTATTGGATTAGTAGAATCTCCATGTGAATAAGTAAATGGAATTATTTAATTTTATTTTTTCTATGATATGTTGAAGTCCATGTTTAAAAGGATTTTGTTTTATTTGTACATTTCCTTAAATGTTTATGCTTATTTATAATAGTTTCCGCTATATTTTTATCCTTACTGAGCATATGAGATCACCCCATTCAATGTTTTATTTTTCCCAGGATGTGAAGAAGTAATTTATGAATGATCTTTAGGGATAGTGTGTCAGGATATGAGTGTGGACCATGAAGAAAAGATGTTGTTGTAGTTTTCATTTTTGTGATGTAATGTAAGACTTATGAATATATCAACTGTTTCTAAGGCTACTAAACCAATCAGTCATTTGAGATTTGATCTTTCTTGTGATCTTGCCCATGTTATGTAATAATGCACCGACTCTGGGTTACTGGGATTAGAGTGTCACAAAATTTCAAATATTTCAGAATAATCCCAAAAAATTCACCCTAACCATTTTTGAAGCATATAATTCAAAAATGAACTCCTTTTTTTAAAAATAATTTAATAAAATCATATTTTAATCCAAAAATAACAATTTTAAAACAATAATTGATTTAATATCACCTTGACAAATTAATCAAGATGTCATTATCTTATAACATTAAGAAAATAAAATAATATTATTATTTAATATTCATAAGGTTCATATTACCATTCATATTACTATTCATAAGTGTATGTTACTATTCATCAAAAATAATGTTGGTTATATCACACTCAAAATAACTTAGTGATCACAATCATAGATGTATATTTTCCAAAATTCAAAAAATAAAAGGGGAAAATTATGTTTAATGGAAAATTTATAATGTTTCACTTAAAACAAGGTTTCCTGAATATCATTTTATTTTTTAAAACCATGGGGGTATTATAGTAACTCTTGGGGATTCCTATCTAGGAGTAACATAATGATCCTAATGAGGGTTGGTTATATAAATATAAATAATGTCTATTTCCACCTTACCTATGCTACATAATACATAGGTACCTTGAATTATTAGGAAAGTACATAATTATTTTATCTAGGTCGTTACATTTTTTTCGTTGGAAGGATCCTCAAACCTTGTATTTGAGTGGGTTTCTTTAATTTATCAATAATTTAGTATATATATTATGAATATTAAATTGAAATCTACTATATCCCATGAAATAATTAAAATATCATGTTTTATTCTTTTATATAATCTTTATTCTAATGATTTATCTTTTAAATCCTTTTTATAAATACCATATTAAAATGTTCTCTCTATATTAATTTATATATCATTAAACAACCTATATATTGTATACATACCAAAAAAATAGATGCTAAATATATTTACCCTTTTACATATTAATCTAATGAATAAGGTACATGAAATATTCATGTAATGGATTTTAATTATATAAAATTTTAAATATTTATAAGAGTAGCCCAATATTCATATATTACTGACCCCTGCCTTTCTAGAACATGGAAGAAGCCACAAGGACAAGGTGATGCTTGAACTAAAGTCATTTTACCCTTGAATAACTTATTAAATGGAGAGTGTAATTAATAATCATTCTAAAACCATTATATAAAATATATTCAAAAACTTTATTGAAGATAATAACAATAATTATAAAACAAGTTCAATGTAGATGAAAATTAAATCTTGAGACGTTGAAACTTTCATGTAATAGAGAAATTAATTTTTTTGAAGAAATAATTTATCACATAAACTAATGTATACACAACACTAAAATTTAAAAAAAATTATTTATTATTGATATTAATATACAAATAAATAATGTATATATTTTTGAAATATGATACATGGAGATGAATATTTTATACATAATTAAGGTATGAAAAATATCTATTTAAAATGATTGAAACTTATAATTTATAAATAATTTACTAAATATAATAATTATAAGGAAATTTTTTTTAACGTTTATATTATAGATCATATTTTATGACAGATAATGGAATTGTTAGTCACAATCTATGATTTCTATCATAACATAAAATTGGAATTATCATAAGGATATGTTGGGTATAAAATGTTTAATATAATAAGTAATTCATTGATTTTAATGATAAAAAACCCCTCATTTATTTTTCCAATAAATATACATTGAGTGATTTTTTTGGATTATACCATTAGTAAATTAAAACTATTTATTTATATATTTAATAAATTATTTTACCCATGTTGATCTATATATTAGGTTGAATGAATCTTGTGTAAGTCTTATGGTTATTAAAAATAAGACTACATTCAATTTTCTAAAAGTATAGTTTAATATGATTTTGGTAACCATCATCATGCGTGGATTCTCACCTTCATATCGAACCTTATATATCATAATTCCATTTTGTGTTGAACCTTACACTGGTAAGCCAAGTTTGACCACACATTTCTGATGATCATTAGGTTAAAGGACCCAAAATTTGTGATGAAACTCATGTAAGATACTTTATGATTTTCATAAACCACACTCTGAGAACCACATATTGGTATTGAAAATCACATTAGTAAACTCTATGTTTAGAATCCTATATAGGTTGAACCACAATTTTGGATTAAATTTAATGCAAAATGAGTACTATATTCAAGTCACCTTTTGATGTTTATAAACCGCACTCTGAGAAACCCATGATGGTATGGAACCGCATGTTCAAGAACTCAATGTTTGGAATCGTCTATATGCTGGATATAATAATTTTTATTTAAAATTAATATTGAATAAACACAATATTCAGGGATATCCCTACACTAATCTGTGTCATTATAAAATTTGAATTTTGAATTTCTCTAATATTTCTACAACAATTTTTTTGGATTTAATATATTATAAGACTATTTAAAAGAACATTTTAGAAGATCCATAACCACATAATTTTTAATTTCAATTTTAATTAGATTTTATGAGATATTCATATCTTTTAATTTTCAAAATTTAAATTTGTTGATCTATTTGAATTTTTATTTTATCGGGTTATTTTTTTGGATCTTTTTATTTTGAGATAATTCATAGAGTTTATTTATTATGATATCAACAATTCAAATAGGTACACACATACACAAACACATGTTCACACAAAAGTTCATGTTTTTTTAGTTTTGATAACATTGTATTGTAAAATATGGAAGAAATCATTCATGATCTGTGAGGAAGAAAAATTTCCTTTCTACTATTTAGTGTTTTTCCAAAAATGTGATCCTTTTTTTTGATATTTTATTTATATGAAAACAATTTTATTCAATATTCTATGAATCTATGTTTTATCTAATATATGTTTATTTAATTTTTCAATTCTATATTTGGATAAAAACTTGTTTTAAGTGCTAATATAGGCTATTCTTCTGCCATTAAAAGAGATTTATATTTAGTACTTCTATATTAACTGATTATCTTCTATAAGCCTTCTAATATTTTCATAGAGGAATTTTTTTTGGATATATACTTATTCCTCTTAATATATCTTCATATGGTTGCTGAAATATCCATATCTATATTCAATAAAAGTGGATTTTTCCACAGAAATGAAATATTTCATTTACTTATTTCCAAAATCCAATGTTTTGAGTGTATTTTGGATTGGATTTAGTCTTATACAAGGGACTTGTAAAATCTGTGGAAACAAGTTATAGTTTCATGTACTAAACTATCATTGGAAATAAATTTTCTAGTCCAAATCACCAATATCACCAATATAGTGTTTAGTGGACTAGACTAGGGTTATTTTTCCATTATCCACTATAAAATTATTGTGTCATTATTATGTTTTTTGATTCATAATTTGTTTATAATGGATATGACAAAATATCATCAAAATTAGTGGGGATATATAATTAAGTAATTATTTTTAGAAACATGACTCAATGACCCCTTCAGGAGTCATTTGATACACTTTCATAGAAACTATAATTAATATCATAAAAAAACACGAAAGTTTTATATTTTTTGGATATGATAAGGTTGAGAAAGATTAATGGATATAGTTTTATAAATCAATTGATGATATTAATTAAGGACTATCAATGATTTGAACTTTATTTCAATGGATAAAATTATGGATTTCATAATGTTTGAATGGTCATTTACATAAATAATACAGGATTGAAATTCGATTTGAATATTTTATTTCTTAATAAATTTCCAAAGAAAAACCCAAACATGGGATTCTACCCTAAAAGGATAATTTGATATCAATTTTAATGATCTTAATTATATAATGTGCAATCATGGACCATATGGATATAACATGGTATATTATATAAAAATACTCCATAAATATAGTTAACTATTTTTTAGTATGTGAAGTCATAAATAATGTTATGCTCATAATATATAATGATAAAAAGATTAAATTTTAAGCCTTAAAGTTAATTCAAGGAGAAATTATCACTCAATTGAATGAGATATTGATAGATACAGTCAATAATGTTACTTCACAATGAATACTACTTCTAAAATATAATCCGACTCCAAAAACACTTATAGATTGACTTCAGTACCCACAATGTGAGGTATGGAACATTTATTTATGATTTTTTATATATATAAGGTGGTCAAATAATGTTATGGATATTTTAGAAGGTTTTGGGGATTTTGGGAGGGTGCACATGTTGAGAATGGATAGTGAAAACTGTGCAAGACTTGTAAAAAACCATGAATGCATAGATAGAGGAAATAGATATGGAACATGGTTAAGAAACATGGTTTTTCTAACCATCCATACTCCCTATGTAAACCATGTAACATGTGACAATGGATTTTCACAAGTTCGGTGCAGGGTTTGTCAAACCATGTGGGACAACCATGAAAAATTACCATTATAAGATCGTAACATTCACAGGGTTAGTGCATGGTTTTCATAATCATATATCTAAACCATGAATGGATTAAAAAGGATGTTTTAAAAATAGGTCTTGGTTGGGATTTTCTCTAAACACACCATTTTTCCTCTAATGAAGTCATAACTCATGATTCCTTCTTATCCATGATAAGGAAGGAATTACCACTAATTTTAGAAGTCATTTGAAGTGTTTTAAAGGTGATTTTAAGGTTATTCTCCCTCTGCCAGTCTCCTCAATTGATGGTTTTTTGTTTTATCTAGATCCTCTTCTCCCTTTATCATGTTTTCCTAGATCTACTTTTGTATCATGTAGATATATGGTTATTTTTTCTATAATGGAATGTTTTGGTCTTGTTGACATAGGGGAATGGAATCTAATGAGATATAGTGGAATTTTAATCCGGTTTTGGTGTGCGTTTGTGAAGTGGGACTATTTCACAAAACCCTATAGTAGGTGGCTTCAATATCAACTACTTATTTCTTGAACTATAAGGATTAAAATTAATTTTGGTTTTCTTGAAATTGATTGTGAATGTGATGTTAAATGGTTAGTAGAAACCCAATTTGTGATTATTTGTGGATTTTGGAAAAAAATGGATTATTTTAGTGAAGTGTAATTTGTTGTTGGATTTTATAATTATTATTTCGAAATCTGTGGCTTCGTCAATTTATGTAAAATTGTTTTTCAGAAATGGTTTTCAAAAAAAAATTTATTATATTGAGGTTTGGTTTGGAATGGATAATGGATTAAGGGTTTTTTAAATAATTTTGTTATTTATTGAGGTTGATTAAGATTTTTTTGAAATTTTTGGATGGATTAAAGGGGTGTTTGGTTAGGAAATTATTTAGTTGTATGGCTTATCATTTGTTGTTTGATATGTTTTTGTTATGTTATTACTGTCTTTTTTGTTGTGATTTTTGGAATTTTTTTGTTATGATTTATGGATTATGTGGTATGAGCACTGGTTGGATGGGATGTATAGTTAGAATGAAGGACCACTATAATGTAATGGAATATGGGCGTGAATTACCACTATAAAAATTGGGTGGTTTTTTATGTGGATTTACACCATCAATGTAAACAATATGATCAGGTGGTGAAATGTTATGTATGGTTGTGATGGGTGTGCATCCACCTAGAATGAATTTTTGTATGCCCACATGAAATGGAAAAATATGATATGTTTAGATTGTTGTATTTTTTTACATATCATAAATGGATTTATATAAATTATTTTATATAAATGTGCTAATTTGTTATATCCTTGTGGCATGAGTAGGGAATTTATTTGGGGAAATCCTATGGAGTATTATTATTCACCCCTCACTTTGGCACATTGGTGATTTTATAAATGTTGTATTATGACACATAGGTAAAGGTAAAGCATCTCATGGCTTTATTATAATATTTTGATGCTTGGGAGGTCATGTGATTTGGAAGAATTGATCTGGGTGTTGAGATATAGATCTTATTCTTGGAGTCTATGTGTTTTTCATGGAAGTCTCCCTCTTAGTACTCTGGTTTGATATGGCCATGGAAATAGTTTGGTTTTATTTTTTCATCAGGGAATGGGTTGAATTTGTTTAAATTTAAATCCTGCATCATGTAGTTGTGGTTGGTTATGGAATTTTTAGTTGGTTTCTTTTATTTAAATGGGAAAATCATCCGCCATTTTTTCTTGAATCCATTGGAATTTATTTCCTGCCTTTGGAAACATGGAGATGTCTCTTAAGGCCATATAGAACCTCCAATGTGACTCCAGCTAATGAGGAGGGGTGGTATGTCACAAGTGTTATAATTTTCTTTGATACATGACTTTATGTGAAATTTGTTTTATTGGGTTCTATGGAGTTGATTTCCAGTATTGGAGTTGGTACATATACTTCGATTATTCAATGAGTTGGAATGGAATAAAACATTATAACTTTCGTAACATTAAATATATATCATAGATGTAGCAATCCATTTCATGGTAAACATAATGATACTATGGAGTTTGATATATAATTGTTTTGGAGACACATATAGAATAGTGATCTAATTTTCATGGGTGTAGACAATGAGAAGAGCGTGGAATTCATGGTATAAATGGCTTCCCACTAAGATTTCATATTTCATTGGGTATAATTATTTATGTTTTCCCTTTAATGTGTAATTTTTTTTAAATATGGAAATTATTTTTGAATGTGTTATTTCGAAAATTAATGGTCAGGATATTATCAAAATGGATCGATATTCAAAACATGTTGGATTTTTGAAAAATGATTGAACATGGAAAATATTTAATTTCAAGAAGCATGGTTGTTATATTTGGATTATGATTGAAGTTGAAATTGTAAGCCTTTATTTTCTATGAAGTTAGACTCATTGGGCTTGTGTTATGTTGATAGAAATGGAACCGGGTAAGCATCATAGAGACTAACCAGAAGTAGATGAGGAAAATTTGGTTACACTTGAGCTCTAGTTGAAGAAAAATCTTTTTTAGATCATAAAAAAAGCATTACAAATAGTGGAATGTGGGAATATGATGGATGAGATGAAGCATGTGGATCACTTAGTTCAGTTTCAGAAGTAGAATCCACCATTTATAAGAGGTGTAGCACCCATAGATTTTATGAAAAATATTTGTTTTTAATTTCATTGATGTCTTGTTTTGTACGCCACACCCAAAGGAGCTTTCACTACGCGCTTCCCTGACTTGGATTTCTTTACACGCAATTATGACCTTCCACAATAGTGTGTGTTCTACGCAATATCGAGTTTCACTAAACAACGATATGTTATAATAATATTGTATAAACTAGCCGTTATGAATAGTAATTACCACTTTTTGAAATTTTATAAATTTTATCATTCAAAATGGAATTCATTTTTGGAATCAGAATATCAAAATTATCCTAGGGTGAATTTTTGGTATTTTTCTGAAAACTTTCAATTTTTGATGAATAGTGAAAACACTAGGTTATTATCTAAAAACTGAATTTTTATTTAAATAAATAATTATTTTATTTAAAATTATTTTATGTAAAAATTGATATATAATACCTATATATGTTCAATTTAATTAATTGGAGTCATTTTATAATAATTTTTGATATATAAAAATTTTGTTGAACTTTTCACCGTCTTTTACCCAACTCCAAGGTGAATTTGGAAATTCACATATAATTTAATTTTACCGCTTTTGTGAGTGGAATTTCTAAAATCCAAAAGGCACATTTAATATAAAGGACTAAAATGTGGTTCAATGAGATGAAAATAATTTTTTCTGAATAGTAACTTTTTACTTTTATTTAAAACGATTAAAAGTAAACTGGGTAATTAAGGGTAAAAATGATATTATTATTACTCTAACATATGTCCTAATTCTATTAGATAAGGGTAATTAGACCAAAAATAACCTTCGAATAAAATATGACCATTTAGGTCCACTTGGATTAGATTAGTACATTTATTATTAATTTATTTAAAGAAGGGTTAAAATAGCTAAAATCAATGTTTAATAACTAAATCATTTTTAATATAGGGTTATACAAAATAAAAAATCGACAATACATATTCATTATAAAGGTAAAAATATTTCCTAACTAATGGTATTTTATTTATAAGTTTTAGACATTTAATAATTTAAGTTATTTATGACACAATGGTGATGCAGTAATTACATATATAATGAAATATTAAAATAGTTGATGTTATAAATACCCAAATAATTATAATTTGAGACATTTTATGAATTCCAATAATTATCTAGGTTAATATAAAATATTAGTATTGAATTAATTAAATTTTTTCAAAGTAATAATTCTGTTATGATTTTCACAAAAATACATTACCAAATAGTGTCAAAATTTACATAAAATAGTTTTTAAAACAAATATTATATTATTAATTTTTATTATATTCCTAAAAATCTAAGGTTCGGCCAAGATAATTATATCATGATTGGAGTACCGTTAATGGACAACATGGGGGTATCTTGGTTGTATATGGTATGTTTAATAACTATATAATATAAAAATACAAAGTGACATGGTAAATGTCAATCTAATTAACTTAGAGTTAAAACTAAAATATAAGGTTAATATAAGGTCTAAAACCTGTATAAAATCTATTGGTTAAGATTATTTTGACTCATATACACCTTATATTATAAATAAATCATTTTGGAGATATTAAATAATGGAATATGACTTTATTATAAAATAATATTTTATGTTTTTCCAAAGGTGCCTCTCTACTCCCTTATAAAAATGGAAACCCCATCCCTCTTCTCTTCACAACCTTTTGAGAATTGATTCTTGGCCAATCCCTGACCATTTCACTTTTCCACTTACCAAAAAACATTCTGTAGGTTCTGGTCTTCTCAAAAGACCAACTCTACTTCTTTAAGTGGAAGTTTAAAAGAGGTGCGTCGAAGAAGAGGTAATCTCCTCTTCCGATTATCTCAAATTTATTTCTTCTTATAAATCTTCTTATTTAGTTGACTCATTATAATGTAATAACATCAGTATTACTTTTTTACTTATATGTTATTATAAATATTAAGCAACCTTATTTTACGTTATATCTATCCTATGGAAAATGGAATTACCGCGCGTGCGTTCGTACGGAATATTGTCTCCACGCCGTGGTGTAATCTGTTTTCGACCACCACCTTACTTGGATTGGTATAATGGTGTAAATAAAATACTATACATGATTATTGTAAAGTGATATTGATTCTGAAATATTATACATATACTTCAATACAATTCCACGATCATGGGAATCATATCATTGCTCGTGCGTACGTACGGACTACCATCTCCACGACGTGATGAGATTCATTCTCCATATTAACCATTCATGGTCGATTATAATGTATATATAATGAAAGAAAATGAAATATGAGACATATTAATGATACTTTATTTATGTGTATTTATGTCATCTACTTAATTCCATTCAATTCAATAAGGAAACGAGAACAACGTTCATCCATATGTACGACCTACCGTCTCCATGAACGGTGTATTTCATTCCATTTATCGAACTATTATATATATATATATATATTTGTATATGATGAATATATATTATATATAAACAATTTTTTACATTATGGAATTATTTAAATCAGTATATACGTAATAATATCACGAACAACAACTCGAAACACGTATGATAAATGAAACGATTTTAACCAAAATGATGATTTAATATGGAATTTACAAAAGAACGGGTAATATAAATTCATAAGTGAACCATATCTGATATCATAAGAATGTATATTATTCTATAATAAGTCAATGACATTATTTAAATCATTATATAGGATGTTTGGATACATATGAATCATATCATACGTAAGGTATGTGATAACTCTTCCAATCTCGTTCTTATCTGAGATTGTTTATTCGTAAGTATTTACTGGGGTTATTGTTATCATCCATGGCCATGTTTCCTATAAATGGATTAATGTATATTTATAGTCCTTTTTAACCATTTTTTACTTTTACTACATGGTATATAAGGAATCTATCTTTTTTTTTAACATAAGAGGGACTTTTTGACTTTTCCGACAAAAGTACGAGGTTAATGTCATTTTTAACTTATACGGAGTGAACGGATTTTTATGGTTTCATAACATCAAATTTTCATGAAGCTTCCGATACAATATTTCATTATTATTTTCAAAAAAACACTTATCATTTAAAATTTCATGCCATTTTGTGAAAAGAAAGTGATTTTGAAAAAGAAAGGATATTTTCCTCAAGATTTCATTTCATGTGTTTATCAAAAATATTTTCCATCTAAAATGACATTATTTAATATGTTTATGGCTCAAGTATAATGTCACCATTATTTACATGGATTGATATTTCTTATAATGAAATTATAACCATTTTTATATGGATTATGTTATGATGGCATGATGTTTAAGAATCCCATTCTATTATTTGGGTTATGCTATGATGTATGATTTATGATTTTGTGGAACACAAAAGAATGATTTCATTATGAGATTGGTGGGACCTATATCTCCCTCCAATGCATTGGGTATTGATTTATTACTCATGAGATAGAAATGGATGGAATGGTAAGTTAATCATGTTCAGTAATATAGGACTGGAACGAGGAGTGAACTCGATTCAGAAAGGGTCTTTGTCCACTAAGTTGGTCTTAGCGGCAATGTCTTGGCTACTATGGAAATCATATCATGTGCTTTATGGTTTCCACAATCACATGTTCTATTCCCGTGCTATTTTATCATGATTAATGTTTCTTAATGATATATTCCTTATATACATCCATGTTTTATGTCATTGCCCATGATTTTGATGTTTAAATATTATATTCATGTTTTAATGTTCAAATGTATATTATTTATTTTATTTTATCCATGCTTACCCTTACTAAGAATTTGAGCTCTCCCTTTATATTTTTTCTTTTCCAAAATTTTTAATGAATGTTTTTAGGTAATAAAATCAAAAGGGGAAGATCTTTATGAGAGATGTTGAAGATCTTTCACCACAATTAGAAGATTACGTTCTGAGTTTCCAAAGACACTAAACTATTACGGTCCTTGTGTGTCTGTTTTTGTTATGTATTAAGTATTCTTCAAAAGTAATGTAACGTCCATGTACATCAAGATTTGGGTCTCTATAGTTGGTATCATAGGAAAGGTTTAGTTAACAATGGAAACTAGGATGTGAAAACATTAGTGATATCCCTAGAGATATTTCTAAGATATGTCTAGGGATGTCCATAATGTTATGTATAAGTATTGGTTATAGTCCTTGAATATCATTAATTATATTATAATTATACCTAAGATGTTAGATATCGAAGATACTCCCCCTTTATTATGTTTTTTTCCATAGCATGATTTTTGCCTCTCACACTATTATTTTTGGGTTTTAGACAATGGCTGGAACCCGAAGGAACCATGTTAATCAATGTAATGGACAATGAAATGATTGTCCTCCTAAACAGACCAATGTTATGGGAGATGGAGAGTAAAATCATATTGCTATACTTACAGAAGCTATGAATCATTTTGGACATCCAAATGAGAAGAGAGGGGAATAATATTATATTGAGTCCTTCATGAGGAAACACCCACCTTCTTTCAATGGGTCTTCAGATCCACTTGTTGCTGAACAATGAATCCGTACCATTGAAAAGATATTTTCCATACTTCTCTGTTTGGAACATGATAAAGTCATTCTAGCTGTTTACTGTTTAGAAGGTGAATCCGACCCGTGGTGGAATATAATTAATAATACAAGGCCCCATGATGAAATTGAATCCATGGAATGAGACGATTTAAAGAACTTTTTTTTAGTATTACTTCCCTCATATTATTCAAATAAATATGGAAAAGGATTTCCTTGAGCTTAAGCAATAGGATGATGAATCTATTGTTATATACGATGAAAATTTTACAAGGCTTGTAAGGTATGCATATAGCTTTATCATCCAACCTAAAAGTAATGTTTATTGATTATTCTATGGCTTAAAACCAAGTCTTCAAAGGGAGTTTTCTATAAGATATTTCAGTAGCTAGTAAGAAATTGTGTGTTGTGCAATCAAGGTATAAATGTAAGTTGGTGTTACATATCTATCTCATGGTTTGGACAAGAAACGAAATATGGAGTTCAAGGAGAAATCTCAGAACAATGGTGAAAAGATGATGAATGTTTATTTATGCTCAAATTGTGGAAAGAATCATGGTGCAGATTGTCTTAAAGGGACTAGAAAATGTTTTAAGTGTGGAAAATAAGGTCATCGATTAGTTGAGTGTCGAAGTAATGGAAAAAGGGTTGGTAATGATTTGAATAAATAATATACTGCAGATAACGCACCACAAACACTTCAAAGCTCCAAGTTCAATGAATTGGGGAATTATGCTAATCAATTCCCTAATCCAATGGTTAGTGATGATCGAAATGAGCAACCACTTAAGGAAAAGGAAAATGGGATGTCACATGTGATCACTACTGGAGATGTTGAATATGACAATGATGTGGTGGAATGATTAAGTGTATATGTAATGGGATTCCAAAATAAGGTTGTATATAGTATCATGGAATATTGGAATATTTATGTATTGGTATATTGTGGTTTTCAATAATTTTATGGTACCGGTAACAATGGAAAGTGATTGAGATATTTTTGGAAAGAAGATGATATATTCATCATGAAGGGATAAGGAGAAAATGAAATTTTTGACAATATTCACGATCTAATGAATGATATAAGGACAATTTTATATCATGGTTTTAGTATATAGAATTTTTGGATTTTGGTATGTGGAAAGAGTTAACTTTTGATAGCATTAATGTTTTCAATAAGGTTAAATATGTATTCATTTTTTAAGAGAATACATGATTAAGGTATTGACATGATTGGAATGTGACCAACAAGATATATGAGCGATAAATGATTGTATTAACATGCTTGTTATATGACCTTTTTAGCAATCATTCTCATTATAATACAAGTTTTGAAAGAAGTATTTTGGATAAGCCTAAATATTCAAATGGATTATGTTGAACATAAGTCAGTATTGTTTAAGGCTTGAATTTTTTTTCGTTATTATTGATAGAATGTTATAATAGTATAGTTTTAGAAAAAGGAAAACCCATAGGACGGGTGACAACCCGTCACGTCGAACAAGGATGTGGGAATCGAACCCACAACCAATGTGCGACAGGCCTTTATCGCCTACCACTAGCCTACAGGAAGTCCCTGGGTAGTAGAAACTGGTTTTATTTTATTAAGTGCTATGATAGCTGAAGTATAAGTCCATTTTAGCAACTATATACGATTAATCTCAGCATAGATGTTCTTTTGTATATTAAATAAATTGTGCAAAACATTTTGTGATAGAAATAGATGGAATGACCTATCATTCTATCTCATAATCTACTAACACAGAAGGAAAATTCAACCTCATTTATTTAAGATATGAATTGGAAATTGTTCGAGGCACAAGCAAGAATGAGATGATACCGAAATACAGTAAGTATTTCTTGTAATTCGAATTCATTAACTTTAGGGAAATGATCTTGAAAACAAAAAAAATGTTGTCCGGGGGCTCTAATATCTGATGAATCTAATGGTACCTAAGATCATTACAAATTTATGACTTTGTCATTGTTGTACTTTTCATATCCATGTCCTCTACCACTCTTCATCAGATGTTGATGGTTATATTTCTCTTCCATATCCATATTTTCACCAATGATCTCCTATGTGGAAACCCATTGATTAGTTAATTTGGGTAACTGTTACATTTCATAATTTAGTTTTTAAATTCATGTTATGATATTCCTTTTTACGATATGGGTTTCTATGAAAGAAACTTTCAAGTAGTAAACAATTTACAAACTCGACGAATTTTGAAGGTGAAATTCAGTTTAAGGGGCGTAGAATGTAATACCACTAGATTTTATGAAAAATATTCTTTTTAATTTAATTGATGTCTAGTTTTGTGTGCCAAACCAAAATGATCCTGCACAACATGCATCCCTGACTTGGAATGCTTTACACGCAATCGTGACCTTCCACGATAGCGTGTGTTGTACGCAATGCCGAGTTTCCCTAAACAACGATATGTTTTTAAAATATTATACAATCTAGCTGTTATGAATAGTAATACTCAATTTTTGAAATTTTATAAATTTAATAATTCAAAATGGTCTTCATTTTTGGATTCATAATATCGAAATTATCCTAGGGTGAATTTGTGGTATTTTTCGGAAAACTTTCAATTTTTTATCAATTGTGAAAACACTGGGTTATTATTTAAAAACCGACTTTTATTTAAAAAAATTATTTATTTTATTTTAATTTATTTTAGGTAAAAATTGACACATAATACCTATATATATTCAATTTAAATAATTGGAGTCATTTTATAAAAATTTTAGATATATAAAAAATTTATTGAACTTTTCACCGTCTTTTACCCACCTCTTAGTAGAATATGGAAATTCACATAAAACATAATTTTACAGCTTATGGGAGTGTAATTTTGAAAATACGAGAGACACGGTTAATATCAAGGACTAAAATGTGGTTCAATTAGATGAAAATAATTTTTGGTGAATAATAACTTTTTACTTTTATTTACCATGGTTAAAAGTAAATAGGGTAATAAAGGGTAAAAATGATATTATTATTACAGTAATTCATATCATAATTATATTGGATAAGTGTAATTAGACCAAAAATAATCTTAGGAATATAATATGACCCTTTAGGTTCACATGGATTAGATTAGGACATTTATTATTAATTTATTTGAAGAAGGGTTAAAATAGTTAAAATCAAAGTTTAGTAACTAAATCATTTTTAAAATGGGGTTATAGAAAAGATAAATTAGACTATAAATATTAATTAGAAAGCTAAAAATATTTCCTACCTAATTTTATTTTATTTATAATTTTTATACATTAAATAATTTATGTTATTTATTACCCAATAAATTGCAGTAATTAATAAAATAATGAAATATTAAAATAATTGATGTTATTAATACCCAAATAAATGTAATTTGATTCTTTTTATGAATTAAAATAATTTAACATTTTAATATGACATGTTAGTATTTAATTAATTAATTTTTTTATAACTAATAATGTTGTTATTATTTTCACAAAAATCCATTACCAAATAGTGTCAAAATTGACATAAAATAGTTTTTAAAATAAATATTATATTATTAATTGTTATTATATTCTTCAAAATCTAACGTTCAGTTACGATACTTATATTATGATATTTTTATCATTAATTTACCACTTGGGGGTCTCTTGGATGTATATTTTATATTTATTAACTATATAATATAAAAATACAAAGTGACATGGTAAATGTCAATCTAATTATCTAAGAGTTAAAATTAAAAGATAATGTTAATATATTGACTCAAACCTGTCTAAAATCTGTTGGTTGATATTATGTCGACATATACCCACCTTTGCTTCTAAATAAATTAATTTGGAGCTATTAAAATCCGAATATGACTTTATTATAAAATAATATTTTAATTTTTTCCAAAGGTGCCCCTTTCCTCCCTTATAAAAAGGGAACCCCTTACCTCTTCTCTTCACACACTTTTGAACCATGAAGCTCAGCCAATCCCTGACCATTTATCTTCTACACATCCGTAGTAACATTTTAGAGGTTCTGTTCTTCTCAAAAGACCATCTATACTTCCATAAGAGGAAGCTTAATGGAGTTGTGTCAAAGAAGAGGTAATCTCTTCTTTTGATTCTCTCAGGTTTCTTTCTTCTTCTACTTATTCTTCATTAGTTGTATCATTATAAAGTAATAAAATCAGTATTATTTATATACTGATATGTTATTATAAATATGAAACGACCTATTTCACCTTCTATCCATCCTATGGAAAATGAAATCATCGCGCGTTCATACGTATGGAATACGGTCTCCACGCCGTAGTGTAATCTATTTTCGACCACCATCTTACATGGATGGATATAATGGTGTAAATAAATAACTATATATGATTTTTGTAAATTGATATTTATTATGAAATTTTATACATACAATTCAATACAATTCCACGATCATGGGAATGATATCATCGCTCGTGCATACGTACGGACTACCATCTCCACAACACAATGAGATTCATTCTCCATGTTAACCATTCATGAATGATTAAAATGTATATATAATGATTACTAATGAAATATATGGAATAATAATGATACTGGATTTATGTATATGTATTTCATCTACTTAATTCCATGCAATTCAAAAAGGAAACGAAAAAAGTGTTCATGCGTACGTACGGCCTACTGTCTCCATGAACAGTGTATTTCATTACATTTATCGATCTATTATATATATATATGTATATGATGAATATAAATTACATATAAATCATTTTTTACATTCTGGAATTATGTAATTTGTTGTATAATTAATAATATCAAGATCAACAATTTGAAACACGTACGATAAATGAAACGATTTTAGCCACAAGGCTACTTTAACATGGAATTTACCAAACAAAACAGGTAATATAAAGTCATAAGTGAACCATATATGAACTCATAACAATTAATATGATTCTATAATAAGTCAATGACATTATTTAAATCATTATACAGGAGGTTCAGATACATACGAAGTATATCAGACGTAAGGAAAGGGATAACTATTCCAATCTCGTTCTTATCTGAGATTGTTTATTCGTAATTATTTATTGGGTTTATTGTTATTATCCATGTCCATGTTTCCTAAAAATGGTTTCATGTATCTTTAATGTCCTTTTTAACCATTTTTGACTTTTACTACATAGTATTTAAGGAATCTTTCTTTTTTTTACCATACGAGGTACTTTTTGACTTTTCTGAAAAAGTACATAGATAATGTAATTTTTAACTTATACAACGTGAATATATTTTTACTGTTTCATAACTCCTCATTTTCATGAAGAATCCTATACATGATTGCATGATTATTTAAAAAAAACCCTCTTCTTTTAAAATTTCTTGGCATTTTGTGAAAAAAAAATGATTTTGGAGAAGAAAGGATATTTTCCTCAAGATTTCATTTCTAGTGTTTATAAAAAATATTTCCTATCTAAAATGACATTATTTAATATTTTTATGTTTCAAGTATAATGTCTCCATTATTTGCATGGTTTAATAATTCTTATGATGAAATGATATCCATTTTTTATATGGATTATGTTATGATGGCATGATGTTTAAGAATCCCATTCTATTACATGGGTTATGCTATGATGTATTATATATGATTTAGTGGCACATGAAAGAATGATTTAATTAAGAGATGGGTGGGACCTATATCTCACTCCAATTCATTGGTTAATTATTTATATCTCATGAGATTGACTTGGCTGGAATGGTATGTTAATCCGGTTTAGTAATACAGGACCGGAATGAGGAGTGAACATGATTCAGAAAGGGACTTTTTCCACTAAGATGGTCTTGGAAGCAATGTCATGGCTATAATGGAAATCATATCATGTGCTTAATGGTTTCCAAAATCACATGTTTTATTCCCAGACAATTTTATCATGATTAATTTTTATTTATGATCTATGCCTTACGTACTTCCATGTTTTATGTCATTGCCCAAGATTTTGATGTTTAAACATTATGTTCATATTTTTAAGTTCAAATGTATATGATTTGTTTTATTTTATCCATGATTACACTTAATGAGCATTTGAACTCACCCTTTATTTGTTTTCTTTTCCGCAGTATTTAATGAAAGATTTTAGGTAAGAAAACCAAAAGGGGAAGATCTTTATGGAAGATGTTGAAGATCATTCACCACGATTAGAATATTATGTTCCGAGTTTCCAAAGACACTAAACTATTACATTCCTTGTGTGTTTGTTTTTGTTATGTATTAAGTATTCCGCAAAAGTAATTTAATGTCCATGTACGTCAAGATTCAGGTATCTACATGGGGGATTTAGAACTAGAAAGGGATGAAGTGTGGTTGAACATAATGAATAAAATATTCAATTTTATGGGAACACTAGAAGAGTATAAAGTAAAGACAATGATATAAATTGTGGAATATATGTTATGTTAGTAGTAGGAGTTGGTGGTCCAGGATGGAGCATACCAATGTATGGCAAGGGTGGGTTTTGGGGATTGTTTGAAAAAATATTCTACCCTCACATGTTAAAGATTCATCGAAGGAAGGATTTAATTATCATCAATTAATAGAACCTATCAGTGATGAAATATGAATCTAAATTCATGAATTTGGACTATTTTTCACCTGAGTTGATGGCTAGTGCATCATTTTAGGTGTGAATATTTGAATCAGGGATAAGGTATAAAATCCATTCTATGATTGTGCTGCTCTGTTTAATGGATTATATGTAAAATTTGAGTAGATAAATAGTGGATAAAAGGGATATCTTGGAGGATAATGGTGGAAAAAGTATGTTATTACCCATGGTAAATAGTGGGAACTCTAATGATGAGATCATGTAGAAGAGGGAAATTTATATTCAAGGTAGGATATGGCTTAGAATATGATGGCCAGAGTGGTGAATCATCCTCTAAAGCCTCATAGTAATCCAATATGTTTCCATTGTGGTTCAAAAATTCACATGAAGTGGTATTGTATGACACAACTTTGAGCTTGTCATAAATTCAATAAAATGTGCATATTTAGTGTTATTGAAAGAATTCTCTAATGTTGGGTTTTCATGAAACACCTCAGGGGTCATAAGAATCATATGACTCGAACGGACGAGGGTAGTAGCACACCTCTCTTCAGCAGATTATAGTTATCGATGGTGATTAGAGGAACACCATGAATCCTTAGTAGGCAAATAAAGAGAGTAGGGAGGATAGCAAGCAGGTGTTTCGAGCTGAGAAAGTTATGGTGGATGATCAGTCAACACCATCAATGATGATTGGTATAGTTCTTTTAAATTATACCTGTATGAAAGCATTGTTTGATATAGGTGCATCTCATTATTTCATTTCTTCTCATATCATTGATTTGTTGGGTCTAAATATGGAAGTGATGCCTTATATTTTGAAACATCAAACTCGAAGGGATCAAAGGGAGTGTTGAGCCTTTCTGTGTAGAACATGTTGTTTAGTGGTTAGTGGCATTGAGATTATGTGGTAATTTTTAGTGTTTTAGATGTATGATTATGATATAATCCATGGTATGGATTGTTTGATGATATTTAAGCACAACATTGACTGTTATTCATGAATGCTTAGATTCGATTTAGAGGATGGAATAGAGAATATCTTTAGTGGAGGGAATGGTGAAAGGTTTGGTGAAATAGATTTTTTGAAGCCAGTGGTTGGGAAAATATCATATAAATTAGAGGAACGATCATTGTCATCAATGGACGAGGTTAAAAAAATACATTTTTTCACAGTGGTTAACCATTTTTTGGATGTCATTCCTAAAGTGTTCTAGAAGGTTAAAACGTGTAAGATAAGTAGATTTAATGATTGATCTCCTTTTGGGGACCATCCAAGTTTCACTTCCATATTACTATATGAAACCTATATAATTGAGTGAATTTAGAGTGGTGTTGAGGAGTTAGATAACAAATGGTTTATCAGGACTTGCACATCACCATGGGAAACACCGATATTGCTTATTAAAAATGTGGATGGAACTCTTAGTTTGTGTGTTGATTATCATAATGTTAACCAAGTTATGAGAATGAATTTATATCCACTCCCATGTATTGATGAACTATTCAATCAGTTGGGGGAAGTTAAGTGGTTATACCAAATTAACTTGTGATCAGGGTATCATCAGTTGTAGGTGTGGGAGGAGGATATTCTTAAAACACCATTTAAGAGTAGATATGGAAATTATGATTATGTATTTATTCCCCTTGGTCTAACAAAAGAACTATTGATATTCATGGAATTTATGAATTTGAAATTTCAAAGATATTTGGATTCTTTCATGGTGGTATTTTATTATATAATGATATATTATAGGATATGGGTAGATTTAAAGATAAGCATTGAGAAAGTGTTGCGGATTTTGTGAGATCATTGATTGTATTAAAAAATCAAAAATGTGTGATTTTTTTGAAACAATATGTTAATTTACAGGACCATGTCATTTTTTAGAAAGTTATTTTAGTGGATCTGGAGTAGATAGTGGATGTTCTCTTATGGAAAATAGTAATGTATTTATTTAAGATATGAAGATTCCTTGGTCAAGATGGCTATTACCGATGCTTTGTTCTTGAATTATCATGAATGGATTCATTGATGAAATATTTTAAAAGGAATAATGTTCCATTTAAATATAATGAGAGGTGTCATAATTATTAACAAGTTATTTATAGTATCTTTACATATACCCCCATCTTGGTTTTTCCAAAACTAGGTAAAGGGCATGTGGTGTATTGTCACAGGTTAGGATCTCGTTTGGGGTGTTTTATTATGAAATGGGATCATTTGGTTGTGTATGGCTCATGAAAGTTGAGGGTTCTTGAGAATAACTTCCCAACACAAGATTTGGAGATATTGGTTGTTGTACATTCTTGGAAAATTTAGTGTCATTAACACTATGGTGAGAAATTCATTGCATTTACAGATCATATGTGTATAAAACATTTTTTCTGATATAGATATTTGAATTTGAGGAAGATGAGATCGGTGAAGTATCTTCATATGTTTGAATATGACTAGATGTGAAAACAGGGTAATGATAATTTGGTGGTGGAATAATTACGTATAAATTTATATGATCAGGTGGTGAAACATGCATCAGATCAGTGGTAGTTAAGGTCAATTATAGACAACATGTGATTGTAATGTGAAGACCAGGGTGATGTAGAATTTTTCATTCTAGTATAATTGGTTCCTGACATGGATGGTTTGGTTAAAGAGTTTTATATATTCGATTTAGAGTGTGGATATAATGTTGAATCTCAATGGTGGAGAAACCATTGTGGGATGAAAACTAGATTGGAATACAATGTTGTGATTTCTTAATCAGATCGTTGTACTGTGGGATTTTGAGAATAAACATCTTAGTGATTAAAATATTTTGATATGTGTGATTAATCATTGAATTAATAAAATTTATAATGTGTTGAAATAATAGTTTATGTGGCCCAGTATGAAGAGGAAAGTGGATGAGTTTGTTTGGAGATTCTTGACTTATTAGAAAGTCAGGGCAGAACATCAGTGACAAATGAGTATGTTGTACCCTTTAACTATATTTTGTCATAATGGGAGAAAATTACTATGTATTTTGTTACTAGTATCCCAATAATGGTTAGAAACAAGATTACACATGGGTGATTGTGGATCAACACCCAAAGTAGGCCCATTTCATCCCTATTCTCGAGTTTCATACAGTGGAGGATCTATCCAAAATCTATATACATTTGGTGGTAAAGAGTCATATTGTACCATTTATTATTGTATCTGATAATGATATAAGGTTCACATCTCATTTGTATAAATAATTTCAGAAATACCTATGATATAAGTTTAACATGATTATGATGTATCATCCTCATACGGATGGAAAATCCAAGAAGATGATACAACTGTTGGAAGATATTTGGTGGTTTTGTGTGATGGATTTTGGTGGATCATGGAATGAAAACATTCAATTGGTAATGTATTTTTATAATAATAGTTTTTAGTCCTCGATATATATGTCTTAGTTGGAATCATTGTTTTTGTGCTAGCGTCATTCTCCACTATATTGGGTGGCAATGAGTGTGACATTGATAGTTGGGATGTGCCTTCTCTAGGAGACTACAGAGAATATTATGTTAACTTGGAAGAGAATGGAGATGACATAGAGTTATAAAAAAATTTATATGGATCATTAACGATATATTTTTTTCATTCTCGGTGTGTAATCATGTGTTCTTACGAATCTCTCATAGGTTTCGACATCCACATTTTAGAAACCAGAAAAAATTATCTCTAATGTATATTGGACCTTTCAAGATACTGGATTGGGTTGGAGAGGTGGCTTATTGGTTTGTCTTACCACCATGTTTTATTGCAGTACACAATGTATTTCATATATATTAGTTGAAGAAGTAACACCTGGATCATGACCTTGTATTTTTATGGGAGCATGTTTTGTAAGAGTCGAATGGTTCGTTGGTGAACATGCCAGTAATGAATATGTATATGAAAGAAAATTCTTGTGTGGTAAAAGAATCGGTCATGTTTAGGCCTTTTGGAAACTTATTCAAATTCATGAGGAGACATGGTAATGGGAGAAAGAGATCACCAAGCCAGGGTCCGATATTTTTCACGAAAGGGATGGTTTTCTACATTCTGAGGATAGAAATGACAATGTTAGGGAAAATGTAGTACCCTAGATTTGTGTTATGAAACCCTTGAAATTCCATTTTAATATCTATAAGGTTGTGTAGTAATTATAGGTAGAGTTTTAAAGGATTTTGGGTAGGCTACGGGGCTTTTAGAAGGGTTTATGGGTTGAGCACGAATAGTGAAAATTGTGTACGAATTGCAGGAAACCATGCATGTGGATAAAGAGGTAAGGGATATGGCACATAGGTAAGGCACATAGTTTTTCTAACCATGTGGCCTCCCTAGGTAAACCATATAACATGGGATAGTAGGATTTCACATGGTTAGTGCATAGTTTGTCCTACCGTACCGACCAACTTTGTAAGGTACCCACTTACGACAGTTACATTCCTATTATTAGTGATTGATTTTCCTAATCATATGGATAAACTATGTGTGGATTAAAAGGGGGGGTTTTATAAATGGGGCATGGTTATTGTTCTCCCTAAACACCTCATTCTTCCTCTTATGATTCCTGAACATAGGATTCCTTCTTCTCTAAGGCTAGGGAGTCTCTCACACACATCTTGGATGTGATTAGAAGGGTTTTTACAGTTATTTGAAGGATATTATCCCTTGTTAGGTATCATCTCTCAGTGGTTTAGTGTATTTATGTAGATATATTCATATCAATCTCCTAGTTTTCTTGATCTACTTCTGGTTCATGTATATATTGGTTTTTTGTTGCCAATAATGCTATGTTTTGCGATTTTTGATGTTAGGGAAATGGATATAAAGTGATTTTGTAGAAGTTTCACCCTTTTTTAGTGTGTAGTTATACGGAAGGTCGATATCACTAAACCCTAGGGTAGATGTATTAATTCATAACTCCATTATGATAGAACTATAAGGATTATTTTCAAATTAATTTGGTTTTTCTTGAAACTGATATTGAATGTGATGTGAAAATATTGGTGTAAACCCATTTTGTGATGATTTGTGGATTTTTGAAGAAATCTGTTATATTCATTAAATTTTCTTTGTTGTTGGATTTTAAAATGATGATTTTTAAATTTGTGGATTTAATGATTTATGGAAAATGTTTTTTGAAAATTGTTTTTCTATAAAAATTTCAATTTATATTGGTGTGATTTAGAATGGATAATGGATTATGGGTTTTTTCAAAAAAATTGTGATTTATTGAAGTGGTTTGGGAATGTTGTTGGAATTTTTTATTTCCTTAATTAGTTGTTTAGATTGGAATTTGTTTCGTGGTATGGCTTGTTATTTGTTCCTTAATATGATTTGGGTACGTTATCATTTTCATTTTGTTGTAAATTTTAGGAATTACATTGTTATGATTCATGGATTATGTTGTATAATCATGGGTTGGATTAGAAGGATAGTGGGCATGAAGGACCACCATAAAGGACTTCAATGTGGGTGTGAAGTACCAATATAAGCATTGGATGAGGTTGGATTTGAAGTTCCACTGAAAATGGTAACACCAAGATCTGGTGGTGAAATGTTATGTGTGGTTTTGGTGGGCATGCGACCATGAGAAATGAATTTGTGTATAGTAATATGAAATGGGAAAATTCGTAAATGAATTGTTTGATTGATTTCCGTATAATTGTGCTGATTTGGATAAAAATATTTGGTAAGGATGTGTTTAGATTGTTGGATTTTATTTTATTTCTTAAATGGATTTATTTAAATTGTTTTATATAAATGTGAATAAATGTTCTGTCCTAGTGGTCTTAGTAGGGAAGTAAATTAGGGAATGCATAATAAGTATTATTACTCACCCTTAATTTGGAACATTGGTGATTTTATTTATGTTTTATTCTAAAACATAAGTAAAGTTAAAGAATATAGTTATTTTAGTCAGGTATCGTGATTCTTGGGTGGCCTTGTGACGTTGGAGCTTGGTGTTGAGTGTGGAGTTATGGAGATTATTCATGGATTCTATGAATTTTTCTTGTTAGTATTCTTCTTAGTACTCTAATTTTGTATTGTTATGGGATTAGTTTGGTTGTATTGTTTCTATATGGGAATTTTTTTAATTGATTTACATATTTTTATGAATCAAGTAGTTGTGGTTTGTTTTGGAATGTTTGGTTTTGTTGCTTTAATTTCAAAGGGAAAGTCACCCCTCACTTGTTATTATAGCCCTAGACATTTTTTTCTTTCATTTGGTTCCATAAGGATGTCTCTTTAGGCCATATAGAACCTCTGCCTCAAATCATTCCGATGAGAAGGGGAGGGTTTTTACATTTACCTTTTACATGGAATATAATATTTTCTACTCTTAGAAAATCTGCAATTATCAATGATTTAAATTGAAGGAACTAATTAGAACATTAATGATGTGTGAATAGGAAATTAAAGTAGAAGCCTCTGATCATAGATTGATTGAGAAATAATTTTTTATCTTAAAGTATCTATTTATAAGGAGAAAATAAGATAAATTATGATATTATGGAATTTTAAAAAAATTAATCAAGTGACATATATCTAGGAGAAGTATATTCTTAGCCATTTAAAATATTCAATAAGCATTATAAGAATAATAATGTCTTTAGGAAATCATTCCTGAAAAATTGAGGAACATATGAATTAATATTCTATATATGAAAGAATATAGGACCCATTAATCATTACATTCAAGAGCTTAATGAATTAAAAAATGATGAAAATAGATAGACTAATTATCAATGAGAATATGATTATCATATGAAAGGAAAGAATTCCATGATAGATACGTGGAGTGTCTCTGAAAAATCCACTTGTTTTTTATGTTCAGAAAATAAACCTCGAAAATAAAATCAAAATGACCATTTTTTCTTTATTAATCAATTATATGTGGCACAATATGATTATTATTCTACATTTAATAAATTTTCATAAAAAATATTATATGAATAGTTGATTAAAAACAACTTTATGTTGGATGGAAATATGATATTCCAAATAAAGAGCATGAATAACAAGAAAAAAATTTATTTTAGGGGAAAAATAATATATAGGGAAAACAATTTTAGAATTCAAATAAAGATAAAATAAATTTACTTCATCATGTGTAGAACATGATAGTAAAAAAGAAAGAGTAGTTAAACGATATTGAATATTAAAACCAAGATGAATGTTTAGTTACCAAGGGGGAGGATCACTTAAACCAAACAATTTGAATTAAAAAGATTTAAAGCAACCAAATATGGAATTGGAAGTAATATATATGCAACTAAATTATAACAAATAATTTTGTTCCAAGCTTAAAGATTATTAGTATGTCTAAAATTAATTTTTATGGTATTAAAGGTCATTATGATTTTTATATTTTTATAAAAAAACCTATAATAGAACTATTAAAAATATAGATATTTTTAATCATCTATATAAATTAAATTCTTGTATTTACAGTGAATTTAAATAGATCTTGTGGCCTAGGTTTTTTCTTGCTGATATTGTTGTAGCCAAAGAATTTGGGTACCAAAAAAAGTCATGTTTTATTTTGTTGTCATTAAAAATACATGGGTAAATATATGTTTTATGGTATATGAATATTTTATATTTAATATATATGAGTGGATATTTTTTAAAATTTCAACTCACTAATAATGTTTTATGGAGTCTTGGTTAACTTTTTTGATAATGTTAAAGGGATAATTATTGGAGTTGGTTTAGTTCGTTATCTAAATTACATTATGATCAAGAAGTTTCTCTATGTTCAAAGACTACAATAAAATCTATAAAGTATTTATCAATTTTTTTATGATAGGTTTATAGTTTATTTTTGAAGTAATACATGCCTTATTTTTAAGAATAAATTGCTTAAATTTAGAGCACCATGAACAAAAAAAATTGTATACTTTGGACCTTAGTTCCTCAGGTAAACATAAAGTGAGGCATTTAAATGATGAATTTGATTAAACCGATATATTTAATAGAGGGATTTTTCATTTCAATATTTTTTATTTCTCTAAATTATATAAGAATAAACTTATCTCTAATATGAATTTCGTTAAATTAGATGACAAAATACCTTGTGTTGTTTGCAAAATGGGAAGAAAGCACAAGTAATCTATTTATTAAATAAATAATTTTGTTACATATAAACTGTTGGAACCTATCGACATGGATTTTTTATAACCTACAGAGTATCAATCATGACTAGAATATTATATTCTATTATTTTAAGAGATTATTATTTACGATTTATCTGGCTTTACTTCCTAAAATTCAACAATTAATCTTTTTCTATATTGGTAATATTTTATAAGATGGATTAGAATGAAAAAGATGAAAAAATAGTTTCATTAATAAGTGATAATAAAAGAGATTTTAACAATAAATAATTTAATTAATTTTTTTAAATAAGGCTATCAGATATAACTTTTTTGCTCCTATAACACCTTTAAAAAATAGACTTTTACAATGAATAAATAAAGTTATAAAAGAAATTTCTGGGACTATGTTAAATAAATATAAATTACCTATTAATATAATCATATATGATGTAAATACACTATGATCTATTATTAATGAAGTATTGATAATATCAATTATTAAAAATATGCCCTATGCGTTTTGAAACATGTTATGACCTAATAGAATCAATGGTAACCTGAGAAGGGGGATGAATCAAGGTATGAATATTCTTGTCAAACTTATTCATTCCCTACTAGATCTTGACCTATTTTTTACGAGGGTTAATAATTATACTCTTTAATATTAATTTTGATCGTATCCATTCAAATTTTATCTAATGATAATTCACTGAATGAAAATAAATAATGCAATCAGAAGAAAACTAATATTTTTACATGGTCCACCCTCACTAGTCTACGTCCAAGAAGCATACAACAGAAATGTACGGATTGAACCAAATTTACTAAGGCTCAATAAAATTAATGATTTTTGGGCTAGATCACTTCTATGACCAGGTTCACCGCCTTTATAAGGTTTAATTTTGGCTCACTACTTTCCCAAGGGTCAACCCCTTAGTCTCTTTCTCTAGATCACTACCTATTGACGGAATCATTGTATTCCTCTTCCTTTTATCACTACTCTTGGAAGGGATCCAAACAATGTTTTGGACTTTTTGGTCCATTCATTTTCATGAATACATGTATCCTCAACTGTGTATAGATTTTCTATTAAAGTACCTATTCAACCCATAAATGAAATCCACTATTCTGTGTGCTGTTAGTTTTAAAAAATTTCATTTTCATACTATTTATGTCCCTTCATGAACATCCTTGCTTCCTCCAAAAACTACATTCCACCATGTGGAATGAGTGATTAATGGACCACCTTCTTGTCTGTGGAAAATCATCTCTTCTATAAATGGCCTCTTCTCTCATGGACATTTTTTCTTCTGCGGACCACCCAAGCTTCACTAATGATCTCTTGTTCCGTGGAAAGTCACTTTTTATGTGTACTATCTTTCATTCACATTACATCTTCCTTACATGGAACATATTGTTTTCAATCTATAGAGTCCCAAAATCTCCTTTCGTGAACTATATTCATGGGATTTCTCTTTCATGGATTTTCTAGCCATGAACCAGTTGTCGTTTTATGAATTATCACTTATGAACAATGTTAGACTCCACCAAATTCATCATTGAGTGATTATATTAGAATTAAATTAACTATACTTAATATTATGATTAGGGGTATTTATATAGGAAAATATAACTCCAAAACCTTCTAATTTTAATAACATGAACATTGATGTGGTGCATCCTTCACTGTTTACTATGATATGTGGTCCACATAGCGTGTTATCCTTTAAAGAATCCAATGCATTCTTCAAATGAAACCCTTTGTTGGTCCAAAAATCCCCTCCTCATTTTTCAAAAGACAAACCATCCTGAAATCTGCATGACTCCTGTGGAATCTAAGCCTCTCATGAACTATTTTATTTTTGTGCTCCACTTAGTGTCCTTCATAGTCATTATTGAATTATAATGAAAAAATCTTTCCATTCACGATTTTACTTCACCACTCCATGTAGCTCCTTTGTAGAAAATATTCCTTTGCAAAAAACCAACTCCCAATTTTTAGGACCAAATATTTGGAAAACAACGTGATACTACACCACCTTAAAAAACTGCTTTTAAAATAAAAACCATACTCACTCATAGTCATCTAGATTTTCCAATAAAAAATCACCCCAAAAAACTTAGAGAACCCCATAATAGTTTTTTCCCAACATAACAATAGAAAATTTAATTTTAGGTAAATCAATGTTTTTGTATGAAGGGTTTATATCATGGTTATTAAGAAAAATATTATTATGTTTGACCTAAAAGATGATGATGGAATCATTCATGGGAATTATATTACATCTAATGTGTATAAAATTTTTAGTAATAAGTCAAGGATGGTATAGGATTAAATTCATGTGATGTTTTATGAAAGTGATCTTTTTTAATTACAATAAGGTATAAATAGATGAGAAAGGTAATACTAAAAATTACATGATATTTGATTCTTCTATTGATTTTATAAAGGTAAATGAAATTGAACCTAATTTAAATTAATCCTATTATAAAGAGAATAAATTAGGGTATCCTAAAATTTTTCTTACTAAATAAACTTTGACATCGATGGATTGTACTTTGCTGTTTATTATAGTAGACCACAAAAGATGAGTTAAAACTGGATGAAATATTAATAACATTATTGAGTTTTCTACATTTCCATCCTTACTAAAACATAACTATTTTGAAGAATAATTTAATTATTAAAGTTAGTTGATAACTTTGATAGATGAATTAATATTTTTTTAAATAAATAAGTTTTGATAATTAGGTGACACACCTATATATTATACAGTAATAGGTACTTAATTGGTTTTTATAAATTAGTCAGACAATCTATAAGTAATTAGTATTTATAAATATAGATTCATAGATAATTTTTAATATTATGAATAATGTATAGATTATGATGATACCTTTTATCATATTTCTAGTTTAAAATACATTGTAATCATATTAAATTATCTATCTTATATCAATTTTAAATTGGCCTAGATGTATTTCAAATATTCTTTTTTAATCGTATTTCATTTGATGATGTTTATGTTGAACAACCAATACATTTTGATAATATTTATTTTCCCAATTCTATTTGCAAACATAATAAATCTCTATATAATATTAAACATGGATAAATGGATTAGTGTAAATATTTATGTTATTTTCTTTTGAATAACTATTTAATTATAAGTATTCTAGATTGTAACCATTTAAAAAAAATACTTTTTCGGATCATTTTGTTAGTTCAGATATAAGTTTATGATGTTATATTTGATTCAAGAAACAAAAAAAAAATTTAATGATTTTTCAAGACTTAGGTAAAAGTAATTGGTAAAGATCATTATGATATAGTTAACTTTTTTTAGATTTAATTTTCTTAAAAGTATTTTGGAAATATTTTTAATCAATGTAAATATTTTTATCAAAGGATTAGAATTTATAATAGTATGGTATATTCCATTAAAATGTGTATTAATATTAATCATGATTTTGATAATGGTAATAAAAAATTTGAAAACAAGTTATAATGTGGTATGATTAGTAGTTTCTTATATATTACTATTGGTTGGACAGATAATATGATTTCTATTATTTTATATACTAGATTTAAACTAAACCCTATAGAGTCTCAGATAAATGATTTGAAAATAATTTTATGGTAATATAATATTAATATTTCACTATATTTTAATTTTATAATATCATATTGTTTTGATTCACATTCATATTTAGATGCTAATTTCAGAGTTTTTAGATTAGATAGAAAATATACAGTAGGAACATTTCAGGTTTTGGAAAAATCCTGGGTTTCATGGGGTTGTAAAAACCAACATTATATTTTCTTAACATCCATTGAAGATATGTATATAGCTAATAGTAGTTTCTCTGCTTGGGTTTTGTTGATGGAACAAACTCTTATGGATTCTGCTTTAAATTTTAACCATGAACTAATTAATCTAGACAATACTAGTGTAATAAATATATATAAGAAACATTTATTTCACTCATGAACTAAAAGTATTGAACTTAGACATCATCTTATTAGTGATCATGTTCCAAAGTATATAATTTTTTAGAATTTATTGAAATTTATTCTTAACATACTAATATATTTACAAAAGCACATCCTATATACTGTTTTCATTTTATTAAAGGGGAGTGGGTTTTTAAAAAAATGATCCCTTATATTTTAATATACTTGGTCATGTTTAGATATATTATAAAGTTTATTTTTATATTATAACTTTAAATTTTTAAATATTTTTATTTAAAATCATTAAGGTTTATATTTTAAATTATTATATTTATTTTTTCATGTGTTGTAATAAATTATTTGTCCTTAAAAAGATTAATTGAATTTGGAAAATAAAATTCCCTTGGTAACCACGTAAATTACATTCATCTTCTCTCACTCTTCAGCTCATGAACTTTGAAAACCATGATCTTTTCAACCATTATTCCCAAAACCATTTAACTTAAACCATTGATTGAAATGGTGAAGAAAAATATAACAAAAAAATCGAATCTTTACATTAAAAATAAGATGAGGATTTTGAGTTATGAATATCTTGTTCTGCAAGGAATGTTCATAGATTTCTCTTGGATATTCAAGTAGGATTCTCTATTCATGAAACTGATGAGTTTTTAGGTTTGGTAATTAATCATTAATGGAGAAACCTTTGTGTGTGTTTTCAGGAGTGAGGTTTAGTAGTTCATTGAGAATGTGTAGTTCAGTTTTGAGGATGATAAAGTTGTAATTTCTTCAACATTAAATGATAATGATTTCCTAGATTCATATAAGGAGATGGAAAAGATTTTTTAGTTTCCATAAAATGGTCCTTATATTTTTAATCTAACTAAAATGGCAGGATATGTTCATAAATAAGAGGATATTATATCATTTATTTTTATAACAACTCATTCGGTGAAAATTACTATTAAATATTTGTATATAGACCAAAAGAATCTATTTAAATTTTTTCAAACGAGAGTGGTGCCAAATATAGTTAGATCTGAGAAGATATTATTCCAATATATGTATGCAATGTTTCTTTTAATGAGAGACATAATTGATGAATTTATATTGGAAAATTTTGAGATACTTGTTGGTCTATATTTAGAATGAAAAAAGGATGACCTTTATTCCATATTGAAGAATAACATATATTATTCTCTATAAGAGGGGAATATTTTTTTGATATTATGGATTGACTGATATGACATCATAGAAATGTCAATTTGGATATGAATATTTGGATGTGAGGATTTTGAGAGTGTTTCCAAAGGGAAGACTATCTATTATGGATTCAAGGAGGACAATGAAGTTATTTTTAGTGTTGAGACGGACTAGTGGAGGGATATATCTCTTAAAAGATCTAGAAAACGTGTAAAAGATGTTATAGAATCTCATGTGGAAGGTACTGCTATTGTAGATGGGGTGACTAAGACCTTACTTATTGAATCAGATATTGGTGGAATTAGTTAAGAGGATTCAGTGGTTGATTATAAAAATATAGCTTCTTGTATAAGAAGGAAGAATATTATGTATCATGAAGTGGCTACTAGTGTTGTGGGAGATATTCCAATTTTCAATAGTTTATAAGGAATTTTCTATTGAAATAGAAGGTGTTGAAGGATTAATAATTCATAGGATAAGAAAAATAATAGATGATTTTATTATTGAGAATGAGGTAGATTTAGCTGAGAATGGTACTGAAGATCTTGCTCAAAAATTTATAGAATCCCAAAAGGTGGTGGGATAAGAGGTGGAGGATGATGAAGAATATTTAGGGGAGGCTAATGAGAATGTATTTGAGGATAATAAAATTCTCATGGATCTATCTTTTGATTCTAATAGAGGAGTTAATGATTAATCTATTATCATTTTAATGGGATAGAGGTCTTAGTTTCTAAACATATCGATCTCTTGATTGGTAAACAGATAGATCCCTCAGTTTCTAGAGAGGTTGAATTAGGTTTTGAGGACCATGGTCAAAGAATCAGTTCTTAAATATTATATTATTTTGATATCTAAATGAATGAAATAATAAATATTTAATGAGAGAAATGTCTGGGGAAACAATTGAAAATATTAGGATTAATTAATTTTAAAAAATATATTATGAAGATCATTAGGGACAACATGGTGAAATGAAGAAGATTTCTGTTTTGAAGGACGATTTTTATTATTTTAGGAAATTTTTGGATGGATAATTTTATTATTTCTCAGGTTTTCTATTGATTAAATATTATTTTTATTATATAAAAAAAGAAAAATATGTCCATCATCATTTCAAGTAAAATATTTAGTAAATTGTCTTGGAATGATGATGGACATGTTTTTCTCGTTTTAAAAATTGAATTATAATGTATTAAAAGTTAATTTTATATAGACCTTGATGATAATACTTGATTCTTTCAATTTGATCAATGAGTATGATACACTAATTAATTATAATTTTTCTTCTATGATGAAGGAGCTAAGGATAATACATGAAATAGTTTTTGATGCCCTAATATCTACTCATCTTTGGATAACTCCCATCTAGCTACCAGAACTTACCATAAATAATTTTTTCCATACGATTTTAATTTTCTCTAATGAAAAATATTTTCGTACTCATAAATTTTTACAGAAATAAATTTCTCTTATTTTTAACTATCTGTCAATTATTTCATATCATAATCAAGTTTCTAATCTAGTTTGGGTTGTCTTATGTCTAACTATAGTTTATTTATTGTTAAATATATCATTAATAGTGTTCTATTCCATTTTGTACATTCTCTATGACCTCACAAAAAGGGGGAGAACTATGAAATAACACAACATTAAAATATATTGATAAGTTAAAATCTAGAAATTTTTTATATCAAGTATTTAAATTTAAAATTTAATGTTTTTGTTTTTATAGATATTATGATAATACTAAAGGGAATAATTTTTATACATATGTATATTGATCCAATTTTTTATATTTTAATACTTAAAATCACCATCATTTATAGTAATAAGAAGGTTACATTGATTTCAATTCTTGTTTATATATTTAGTAAATTAAATCATTTTATTTATGGAATTGTGGATCAATCATCCCATTTTTTACCTATAGACCGAGTTTAATTAATCTTGTGTTAGATATATAGTTTCTAAAAATAAGTATATATTTGCTATTCGGAAAGGATATTTTATCCTCATGTTGGTAACCATACTCACAAGTGGAAGCTGACATACACATTGAACCATATTTTTGGAAACTCAATTTTGTGCTAAACCTAATATAGGTAAACACAAATTTTACTTCACTTTTTGATGATTCTCATGATAAAGAATAACATGTTTTTTATGATCCTCATACATGTAGTCTCATAGTGATTTTACACCACATGTTGAGAAACACACAATTGTATTCAACTTCACTTTTGGTTACACTATATTTTGAATCATCAGAATGTTACAAACCAGAATTTTTGTTTCAACCTAATGAAAAATAATCCCTACATCTAGGGCGATCTTTATATTGATCTATATATTTTTAGAATTTAAATTTTGAATTTATTTGAGATTTATAATATGATTTTTTGGATAAAATATCTTAGATAAATATTTAAATGACCATTATATAATATCTATATCTTTTTACCAGTTTATTTTTATTTTTATGGGATGTTTTGAATGTTACATAATTGTAAAATAAAAATATTTAAATGCACTATGCTGATTAAATTTGTGATTTATTAGGATTCATTTTAAAAACATATTTTTTAGATATATTTTTGGAGGATTAATTATTTAAATTTAAACTATTAAATGAGGTACACACATACAAATACACTTGAAAAAAATAAGTTTATGTCATTCAATTTTTATCATGTTTTATAATAAAAGAATCAATGATGATTTCATGATCTATAAAGAAAACCATTCACTACTGGTACCAAATGTTTATCCTATCACAATGATCCTTCAGTTCAATATTTCATTGGGAGAAAAAAATTTATTTATTACTATGAAAATCATCGATTTTCTACTATAGTTTTATTGATGTCTTTAGGGCTACAATTTGGATACATACATGTTCTAACTGGTGCTAGGAGTTTTACTATTACAATTGAAAGAAATTTTTATTTACTAATACATCATTATCTTATTATCTTTTTCATCCTTTTTGAGTTTCTTCCTATGCACTGAATTTGAATGATATAATTTTTCCTTTGAATATTTACTCTTCTATTAACTACGATATCTACATATGTATGCAAGAAAATATAATTTATTCAACCATGATAAATCATTAATTTAATTCTTTTCGAACACTCTATTATTGAGTGTCCTAAGGATAAAAGATATTCCTATAAAAATAACCTCTAAATACTATTTAAAAAAGCTATAGTTTCGTTCAATTAATTATAGAGATCCCTTAGAAAAGGATCTGCTTGTAAAAATCACCAAACTCACTAAGAGAGTGTATGGTGGAGTGGACTAGGTGATATTTTTTCCAAAAAAACAATAAAATATTTATATTGTTCTTGTTTTTTTCCATTTTATACTTTTTTGATAAATCAAAAGGCAAATTATCTTAAAAATAAAATGGAATTTTTAAATTGATAATTTTTTTTGGAAAGAGGACAAAATCTCCCCCACGAGTTGTTTTATAAATTATCACATGAATAACATGCTCCAATTATTTTTGATGATTCGATTATATTTTCAACGTGATGTAGTTCTCTATTTTATAAAAATTAAGAATCAAATCATATCTAATGGTATCAAGTGTCCTATAATACAACATTGTAAAAATCCATGGGTTTAAAAATATATTATACCCTACAAAAAATGGAATATATACATAATGAATTTGAAAACAAAGGAAATATTTTATATCATACACTATGATATATCCCTTAACAATTTATGAAATGAATGTTCTTTTAAAAAATATTAGTGAAAATATGTTTATATATTCTATATCAAGTTTCTAATATCTCATGTGGGATTCAAGGGTTCATCTAATGAAGTAGGGTTTGGAAAAAAACCTTAACAACACCAATAAATCATAAATATATCCATAATCCATAAATTAAGAACCTGAAAAATTACTTGGAATATATAAGCCTCCATATTTTACTATTTACTAGAGAATACACGATAGGGTCAATGAAGTAAAAGTTTTCCCCCTCTAATCACTAAGTGAATTAATCTTGTCTAGGATTCTCATTCATAACTAGATGACCATGAATCACCAATGTGTTTTTAGATATATATTCGTTGTGACAGATAATTATTTGAGGTTAAGAGAGTTTCATTATTTCATGCATGCATCACATTAAGACCAATATAGGGAACCCATGACTTTTATAGTCTCACATCATTAAATATAGAGATTCAGATAATTAGAGGGTAAGACAATTACATGGGAAAATATGTATGTTGGGACAAAATTTTCTAAAGATTTATTTTTCATATGATTATAACTACAAATTGGTTAAAATATACTATTAAGCATCTATAGGTTAAAAAACATATCCTTGATCCTGACTTTCATCATATTTATTTTACTACCACTGCATGTGATATATGGAATATTCTGAAATAGAAATCCTCCACATAGTGAACATATAATTTTAACTCTTTTTACTCATTTTTATTTCATTTATGTGATTCTAAAAATAATATAATTTCCCTAGTGTATCCATCATTAGTTTTAGGGGAAAAAATTTTCATTCTCTAATATTAATCTCAATTGGTGAATTTTGGGACAAATTTTCTCATACAAGGATTTATCAGATACTATATATATAATAAAATATATAATTTTATTATATCATAATGCAACAAAAAGTATTTATTTACCAATATTCACTAGTAAATATATTCATATGACCAAAAAAATAATCAAATATCATGATAGTTGACTTTAACTTTCATCATTTTGACGATGATAAAATGTAATGATGTATACATTGGGGAATAAATCTTTTAAATGTTTTAAAAAAATTATATCAATAATATTTATATATAAAATCCAAAATTAATGGTGGGGTACTGTGAATATTCACTAACTAAGTAATATAGAATCATTGTTTGGGGTCACAAAACTACACAATTTATTTTATATAAATTAAAAAATATATAAATTTTTATATTCACCCATATTTAATTATTCCCCAATGATATATTAGGAATAGCTAAAAGATGTAAATTGAAATATTTTTTCATATCTATATATATATAGGTATGTGTTTTAAGAAATATTTTGTTAGTTTTCACTAAGACATAACATGTTCACACAGAAGGCATGTTATTATATAATATGTGACCTTTATCTATTTATATTATCTATCAATTAATGTTCATGGATATTATTAAAGCAACTCACAACACCCTGAGAGGGGAGGGGTGAATAATTTTGTCTTATTATTCTTTTAAATGTTTTAGATCTTTTTTACCATGTTGATAGGATCTATTTAAATCTTTCAAACAAATGAAAGCAATAAGTTGACACATCGATTTTACTTGGTTCACCACAAAGGGCTATGTCCAAGGAGCCTATGCCAAAAGTGTGTTGTTCATACCAAAATCCACTTATCTTCCCTTGTTTACAGATTAAAAGGTTCGGTCATAGGCACTCTATGCCAGGCAACTGCCTTTACAATTGATTAGGGAACACCCACTACATCACTCAGATCACTTCCATCAACTCCCCCTAGATAAATACATTGAGAGAAGTGAAACATAGTTTATCAAGTTGAAGGTCTCTCTAATATATTTGCATTGAAGTCTTTGTATTTGTTCAGTATGAGACACTTCTTGCATCAAAGTCCTTAATTGATATACTTGAAAGCACTGAACCACTGAACATGATAATAAGAAGCCTGTCAAAAGCCTAACACTACACTTGAGTGCAATACCCCAACTTATGGACAAGATTTGGGAATTTTCATGAAAGATGGATTTCATGAAACACCTACTTTCGGCCAAAACATTATCATTCACACAACTATACCTAAGGGTTCACTTAGTTTTTTCAGACTAAAGGAACACCTTGGACACTATATTTACTCTCTTGAAATCTTTCGTGCGCAAATCATTCACATGGATGAGCTACCATATATTTGATGGAAAATTATTAATCATTCCTTGGAGGAATCCTCATATTTATAGGCCATTGAAGACTCTACATTCAAGATCCTGATGCATTTGTGTCAGTGCACACCAGATTATTCATGATCATTCATACCTCCTTTTGAGGTCGCATTGCGCGTGCAAACCCTTTCGTGTAACCAAAACTTTTGTGCACTCCATGAATTTTCCATTTTTCAACGTTATGATCTAGAAACATGTCTTGCATGCATGTTCCCAAAAAACTTTATATATTTCATGATAAGACCAATATTTCACACACACTTCAAATATTTCACGCCCCTTCCTCTACAAAAAACATGTTTCTCCATTTCTCGATATTATGCCCAAAAAATTAGGCAAACATTAGAGAACGATGACACTTTCAATACTAATTTCGGATCAAACTATATGAACTATTTCTATGTAATCTCCATGATATTACAAGAAATGTTTGACAATATGAAAACCAATCCATTATAATCCCTTAATTAGATTGACAACAAACACAAACTGAACTCCTTTTCCAGCAACGAACAACCTTGGTTCCAATAATTATAACACACTACAGTAATTATTGTATATTTCAAGTTATGTAAGAAAATTTTCTTACCTATTTAATTATTTTTATTCATAGGTAGAAATCTAATATAGAACCTCTATAAAAAACAATACTAAATCATTAATAATTCTGAATTCAATAAACATCCAATTATTACCTTTTTATTTATTCTTTTTTAAACATTTAGCATCTATTTTTTATCCTAACACTCTCCCAAAAAGTGGGTAGGGAAATTATATGCTAAATAAATCATTCCCCATTCTATGATAAATCACATGGCCTTATATGTTTGAAATTTTATAATTAGATCCTTTTACACCATCAATATGGATATTATAAAATGAATATTACCACTCAATGCATATTATTCCTTGTTTACAATATCATTTGGATAAAATATAACCCAATAATATTAATTAAAAAAAACTTTAAATCATCTTTGCTTATTGTTTAAATACATTTTTTATAATCATAAATACCAAAATAAATTGTTTTACATATATACCAATCTTATTTGGTTATATATAGTAATTCTGTGGAATGTATGAGAAAAGTACCCAAGGTGAATCTAATACATTTGTTTCAAAATTTTAATTATGGCAATATAAATTATATGGCACATAGTCTAAAGACAATTTTTTTTTAAAATATTTTATTAAAAATGCTTCATTGATACAATTTTATAGATGAAAATTATTCCCTAATTTTAATGTTAGTAATATTGGATAGCATCTTCTTCAGCTCAAAAAATATTTCTCTATGTTTTACTAAAATATTTAATTTTTCCCTTTAATTGTTTTATAGTTAATTAGTATGTTATTTAATCTATGTTTTTAAAAGACTACTTATAGTAACAAATTTATCCATGGATTATATATTTATATATATATATATATATTTTTTATTTTTCAATTTATCTTTTGGTTTGGTCTTTCAAGGGTTAAAAAATATGTCAAATTTAATTCTAAGATATTTTTGGGAAATATTTGGACTTATTGAGGATAAATGATATCAAATGATGATTATTCCTACCATAATTGAGAGTATTTATTCACGAAGATATTTCAAAAGTGTATTAGAAATGTTGGTAAATTTATAATAAAAAATTTACTTTTAGGTACTATATAATAGTGAATTTCCCTTAATAACATAAAGGATCGCATGATATGTTGGTATAAATACAATGTAAATGTTACATTAGTTTCCAGAATATATCAAGTGAAATTATTGATATAAAGGGTTTTCAAAATGATGATGATACAAATTGAAATATTTATAAATAAAACATATATGCTTTCAACATATTCCCATTGGATATTGAGGAGTCAATATGATTTAATATGTTCAAGGAGTTTAACATTAATATTATGATTTTATATCACATTATCATTCAGTCCGACTCATTAAATATATGTTACTCACTCGTGAGCTTAGTGGGTGGGTTTTATCTAGTGGTCACATAGTGATGTGAGGAGAATTACATATTGTTGTAATAAGTTTAATAGAACCCATTATTTACCTTAAACATAAGAATGTTCAGGAGGAATATCTTATATGATATGATATAGAGTATTTTATTTTTAGTTTTTATAAAAAATTATTAATGATTTTAAGAATATAAAATTTATTATATAAAAGGAAATATCATTTTCATTCAATCGTGCTTTCTGCATATATGAATATAATGATATAATTTTCCTAAAGTTTAATAATATTTGACCTATAAAAGTTTGAATTTGAGTTATCCCAAACAGATTTTTTTTTGGATTATTATATGTTTTTGTGAAATGTTATTAATTTCATGAGTATGATTCATTTATCAAGATATTAAATATATTCATGAGGAATGAAAAGGATTCTTCACTTGATAACCTATGATGTATAACACATGGAGTGTGATACACTATATATTTGTTTTATGGGTGTTGCATTGTTAATATTTAGAGTCCATGGTACATGAGTTTATAAAGATACTATATAAGAGAACCCTCATAGATCAATATATTCATCACATAACCCTTAGGACTAAGCCAATAAGGGTATATATGGGTATATTATTGGTCATGTCATTTGATGGATCTAAACCATGATTAGATTTTTCATCTCATATTAAGAGTATGAAATATTTTGTAAAGACCCGTAAATTTCAAGGAAATTTTTTTTCTTAATTTTCTCTGGAATTTTACAAGAACGCTGTTTCTGACGGCACATGATTTCGAGGCCCGGTGTGCCCGTAATCATTTTCCGAAGTTTGGCTCGGGTACGTTCAGTGAACGACCGAGCGGATTTTCCTAAATTTTGAACCGGTTCTCGGAATTGAATTCTGAGGGAACTGATGGAATCACAGCTCCGGTATTTGCTTAGAAACGCCTCTTCCGGAGTTGCGTTTTCTCGGGTGTGGTTTTTAATTTTTGGGCTTAAAGTTAAGAAATAAAATAATGGGGTACGACAAACATTATTTTATTTCACTTAAATCCGCATAATGCTACTTAAAGGTGCTTTATCTGAGTTGAAGCGGATATGGTGGAACCCAAAATTTCCTACCCTCTTGGTAGGATATTTGTGAGGTGGGGCCCGCACGAGCCCCACCGTTTCTTTTCCTCTATGTAACGCACCCGCGAAAAACCTTTTGTGAGGTGGGGCCCTCACGAGCACCCGGAGATCAACGCGACGCCGACGCTTCTTCCGTGACGTTCTTTCCCCGCGACAAATCTTCGATCAACTGCTTGAGGTAGGAGAATTAAAATATTTTAAATTCCTTTGTGGTTTTTATCCTCAACAAGGATTTAATTGTTATAATTAAATATGTGTGTTTTCTTTAAACCTCAGAGATCGATGACACAATGCCCTTCCGCGACGACGCAACTCCCTTCCACGACGCGATGATCCTCTTCTTCCACGATGGTCAATTCCGCGAAGAACTCTCATCCGACGACAGTGACGAAGGTAGGGGTCATTTTGAAAATGATTTTACCTATGCTTGTTTTCCTCCAAGGCAAGAATGTGGATCAACCAAATTAACAAGTTGGCCCACAGATTATTATTGCGGGACATGGTTTATCAATTTTTGGGATTATGGTGTTGTTTCAAACCGCTAATGCGGTGGGTGCGGACCAACAAAAAAGTCCGAACCCACTGCCCTTTGTTCTTGGTGTGAGGAATGGCAGACGAAGACAAAACGGGCCACAGAGATGATTTTTTGATTTTTCAGTGAAGGACGAGACCCGGGATGAGCTACGGCGTAGACGGAAATGAAATCGGACCACCGGAGCAGCTCCGGTGGCCCGCAAACTCCACCGACGGCGCGGGTCGCCGGCGCGGCGGGGCCGGCGGCCGGAGGTGGCGGCAGCCGACCAGACCCGCGACCGCGTGAGTCCGGCGAGACACGGGACGCGGCTCTTCCGCGTCCGCTGACCAAGCATGGCCCCACGCGGGGCCGCTGGTCCTCTTCCCGCGGGGACAGCACGCCCCGCGGTTCCCTCGCTCGGCCGAGCTGACCCGCCGGGCCGGGTCGCGCCCCGCCGGGTCGGACCCGGAGCCGGGTTAGGCCGACCCGGTTTGGGCGGACCCAGGGGGGTTGGGCCGGGTCGGTCCAGGCCCAGACCCCCTGTTTCCGGATATTTTCGGTCTTTTGCTCATAACTTGAGCTATGGGCCTCCGAACGATGCGCTGTCAGTGGCGATGCGATCCTTGGATCGAGAAGGTCGTTTTGGTATATCACACTCAAGGTTTCGGAATACTTTGGGTTCGGCCGGGTTGGTTCATACACGAAACCAACCGGGCCCTCGGAGCGGAAACGCTCATATCTTCAGCTTCGGACGTCCGATTGACATGCCATCAATGTTGTTGAATTCCTCTAAGTGAGATGGATCATTTGGCTTACTCCGCCGAAGGTTTGGACACAGGTGGAGTATGGTCGGTTTGGTTTTTTCTTAAAAACCAACAGGGCCCCTGGGACGAAAAAGCCAATAACTCTCAGACCGGGCGTCCGAATGACGCGTCGTCTGCGACGTTGAGTTCCTGTTGACGATACAAAACATTTGGATACATCAACTCTAGACTAAGTTTCAGTTGATGTATCAGCCTCTCGGCTCGTGGAGCGGACCCTCCCGAATGAGCTTGCTGTGTGTGGGAACCCTTGAGCTGGGTGCGACTGCTACTGTGACGACGACGACTGTGCAGAGATCCTCAGTGGATTCGGCGGCGACGACTACAGCACTCAGCGATCCATTGTGGGTCAGTTCTACCGATCCTGTGTGGGTCTGATCCTGTGAGGGTCAGTGCTCAGCGGTCTTGTGTGGGCCAGCTCCTACAGATCCTGTGTGGGTCCAATCCTGTGTGGGTCATTGCGGGGGTTAGTTACCTATCGATCCATTGTGGGTCAGATCCTTGTGGGACATTGCGGGGGTTAGTCACCTATCGATCCTTTGTGGGTCAGATCCTTTGTGGGTCATTGCGGGGGTTAGTACCTATTGATCCTTTGTGGGTCCGACGGCTTAGATGAATCAGTGGCAATATCTGGTCATCCTTATCGTCATATGAAGAAGTATACCTGTGTGAGGTGAATCCTATTTTACTTTCCTTTCTGGATTGTGATGGGCTATCCTATGTGGATTTACGTTTTGCTTTCCTGTGCGGACTGGGTTTTACTTGAGCTCGGATGTTGGAGCCGAGTGAGAATTGAGGACTTAGGTATATGTGTGGGCATATACCTAAGCAGTGTCGGATGTTACTCCATGATTGTATATTTCCTTTGTGAATTATCCTTTGTGGATTCTGGGAGACCTTCGGGGGTATCGAGGTCCCTACTGAGTAGCTTATACTCACCCCTGCATGGGCTATGCCCCCACTACGTTGTGTTGGTTGCAGGCGACGGACAGCGTTGAACGTGGTTGAGGCTTGCAGAGCAGGACGGTACCTGGAGGTGGACCACTGGGTGGGACATACTCGGAGCGGACGACGGGACCCGAGGAGCAGTAGAGCTATCCGTACCCACCCATCAGGTGGGATTTCCAGTGGAAAACTCAGCGTTGTGGCTTTATATTTCAGTTACTGTTTTCCCTTTCCGGTTGTACTTTACTTTCAGTTTCGGTTTGTATACTGGCCCACTTACCTTTCCGCACTTACTGTTTTACCAATTTTTACTTAGTGTTTACTTATGCCTTCTTAATCTGTGGTGTTTTTTGTTTACTTTACAAAGGCAATGCCTTCCCTTTATTGTGATTTATGCCTTGGTGCTAGTCGCCAGCCCCTGGCCTATGGAAGGCGGGTTTGGGGTAGTCACGGCACGGGCCCCGAGGACGGGTCATGAAAAATTGGTATCAAAGGAGTTCAGTTCTACCGTGGACTCAGATCATTCTTCTATGTGAAGTAATAGTGTTAAGCATATTGTGTGTGGTTATCAGTCCAAGGAGCCCAGTGTTGGTGCGGCGGCCGACATATCCGTACACCGGGACCCTGACTTCTGATTTCTGACTTAATGCATGAAAACATTGATTGCATGTGTGTTACAAGTTTTCTTGTGATAACTTTATGTCAGCTCACCAGGTATACTGTTCTGGCCATGGCGCACCTGTTTCTTTTCAGGAAGGCCCCATGATGGCATCCAACTAGGGTTCCGAGAGTTGTACGTGACGACAGCCCGTCGAGCGACGAGGCCTCGGTACAGGGCCCTTTGACAGCTGAGGCACCGGCGGTACCTCTACCTGCCGAGCCACCGATGTTTCTAGCACCAGCCGCTGACGATGAATGTCGCCTTAGTGCACTGCATGAGTTCCAGCGCCATCGACCGCCTAAGTTCCGCTGGGAGACGGACCCCTAGGCAACCGAGGACTGGCTGGAGGTAGTGGTGAGTGTTTTTTGGTTAGTGATGACACCAGCAGACCTCATGGTGATCCTCACAGCGAGCCTACTGCACGCAGCAGTGGGCCGATGGTGGAGCTTGATACTCCAGGTGCACGATGAGGCATCTCTCCTCTGGACAGACATTGAGAGCCTCTTCCACTCATAGTTCATCCCAGCCACCCTCCGTGCGGTGCAAATCCAGGAGATTCTTCAGCAGCGTCAGGGCAGCATGACAGTCGCCCAGTACTCGGTGAGATTTACAGATCTATCGTGCTACTCGACAGACATGGTATGAGACCCATTCTTCTGGGCCCGGACTTTTGAGCAGGGATTGAGACACGATATCAGGGCATCGCTGATCTCCCTCTGCATTCCGACTCAGGCAGGAGTACTGGAGCGATCCCTTTCGATCGAGAGATTTCTTGTTGAGACTTCTCCAGTGCCGAGACCTACCGCGGGGCGACACATAGCAGAGTCTTCTGCAGCAGGCAGTCGATGGATGAATCAGGGGTCTAGGCAGACCAGACCCTCACGCAGATGACCTCAGGATAGTGGCTCAGCAGTGCGGTGCACACAGCGTGGAGCCAGTCTTTCGAGAGGTAGGTAGTGCTACACATGCGGCGCATAGGGTCACATGGCTCGTGACTTCCCGCCCCACCATGCCAAGGAGCAGCCGACAGTTGAGGGGCCACCCAGGGAGAGGCAGAGGGTCTACCGTGGTGGTCCGCAGGGAGGAGGCGGATGAGGCAGAGGAGCTGGCCGAGCAGCAGGTGGTGGGTGATGCTTTGAGGCTCTACCACCACCACCAACAGGAGGTCCACCCCGACCACAGGGAGCTGGCGGGCAGAGACAGGCACAGCTCCAGGCAGTGGAGGCCTACGACCACGACGCGCCCGAGATTGTTCGAGGTACTATCTGTGTCATTCCTCCCTTGATGCAGTTTTTATAGACACAAGAGCGAGTCACTCTTTCATAGACACTGCCATTGTTCGGAGCTCGGAGATTCCGACAGAGCCGTTGGATCGATCCTTACGGCTAGAGACTCCTACGGGAAAATACTCGACGATTACGAACTAGTTCCGGTATAGTGAACTTTCTATGGGAGGCGAGAGATTCAGCTGGTATCTTCTTGTAGTGGCGTCGAGGCCTCATGACGTCATCCTGGGCATGGATTGATTATCTAAAGTCCATGCACAGATTGACTATATTAGGCGCAAGGTGCAATGTGTACGCACTGACGAGAGCAAGTTCAACTTCACCGGCCAGAAGGGAGCCTTCATAGTACAGGATGGACTTCCGCAGAATAGAGGACAGCCCAACACTCATCAGTTGGCTTCCCTCATCCTAGGAGCATTTGACGTGTGAAGTCCTAGTTTTCCTGCAGTGGTGGATCTATACGCGGACGTCTTTCCCGACGACGTTCCAGGGATACCACCTCACAAAGAGGTAGACTTTCATATTGACCTGTACCCTAGGACCACCTCGATATCGACTCCAGCATATCGGATGGCCCCCGCTGAGCTTCAAGAGCTACGAGTACAGTTGGAGGACTTGCAGGGCAAGGGATTCATCCGACCCAGTGTTTCATCCTGGGCTTCCCCGATATTGTTCGCCAAGAAGGCGGATGGGAGATTGCGACTATGTGTCGACTATCTTTGCCTGAACCAGGTGACAGTGAGGAACATGTTTCTGCTACTGAGGATTGATGACCTCTTCGATCAGCTGAAGGGAGAACAGTGGTTCTCTAATATAGACCTCAGGTTAGGCTATCATCAGCTCAGAGTTCGGGATGAGGACGTGCAGAAAATGGCCATCAGATGTCGGTATGGCCACTATGAGTTCTTGGTTATGCCATTCGGTGTAACCAATTCTCCAGCAGTGTTCATGGGCCTCATGAACAGGATCTTCCAGCCATACCTTGATCGATTTTTTGTAGTCTTCATCGATGACATTTTGATATACTCTACGACCGAGGAGGAGCACGCCTACCACATACATTTTGTACTAGACACACTCCGAGAGCACCAGATTTATGGAATGCTCTCTAAGTGTCAGTTCTGGATACATGAGGTCCACTTCATGGGGTGCGTCATCTCTGAGGTGGGAGTTGCAGTGGATCCTGTGAAGATTGAGGAAATGCTAGCTTGGGAGCCACCTAGGAGCGTGACGGAGGTGCCGAGTTTCATGGGACTAGGTGGATACTACCGGAGATTCGTGCCAGACTTCTCCAGAGTTGCGGCACCACTCTCAGCTTTGACGATGAAGGTGAATCCCTTTGTGTGGTCAGACAGATGTCAGCAGAGCTTCCAGTAGCTGAGACATAGATTGACCAGCGCACCTATCTTGTGGTTGCCTGAGGAGGGAGTAGGGTACGTAGTCTACTTCTATGCATCAGGGAATTGACTTGGTTTTGTCCTGATGCAGGAGCGGGCAGTGATCGCCTATGGATCACATCAGTTGAGGCCTCATGAGCAGAACTACGCCACCCATGACCTGAATATAGTAGTAGTGGTTCTTGCTCTGATGAAACGGAGACACTATCTGATGGGCGAGCGCTTTACAGTCTTTTCTGACCACCACAGTCTCAGGGACATCTTCTCACAGAAGGACCTAAACCTGAGACAGCGGAGATGGCTTGAGATCCTCCAGGACTATGACTTTGAGATAGTCTATACTCCTGGTAAGGGGAACGTGGTAGCCGATGCTCTCAGTATGAGGACGGGCAATCAGCTACTTGAGGAGGTGATAGATCAGCTAGCCTCTTTGCAAATGTCCTTCGTGGATAGAGATGAAGAAACCTTCCTTCAGTCTCTCACAGTCACCCCTCCACTACTGTAGTGGGTCAGAGAGGCACAGCGTGGGGACGCTGACTGTGAGATGCGGTGTGCACAGATATCCTCAGGACAGGCACCTGATGTCTTCTCCTTTGGATCAGAGCACAACATCCTTTTTAGAGGACATACTTTAGTACCAGCCGCTTTACGAGAGGAGGTGCTGAGAGAGTTTCACACTTCTCCTTTGGCAGTACATCCTGGAGTGGCGAAGATGTACCAGGACCTCAGACAACTGCACTGGTGGCCGGGCATGAAGAAGGTTGTGGCAGAGTTCGTTTCTCGATGCCTCACCTACCCGCAGGTGAAGGCAGAGCATCAGGTACCAGCAGGCATGGTACAGCCCTTGGAGGACCCGGAGTGGATTTGGGACAGGATATCAATGGACTTCATGACTGGACTTCTACACACCTCCAGAGGTCACGACTCTATTTGGGTGATTGTTGACCGAATCACCAATTCGGTTCACTTCTTACCCATTAGAGAGCAGGGCTTAGTGGAGAGCTTGGGGTGTCTCTACGTTCAGGAGATTTTACAGCTTCACAGTATTCCATCATCTGTCATCTCCGATCGAGATTCTCGCTTTACTTCACGGCTTTGGAAGGGGTTACCGGAGGCGTTCGGGACACAGCTACGTCTGAGCACCGCCTTTCACCCTCAGGCGGATGGTCAGACGGAGAGGACCATTCAGACTCTCGAGTACATGCTCCGCGCATATGTCCTCAACTTTGGTCATAGCTAGGAGGACCACTTACCCTTGGTGGAGTTCGCATACAACAACAGCTACCACTCCACCATCGGGATGGCACCATACGAGGCATTGTACGGAAGACCTTGAAGATCTCCTTTGTGCTGGAAAGACCCTGGGGAGTCAGCACTTGTGGGACTAGAGATGGTCTGGGCCATGACAGAGAAGGTCCATGTCATCCAGGAGCGGATGAGGACAGCTCAGATCCGGCAGAAGTCTTATACTGACAGGAGGCGGAGGCCACTAGAGTTCGAGGTTGGCGACCACGTCTTCTTGCATGTCTCACCTCGACGTGGATTATAGAGATTTGGACGAGGCGACAAGTTGTCTCCATGCTTCATCAGTCCATGCCAGGTCCTCGGCAGGATTGGTGAGGTGGATTATTGCCTAGCACTACCACCTCAGTTGCACTGGGTGCACGACGTCTTCCACGTATCTCAGCTGAAGAGATACGTGCACGACCCGACACACATCATTGACCATGGGGAGATGGACGTTGATGATGGGGTGACTTTTGCGGAGGTCCCGGTGGAGAGTGAGGATTGACAGGAGCGGGTCCTACGTGGACGATCGATTCTTCTTGTGCGCATCAGATGACAGCACGGGAACCTCTAGGAGAGCACTTGGGAGAGGGAGGCTCAGTTACGTGCTCAGTACCCACATTTGTTTCCCTAGCTTATGATGTATCTTTACGGGGACGTAAATCACTGAGGTGGGAGTGATTTAAAGACCCGTAAATTTCAAGTAATTTTTTTTTCTTAATTTTCTTTGGAATTTTACAAGAACGCAGTTTCTGACGGCACGTGATTTTGAGGACCGGTGTGACCAGAATCATTTTCTAAAGTTTGGCTCGGGTACGTTCAGTGAACGAACGAGCGGGTTTTTCTAACTTTTTAACCGGTCCTCGGAATCAAATTCCAAGGGCACCGATGGAATCGCAGCGCCGATATTTTCTTAGAAACGCCTCTTCCGGAGTTGCGTTTTCTTGGGTGTGGTTTTTAATTTTTGGGCTTAAAGTTAAGAAATAATATAATGGGGTACGACAAAATTTATTTTATTTCACTTAAAGCCGCTTAAAGTCACATAAAGCTGCTTAAGCTGAGTTGAAGCTGATAGGGTGGAACACAAAATATCCTACCCTCTTGGTATGATATTTATGAGGTGGGGCCTGCACCAGCCCCACTGTTTCTTTTCCGCTAAGTAACGCACCCGCAAAAACCCTTTTTAATGAAAGTCAACTGGGGTGTTTTCCTAAACAATTAAACTCACCTATTAATTGGGCGGTTAAGTTCATTGAGATTAATTTTATGAATTAATTTGTTCGTTTCATAACCTGTTTTTCAACCGTTGGCATATTAATAAAATAAGACCAACACAGCTTTCTTCTAGGATGCGATTTGTTGAGAGGATTTGGTGATTATGTGCCTTCATCCTCCTTCGCGAAGAACACGAAGAACACGAAGAACACCGACCTCCGATGAAGGGCGACGAAGAACTCACAACCCCCAGAGATCGACATGATGCTGACGCTTCTTCCGCAACGTTCTTTCCCCGTGACAAATCTTCGATCAACTGCTTGAGGTAGTAGATTTAAAATCTTTTAAATTCCTTTGTGGTTTTTATCCTCAACATGGATTTAATTGTTATAATTAAATCCGTGAGTTTTCTTTAAACCTCAGAGATCGACGACGCGATTCCCATCCGGGACGACGTGACGCCCTTCTGCAATGCGACGATCCTCTTCTTCTGTGACGGTCAATTCGGCGAAGAACTCTCGTCCGACGATAGCGACGAAGGTAGGGGTCGTGTTGAAAATTATTTTACCTACGATTGTTTTCCTCTAAGTCAAGAACGTGGATCTACCAAATTAACAAGCTGGCCCACGGATTATTATTACGGGATGTGGTTTATCAATTGCTGGGATTATGGTGTTGTTTCAAACTGCTAACGCGGTGGGTGCGGACCAACGAACAAGTCCGAACCGACCACCCTTTGTTCTTGGTGTGCAGAACGGAGGACGGCGACAAAATGGGCCGTAGTGACTATTTGTTGATTTCGTAGTGAAGGACAGGACCCGGGATGAACTACGGCGCATACGGAAATGAAATCGGACCACCGGAGTAGCTTCGGTGGCACGCGAACTCCACCGGGGGTGCGGGTCGCCAGCGCGGCGGCACCGGCGGCCGGAGGCGGCGGCGGCCGACCAGACCCGCGACCGTGCTGGTCCGGCGAGACACGGGACGTGGCTTTGACGCATCCGCTGACTAAGCGCGGCCCCACGCGGGGCCGCGGTTCCTCTTCCCGCGGGGACAGCATGCCCCGCGGTTCCCACGCTCGGCCGCTTGGCCGAGCCGAGCCGAGCCGACCCGCCAGGTTGGGTCGTGCCTAGGCCGGGCCGGGCCACCCTGGCCGGGCCGGGTCGCGCCCAACCGGGTCGGCCCCGGACCCGGGTCGGGTCGACCCGGTTTGGGCCTCCGAACAATGCGCCGTCATCGGCAATGCAATCCTTGGATCGAGACGGTCGTTTTGGTATATCACACTCAAGGTTTCAGAATACTTTGGGTTCGGCCGAGTTGGTTCGTCCACGAAACCAACCGGGCCCTTGAAGCGGTAACGCTCATATCTTGAGCTTAAGACATCCGATTGACGTGCCGTCGACTTTGTTGAATTCCTCTATGTGAGACAGATCTTTTGGATTACTTTGCCCGAGGTTTGGACGCAGGTGGAGTATGGCCGGGATGGTTTATCCTTAAAAACCAACCAAGCCCCTAGGAAGAAAAAGGACACTATCTCTCAGACCGGGCGTCCGATTGACGCGCCGTCTACGACGTTGAGTTTTTGTTGAAGATACGGAACTTTTGGATACATCAAATCTGGACTATGTGTTAGTTGATGTATCAGCCTCTCGGCTCATGGAGCGGACCCTCCCGAACGAGCTTGTTGTGTGCGGGAACCCTAGAGCTGGTTGCGACTACTACTGTGACGATGACGACTGTGCAGAGATCCTCAGTGGATTCGGCGGCGACGACTACAACACTCAACAATCCTTTGTGGGTCAGTGTAACCGATCCTATGTGGGTCCGATTCGGTGTGGGTCAGCGCTCAGCGGTCCTGTGTGGGCCAACACCTACAGATCCTATGTGGGTCTGATCCTTTGTGGGTCAATACGGAGGTTAGTTACCTATCAATCCTTTGTTGGTCAGATCCTTGTAGTTCATTACGGGGGTTAGATACCTATCGATCCTTTTTGGGTCATTGCGGGGGTTAGTACCTATCGATCCTTTGTGGGTCCGACGGCTTAGATGAATCAGTGGCAATATCTGGTCATCTTTATCGTCATATGAAGAAGTATACCTGTGTGAGATGAATCCTTTTTTAAATTCCTTTGTGGATTGTGTTGTGCTATCCTATGTGGATTTACATTTTTATTTCCTGTGTGGAATGGGTTGTACTTGAGCTCGGATGTTAGAGCTGAGTGAGAATTGATGACTTTGGTATATGTTTGGGAATATACCTAAGCAGTGTCGGATATTACTTCGTGATTGTATCTTTCCTTTGTCGATTATCCTTTGTGGATTCTGAGAGACCTTTGGGGGTCTCAGGGTCCCTACTGAGTATCTTATACTCACCCCGACATGGGCTATACCCGCACTACGTTGTGTTGGTTGCAGGCGACAGATAGCGTTGATCGTGGTTGAGGCTTGCAGAGCAGGATGGTACATGGAGGTGGACCACTGGCCGGGACATTCTCGGAGCAGACGGAGGGACCCGAGGAGCAGTGGAACTATCTGTACCCACCCTTTAGGTGGGATTTCCAGTGGAAAACTCGGCGTTACGGCTTTACTTTTTAGTTGATGTTTTCCCTTTACAGTTGTACTTTACTTTCAGTTTGGGCTTGTATACTGGCCAACATACTTTTCCGCACTTATTCTTGTACCATTTTTTACTTAGTGATTACTTCTGCCTGCTTACTCTGTGGTGTTTGTTGTTTACATTACAAAGGCAATGCCTTCCCTTTGCCGGGATTTACGCCTTGGTGCTAGTCGCCAACCCCTGGCCTATGGAAGGCAGGCTTGGGGTAGTCACGGAATGGGCCCCGAGGACGGGTCGTGACATATTTTCCCCTAACTGAGATAGAATAAGGAAATGTATAGTATTGGAACCAATTTTATTTTGTGATGGTTTTTCTGTTCATCATTTGAATCCCAAAAAACATGGTTTTCATGATGGATGATGGATTGTACATAACTGATCGAAAATTATTAATTTATTACATGGTGTTGTCCACATAATGATTTTAGGAGATATTAACATTGATGACCATATTTAAAAATAAAAAAGAGAAACATTTTTATATTTATATATTATGGTTATGGGTTTTAATGTAGGTTTGACAAAATTATGTGGAATTAGATGAAAATGGAGATGAATGATTTTTTGAAGTTGGAATATATATTGTGGTAAATTTTTTGCGATAAATATCGTGGTCATTCCATTTTAAATAGTGTAATTATAGGTACCATGATTCCACGTATCTGAAATCATTTTTTATCATTGTAAATTTCAATTCTATTTTCAGTCAACATTTTTTGGGGAATATTATTGATACCTTCCCTAAAATATAGGGGTCCTTTGTTACTCAGTTTTATTTCTTGATATATATTTTTTCTTCCTAATATTTATCATTCATTTCATATGTAATAAATTATTTATTTCTAAAAAGATAACATTTTCATTATAATATTCAATATTATTTTGTTATATTCCTTAATAAAAATTAATTTTTTTATGAATAATGCACATCCTCTCTAACTATACTTTAGCACTTTAATCCAAATTATTTTGTCCTACCAATGTTCTACATTATTATTTAGAAACGGTAATATGTATTATACCTTATCAAAATAATTATACTACTAAAATATTTTCAATATGATTTTTTATATTCATTAAAAATTGTAGTTTTTCAAAAAAGACAGTTTAAAATATACTAAGAAGTAGGGACATCCCATTAAAAATAAAATATTTTATCATAACCATGACATAACATATCGATATTTTTTATTTATATTCAAGGATATATTATTTATGATTTATTTTAAATAATTTTTTTTTCGAAAATATTCACTTCTAATTTCTAAAAATTACATTTAAAAGTGACCTATAACATTTTATTTTACTAAAATGTCAATAAATGTTTTATGAAGAATTTTTTTACAGTTAGATTCATCTTCATCTTTAACACGAAATGATTGATCTAAAATTGGGTTATATTTTATCAATAACTCTAAAAATTGTCAAATTCTAATTAACTTTATCTTGTAGAAATAAGATCTATACCTACGGTTTTGGGAAAATCGTTGGTATAGTTCACTTATATAGGCCTATACAAATGGGTTGGCCAAAACCATTGGTATTGGTAACTAATTTGTACATATACCAACAGTTTGGGACAAACTGTCGGTATAGGGCAGACCTATACGAACAGTTTGGGGAAAACTATTGGTATATGTCACTTATATGGACCTATGCCAACGGGTTTGGCCAAACCGTTTGTATAGGTCCATAATAGAGACATTATACCAATGGTTTTCCCCAAACCATTAGTATAGGTCCCCCCTATACCAACAATTTGTCCAATACAATTGGTATAGGTCCCAATATCAAAGAATCTATACCAACGGTTCTCAAAACCATTGGAATAGGCCTATACCAATGGTTTTGAGAACTGTTGGTATAGATACAAGTATTTTTTATGGAATATTCTTACAAATAACGTTAAATAAATCTAATTTTAATATATTTATGATAATAGATATATATATATTTATGAAATTATGTTCAAAAAAGTCATGTAAGGTTATTGGTAAGGTCCTTCAATCAAAAAGTGGACGTACTGGGATCAAAACCAACCGAATGCTTCTTTTTAGAAATACAATTCCCAATGGTTTTATGGAACCATTGGTATAGATTATTCATATTAATTATACCAAAGGTTTTGAAAATTCTTGGTGTAGGTCTATACAAACGATTTTTGGAAAACTGTTGGTATATAACTATCCCCACGGCTTACATGGACACGGTTCTCCAAACCGTTGGTATAGGATACACCAACAGTTTAAAGGCCTATACAAATGGTTTCAAACCATTTGTATATGATATTTTTTTTCATGTGTTTTGAGGGATTTAGCTTATAGTAATAAAAAACCTAATTCGATATGTCTTATTTTGCGATTTCATTCAGATGGGATTTTATTATAAAATTAATTTTCATTTATTTTAACATTCTTCAATGATTCTTAATCTATATTTAGATATTATCTAATGATACTATCCATATTCATTCTAAAGATAGATTATGATCATTAAAATCTCTTTATTCAATGGGGAATTTATTAATATATCATTTGTTTTCTATTACAAAATGGGATATTACTGATTATTAAGGAAATAATTAATATGTATTGTTATTAAAATCCATATTTGCTGAATTAATTATACATAATTAAGTGATCATCGGATACCTAAATTTTTTAAACATCAATACATCGATAAACATGTTGAGACCATCTAGATTGGGTATCATGGTTTATGGCTACCAAAAAATTAATGTTAACTTGAGAAGGGGCATTGACAACAAGTATATGTTGTTTAAGATAATTTATTTCATAGAACAAGGCCCTGATAGTAAGGTCATGATTCATAAAATCTTGATTTCATGTTTTATGTAATTAAATTAGATGTATTACATTATACATCCTATAACAAAAAAAAACTACTTATTACTATCCATTTTATATATTTAATTCCATTTCTATCCATAAATATATCATTCTATCTATTTAAATCGAATATATAAATATTTTTATTATTTATTCATTATATATAATCTTTTACATGTTGAATATATGATAATTCATGTTGTATTCAACCACTAAATAAGATTCTCAGCTCACCCCTTCATTTTTTCCCATTACACATGAAATTTTATTCTGGTATGTGATTAAAATGATGTATTGCGTAGAGAATTTTTGGGGAGGTGTTGAAGACACTATACCTCTTAATTCTTGAGTTGTGTAATAACGAGTTTAATTTTTTAAAATAATATAATATTAGGCATAAGAATTATGTAGCTATAGTTGGTATCAATTTCATGATTTTTTATTTAAATTGTATCCTTCTCTAGGAGTATGGGTATGTGGTTCTTGAGATTGTATCAGAGTAAGGATTATTTGTTTTTAGGGATCAATAATAGGTTATAAGATAATAAAACCTAGATAATATGTCTTTGTATAAGAAAACATCCTGATGTTTTGAAAAAATATTTTTATGTAGTTTCTTATAAATTAAATCCTGATCTTGATACTAGATTTCGAATGTGGTTATACATCAGATAAACCTAGGGGTAATCACCATAAATAAGGATGATTATGTAGTATCTCCAAAAGGAATCATGAATTTCATTATGGATTATAAATTTAATAATTTATAAATATGAATGGAAATTCACAATGTCTATATTTATGTAATATAGTATATTACATGCCCACAGTTGATCTAATGAGCATGTGGTAAAGAGTTAAAATTTATTTAATAATAATGACATAAATTTATGTTAAATTCAAATAAGATAAATCTAAACTACCATGTATTTGGATTTTTGAAGAAGGTGGGGGAAGAAAATAAAAATAAAAGTTCTAAGAATATGATATTTGGGTTCTTATATTAATGATTATAAAATTAAATTAATTAAAATATTTATTTTCATAATTAAGTCTAATAAATTATAATTGTCATGGTAATTACTCTCTCTCTATAAAAAATAACACTTTACAAATAGTCTTATAATTCAGTTTATTAGTAAAAGGGATGATCTAAAACCATGTTTAAACATATTAATACACCAACACAGTGGTCATAGAGAAGGCCTAGTTCTAGAGATTGTAGTATTGAAAAGCTCCTTAATTACCATAAAATGGACATGCTATGAAACTAATTGATAATGTTAAGAGAGTTTGAATGAAAAATAAAATCAATAATTAAAAAGAAAACAAAAAAATAATTAATATAATTCTGATTGAAATTATATTTTCTCATGTTTGAAATCACCCCTTATGCTAGCCATGAGATGGAGGAAAATAAATAATGTAAAACACTAAAAGAGATTTGGATTAATCATGGTGAAGGAATCTGACTTGTGCAACATAGTGCCCCAAGATATATTATCAATTAATATATACACTGTCCTTCACCTTATATTTACAAGTTATAGTGCCCCCTGAGCATAATAGATTCCATAAAATCATACATTGTATCTTCCTATGTTAACTAAAGGTTTTAACAAATCAATAAATGTAGGGAATGCCAAAAAATTATAAAAACTATCAGGTTCTTGATCCTATCATCCACTTTCTTAGTTTGAAAAGGTATTTAATTCAATGACCATTTAGGATCCACCTCGACTTGAGTTTACCATTTCCTTGTTCATGACATGTGTTTTTTTTCAAATTTGTAGTATTATCAGGAGTATCGCGCCATGAATTTTCATGCTATATAGTTTACTTTCATTATTATTTTATTATCCTTATATCATGCATTTTTTATGAATTCATTATCATTAATATGTTATTCTTGATGTAAATGGTAGTTTCATATAATAGTAAGAATTTTCCTCTAGAATATTCAATTCCAGGCCTCCAAATCGATCCATAACTTATCCCATGTCATGAATCCTTTTCTTATCATTAATTCCATCTCAGTTTTCTCATTTATATTCCTTTGAATTTTTCATACATGTATTCTTCAACAATATAATAAAATATTACATATCAAGGAACGATTTGTCACATTAATTTCCATAATAAATATATTTTTTATTTAAATAAATACGCATTAAATATAGCTATCAAATCCAACCACATATAAACTAATGCTTTTCATTAAGAATGAATTATCAATAAATTATAACGGATGATATTTCTACAATTATTCAAAAAAAAAATTCAATAAAATTATGTGTTCAAATGGGAATTAAATTTTCAGGCTTCAAAAAAAAAATTTCATCAACTTTTCATTTTCCATGAAATAAGTCAAAAATGTTTTTTTCTTTTTATCTTTTGAATTGACCATACCTCTTAATTAGTCTATTCATTTTCTTGAATTCATAATTAATGTTCATGCCACTTGAAATTTACCTAACGGTGATTTATTTTTTTCACTCATCATTAAGGTAATAAATGTAAATAGAATTTTTCTTATACCATGAGTCACACTCCTTACCAAAATCTTACAATGAATCTACTTTCTCATCCCTATAGAGAAAAAATTCCCAAATAACATTGAGGAATTAATTATTTTGATCAAATGACTTTGAGGATTTCGATTAGATAGAAAAAATATATAGAAAATGTAAATCCAAAAATGAGGTTAATTTGTAGAGTAAATTTGATTATAATAAAAAAACACTCAATAAAAAATTCTATATTTACAATTACATCTCCCATTTTATACAAAAACTAAAATAATGGTCATATTTTAATGATATATACTAAATAATGCAACATATTGTAAATTTTTTTGAAATTTGTGTTTAGACAAGTCTCACATCTACCACACTACCAAAATTGATAAAAATAATTGGTAATATAAATGGTGATTTTTGAAACTCTAAAACTCAACCAATTTTTGATTTTTTTGAATATTTTTTATTTTTTAATGACGTGTAAACATTATTAAAAATAGAAAAATTGTCATAAATCTTCCCAATTACCCATGAATACAATCCCCCACTTATTAATTTCATGACACACATCCCTCCAACCCTAGAACCATATTCAACTCCCTCATTATTTTATAATCATTAAAAATATATAGAGTAGTGTAGAAAAGAATAAGATAGGATTATAATATGGATCTTACCTAACAAGTTTTATATGGATATTATGGGCTTAATAATGATCAATGTAATGTTAAGTCTCATGATAAGTTCTAATAAAAAATATAACATAATTACATTAAAACAAAATTTATAAAATCCTAGCTTCCACAAGATGAAAATAATGTTTTATGAGTTAGAATGACCAAGTATCTCAAGAAATATTCTCAAGAAATGAATTTGAAAAATTAGGATTCGAAAATTTCTTGGGATTGAGGATATGTAATTGAGATAATCAGTTTTATAAATTAAAACAAAAAATAATGAAATCTATAACATGTTTTGATTTTAAAATATTGGAAAATCTACTAAAAAATTAATTAGAAAAATTAACCAATCCACTAAATCATGATTTTTCACATCAAAATCCTTATATTTATCTTTATATATTAATTAAAACATCATTATCATTCAATTTTTTTGAGAAAGAAATTTAAAATATGACATGGTAGTTATCATTAAGAAGTGTTTTTTCTCATCTATCAAGAAATCATAAAAAAAATTGACGATTGGGGAATGCATTTTTAATTAAGGTTACTTAAGAAGAAATGTGATGGAGTAATGGAAAATTTCTAAATTTCATACTCATACACCGCTATTCCATAGTGTACATCAGTGTATGACTATAATGTTTGACTCGTTCCATATTATTATTGTTTTCACTAATTTTTATTCCACCTCATGCCTTCATTATAGAAATAAAAAATTAAAATCATATAAGCACATGGTCCATTAAATAAAGTGGAAAAATATAATGGTTAATTGAAACTAAATTCCTAATATAAAATTAATTTCTATAAAATGATGATAATTCTAAGGTTCTAGAAAGTAGTAAAAAACAAGGGTTGCCTCTGGGAAGCTATCCTTTTTTGTTACTATTTTTGGATCAACCTTAAATATGTAAGATGATAGGTGAATAACTCAAATATAACCTTATTGGTTTAACATAATCTTAAATTTTAAGACCATAAAACAAAAATAATCACTTCATCATTGAAATTGATTATAAATTCTAAGGAGGTGACTAAAATATAGATAAATTACAGATAATTAAGAATAATTTCTATGCTATCCAAACATAGTAAAATAATCATTCTTACAAATTCTAGTTTTAGTTTTTTAAATTCTATAATTAATTATTTGTGTTCCAAATCCATCTCCTCTTATTTTTATTTGGCCTATTTTTTCTAGTTCCACCATATAGATAGTGAAGAGTGAAATAGAATCATATTATTCTTCATCCTTCTACCCTTGAAATTTATAGTAAATTCCATTATGAATATAGAAGTAGTACTCTTATATTATTATTCTAGTTTATATTTTTCTTCAGTTTCTTTTTCTTCTTCATTTTAATCCATTATTTTTTCTTTGAAAATATATTTATGTGGAAATCAGTATCTAGATTTTCATAGGTATTTCTAATGGAGTTATTGGGTTATCCATTCCTATAAGAACATATCTTTCAGAGGAGACTTCTTTTTCATCCAGGAATTCAATTGTGAGGGTGTATTCCAAATAGGAAAATTCTTATTTGGTCTTTAGGTTTACCTTATTTTTTTCTCCATGCTTAGTAGCTATATCATATTTTTCATCGCGAATGGATTCATCATCATCAACTAATTTTGTTTTACCATATACATAATTAGACTCCTTATACATTCAATCTAGATCATTTTACACCATTTTTAGAACAAATTCTATGTCATAGTGCTTTTCCATAGTGTTGATCAGGTATAACTTTGTTGCATTTGTCTCTAAACTTATTAGGATTGTTATCCTATTTTATTAATTTTGGTAAAAAATATCTACCACTTTAATTTATGGTTTCTCATGATTGGTCAAGATAATATTTTCCCCTAACATCACAAATAATAATATCATTCATAATAAAATATATAAATAGAAATCAAAATGAAAAACTAATCGAAAACCATGAAAAAAGAGACAAGAAAAGTATTTTTCAAAATTATTAAATTAAAATAATCTCTACACCGATCCCTGAAAACACACCAAAAAATTGTACCACCCAAAGACATCATCAATTCGATTGGGGATTCCAAATTTAATAATTCAGAAACACAAACAACAATTCACTAAATATATATTTATGTAGTACATGATATTTCTTGTTTGAGATCGATCTAACAAGAAAATGGTGGAGAATAAAAAATTAATTTACTTACAAAGACTTTAATATATGTAGTAAAATAAGAAAATAAATTTAAAATACCTTGAATGTATATTTTTTATGAATGTAAGAGGAAAAAATTAAAACTAGTTTGTGAAGAATATGATATCTAGGTTAATTTATTAATTTTTATAATGTTTAATTAATTAATCCTATCATTTTCAGAATTACATATAAGAAAATACAATGGTCATTGTAACTACTCCCTCACATAAATTACTCTTTTTGAATATTCGTATACATTTTTTTATTAGTGAGTGAGGCGCCCTAATACCAATTTAAAAGATATAATTCAACTAACTTAAGGGCCATATATAAGGGATAGTTCAAGATATTTAATTATATAAATCCCACATAATTAATATAAAATGGCCATGATATGAAAATAATAGATAAATAGAGGGAATATAGTTTTAATGGAAAATTCCAAATTTAATAAAAAGTAACCAATACATAAAATAATACAATTCCACTTCAAAAAATATCTTCACATGGAAGAAATTACACCCTCATTCTAGACTTGAGTGGGTGGGAAAATAAGAAAAGAAATCACAAAAACAAATGTAGGGTTTTCTTGGTGAAGGAATCTAAATTGTGTAGCATTTCACCCTATGATCTAGTCTCCCATGCCTTATAGGTTCTCCTCGGTCATATATTTATAAGAAAAAATGGGTCCCCAAGTGTCATTATTTCTATAAAATCATACATTGAGTCCATACAAGTCAAACTTATGGGTTATATGATCATTGAATAAAAATATAAAGAATAAATTATAGAAATTTGGACGTTCTAGATCCCATCCACCACATTCTTAGCATGAAAAAGGGTGTCACACTATAAAAATTCAATTTATACCCCCCACATGAGTTCTTTAGGCCTTGTTCACAAAATTGTTTTTTTGAAATTCATAGTGTGACAGGGAGAGTTACACCTAGAATTTTTGGTATCTTCTCTCAATATTCATTTTTATTCATCTCTCTTGACTTAATGGATATTTTATGAATTTTACATTGTAAATATGTTATTCATGATGTGAATAGTAGTTTCTGGTTTATACGTCTACTTTTAAACACGAATAATTAATTTCAAGCATCAGACTCAATCCTTGAAAAATCTCATACCATGATGAATTATTATTATCATGAAATAAATCTCCCTTTAATAATTTTCTTACATTTAATTTATTTCTCATGTATCCCACCACAAATGAATAAAATATTTAATACCTGAGCATGATTTATCAATTAATTTCCCAAATCATTTATATTTTATTTAAATACATATGAATAAAATGTAGCTATCATGAAACATTATCTCAATACTTATTCAGTGCATGAAGTGTTTTCCCAAGACTGGACACTAGGGTTGACACACCCAAGGGAAATATTATTGATAATCATATAATCATTATGAACCATTATAAGGGATTAATTCATCATTATTTTGGGGATTATGTTATGATGTATGAGAGAACCCATCTTCAATTATCCTAGGATAAACTAAATGAGTTATTAGTAGATATAATTATATCATTTCTAAACCTAAATTAAAATAGGTGGCAATGAAATTGTCATAGGAGTAAACTCCTTAATATTGAGTCTTAAAAATATTATGAACATTTACTCTGATTTTATTGAATATTTTCCAAAACATTTGGTTTTGTATTTGTTTTGAATTAGGATCATGAAAATAAATCATTGAAATGTATGTCTCTTTAAATCCATATGTTTTGTTATCCAACAATGAAATATTATTTTGTACAAATGCTTATGACAGATGGGAATATAAACATATGTTTATAAAAGGCTATGTTTTCTATTCATACCAATGTTACTAAGGTCAATAAATAATTATAAAAATATATAAATCCTTATATGTGTTATTGTTAGGTCCACATGGATGAATACCCTAAGAGGGGAGTGAATCAAGTATGACTAATTTAAAATTAATGCCCGTTCTGATCTTGTTTCGCTGTTGAGCAAAACTCTCTTCTCTCTTTTTCCTATAGCACAAAGTAAATAGAAAGCGAAGTATGCACAGGACACAACAATTTTACTTGATTCACCGCAAAGGGCTACGTCCAAGGAGCATACGCCGACAAGTTCCCAGTCGTACCAAATTCCACTAATCTTCACTAGCTGTGGATTACAAGGTTCGGGATAGATCACTTCTAAGCCCAGGCTCACTGCCTTTACAAGTTTAGGGTCAACTCACTGCTTTCCCAAGGGTCACTCTATGTTTCTCTCTCTCTCTGGATCACTTCCGGTTGAGAGGATCGCCTTCTTCCTCTTCCTAAGCTCACTGCTCTTGGAAGGAATCCACTCACAGTTTATAGACCTTTAGGTCTATTCATTTGCATGAATGAATGCATTTTCCTCTGTGTGTAAGTGCTCTGTTGAAATAAAACTTTCACCCGTAGATGAATATCTCTTTGAACTGAAGGTATCGGGCTACGTACCAGCTTCCATGCAGTCCGAGAAGCACCGCTGGAACAAAAACTTACTTGGCGCGCAAGTCAATCTCGGCGCGCAAGTATCGGCGCGCAAGTCACAACGGGCGCGCAAGTCCTCCTCAGACACTTGCGCGACTCAAGCTTCCTCAACTCTAAACTTGTGCGACTCTCTTCCTTTTACGCCCAAACCAATATTGGTGTGCAACTACCAACCGGAATGAAACTTCTAACACTGGCGCACAACTTCAACTACTGGCGCGCAAATTCACCTGCGCAACCCACACTCACCACTTGCCCGACCACCACACCTGCGCAACGGGAGATCTGATTTCTCAAAGTGTTGAACTCCGTTAAAAATGAGGAGGGGTGGTCCAATATTTATAGGCAATCTGACCACCCTGCGCGACAACGCGCAAGTCACCTACGCGACCCAGTTTCGGCGCGCAAGTCTTCTGTCCTTTTGGACACTTGCGTGACCAACTCCCAAACTTGCGCGAACCTACTTCCGTTAACATATTTTGATCTTCTGATCTTGAAAAACATATGGCGCGCAAGTTTCCTATTCTCCAAGTCCTTGGAGCGCAATTCCTTTGGCCAAAAACACTTTTCTTTATTTGCCGATTTTCAGGCCCTAATATTTGGCAAACACTGGAAAACAGTGCCACCTTGTATCTGTTCTTTTGTACCGCCTCCAGATCATCCATTCCTTTTATCGACGTTCTTGAATCAAACATGGATCGTTGACCTCAGCTCTTGAACTCGACATTCCACCATGAAATCCTCTTTGTCAACAAATTTTTATGTCATTGTTTTGATTTGTCATCAATCACTACTCAGATGTCCACTTTGTCAACAAACACAATCACCTCAAAAAAGCTTCAATGATACCTTGAGGGATTTTTTTCCCAACAATACCCCCCTTTGGGTTTGTTGACAACTCTTCCAAAACAAAGATACGTCGTTGATTCTTCAGCCTCCATTCGCCTCATTGCGATTATGATAGCGATCAAGGATTTACTGAACACATTCTCTAAGCCCACATGAGCATTTCTCGGCGTGATAAACAAGTGTAAATGAAAATTTCATCAATGAATCACTTTATCTCTGACATCCAGTGTTGACAACAAACTGATACCAATTTTTACTAAACTGATACCAATTGTTGATGGATTTTTTGGAAGACCAATGTTTGGTTTGGAAATAGTCTTACCACTTTCCAACACCACTCTTCTGCTTTTATCACGATCCTCAGCTGTCGTGATATCTATTATTTGATCAATCACTTCTAGTATCGTCAGATTTAATACACTCCCCATTTCTCATTGCTCTCCCCTTTCTGGATGCTCCACCTGTTAGCGTATCCCCGTATCTATCATGATTTGTCAAATAGCCACGCTGTCTCCCAATCACTATTTTCTCCCCCTTTAACAAACACTCTTATCTCCCCCTTTTTCAACGACCCAAAGGTCAATCCTTTGTAGGCTGTAACAGAGTAGAGAACACAAATAAGCACATTAGGGAAAAAGTCATCATACCTCAGGGAGAGGGGGGGAGGGTCCCACATCCACACTATTTCAAGTGCGGGGAATCGACTGAACTCCCAGAGCCAGTCGATGCCTCTCAAAAGCTTCCTTGGGTAAGGCCTTTGTCATAATGTCTGCAACCTGTAGCACTGTAGGCACATACTCGAACTTCACGATGCCCTGCTCAACTTTCTACTTGATGAAATGATACTTGATCTCAATGTGCTTCATCCTGGAATGATGGAAATTATTTTTTCTAAGATTTATAGCACTTGAGTTGTCACACTGGATTCCGATCGGAGACTTCACTTCAACTCCCATATCTTCAAGCTGCTGCTTCATCCACAATAACTGTGTGCATTCTTGAGTGGCTGCAATATACTCAGCTTCTGCGGTGCTTAATGAAATGAAATCCTGCTTCCTGCTCAACCATGAAATACATAATCCGCCAAGATAAAATGCACCTACAGATGTTGATTTCCTGTCATCTGCTGAACCGGCCCAGTCTGCATCAGTATATCCCAATAATTCTATCTGAGACTTGCCGTTATATGTCAGCCCGAAGTCCACTGTGCCCTTGATATACCGAAGTATTCTTTTCACTGCAAGAATGTGAATTTCCTTGGGATTACTTTGATATCTCGCTGCTTGGCATGTGGAGAAAACAATATCAGGCCTTGTCGCGGTCAAGTACAACAGACTTCTGATAATTTTCCAATATTCTGTGATATTAACTGCCTTTCTATCCTCATCTTTTGATAATCTCATCCGGGTTGCAACTGGAGTCTTCATCTCCTTGAAATTATCCATTCCAAACCTTCTTAGAACCTCCTTGTCATATTTGGATTGAAAAATAAAAGTTCCATTACTTCCTTGTGTCACCTGAAAACCAAGTAAAAATGTTATCTCTCCAATCATTGACATTTCAAACTCATTTTTCATGAATTCGGAGAACTGTCTGCATTGAGCTTCATCTGATCTGCCAAATATTATGACATCAACATAAACCAGCACCATCATCCCTTGATTACTTTCATTACTAAAATAGAGATTGTAATCAACTCCTCCATGATGAAAACCAAGCTTCTTCAAATAATGATCAAGCCATGAGTACCATGCTCGTGGTGATTGTTTCATCCCATACAATGCCTTCTTCAGCCTGCAAACTTTGTTCTCATCCTAATGAATAAGAAAACCATCTGGCTGCTCAATGTACAACTCTTATTCCAGAACCCCATTCAAGAATGCAGATTTGACATCCATCTAGAACACTTTAGACTTTCTTTGCACTGCTATGGCCAAGAGTAATCTAATTATCTCCAGCCTTGCAACTGGTGAAAATGTCTCATCAACATCTATTCCTTCGATCTGAGAGTACCCCTTGAACACTAGTCGTGCTTTGTTTCGAATCACAGTTCCATCTTCATTCATATTGTTGCGATAAACCCATTTAGTCCCAATAACATTCTTGTCAGCTAGTCTCGAAACAATCTCCCACGTCTGGTTCTTCTCAATCTGATTAAGCTCTTCATTCATAGCTTGATCCCAGTTTTCATCTTCAACTGCATCAGAAATACATTTCGGCTCCACCTGAGATAAAAACGATGTCTGCTGTAATGACTTCCTTCTTCGAGTCTAAACTGGTGTTGTCTGGTCACCAATGATATTTTGCCTATCAATTTTAGCTCGACTCTTTGGCTTCCTTGTAGATATAGACGTGACACTTTCTTTTTCATCATCATTATCTTCTTCTGAGTCAGCCTCTGCAACTTCTGCCCCCCCTGTGTTGCTTTCCTCATCATCACTTTCATCCGTGAACTGTTCACTGGATCGTTGAGTGTTCTGTTCATTTTCAACTATAGTGACATCATTGCTCTCAACGATTTTTCACAGCCCCTTGTTGAAGCATTTATATGCTTTACTTTTCCCTGAGTAGCCAAGAAATATCCCTTCATCTCCTCGTGCCTCAAACTTCCTATGATTTTCATTGTTGAGAATGAAACACTTACTTCCAAAGATTCAAAAGTATTTCAAAGTTGGCTTCTTTCTATACCATAGTTCATACGGAGTCTTCCCTTGCTTCGGACACAACAGAGACCTGTTTGAAACATACACTGATGTTAAAATGGATTCCTTCCAAAATATCTCTGGTAGGTCCTTATCAATAAGAATTGTTCTGGCCATGTTGTTGATGATCGGATTTCTTCTTTAAACCACTCCATTCTGTTGGGGAGTTCTTACTGATGATACTTGATGCCTTATCCCATGTTTCTCGAGATAGTTTTCAACCTGACTGTTTGTAAATTCTGTACCGTTGTCAGTACAAAATTTCAGGATGTTCTGCCCAAGCATCTTTTCTGATTCCCTCCCATACTACTTTATACAACTAAACACCGCTGTCTTATGGGTAATGATGAATACCTAGGCCATTCTGCTATAATCATCAATGAAAAGAACATATTACCTTTTCCCATTTATAGCTCGTGGTGAAATAGGTCCACATACGTCAGCATGAACCAATTCGAGCACTCTATTTGATTTTGGTTCCTTTGGCCTATATGCCTTTATGATGATCTTTTCTTTTTGGAAAGCATCACACGTATGAGTGCGATCACGTGATAGTTTGGGAAGGTCTCTAGCAGCATCACATTTTACGAGATCCTCCATAGATGGTTGGCATAGATGACCAAGTCGCTTATGCCACAGCTGGTTTTCTTCCTCTCTGGATAAAAGACAAGTACATTCTTCCCCACCGACAAGGTAGAGATTTCCCTTTGACCTTTTTCACTGTAGAACAGCTGCTCCATCTTTTCCTTTCACAACATATATCTTCTTGGTAAATTGGATAGATTTCCCAGAGTCACATAGTTGACTGACACTGAGTAAGTTATGACTGAGACCCTCTACAACCAAGACATCAGCACGTCTCATCTCTTTGCCCCCAAACTTGGCTTTCCCTGAGCCAACAATCTTCAGGACTTCATCATTTCCAAATTTGACAACTCCTTCTTTGTCATATTTGATGCCTGTAACAAGATCCTTATTACCCGTCATGTGGGATGTGCAACCACTATCAAGGATCCAAACACCAGATCGATCTGATGCTTTAAGGGCAATCTCCGCCACCCCGGCCTTCTAATTTTTCTTCTTCTTGGTCCATACTTTTTCTTTCAGACTTGGCATGGATTGAGACTTCTGTTCTTTCTTAGAGTATGATGGACCACCCTCATCTTGCAGAGCTACAAATCTGTTCTGAACATTTAACTCACCTGTTGGTTTATTGATCTGATGCTTGCAAACATTTTGATTCTTCTTTGACACATTTATCTGAATGGTTGAAGTGCAATACCTAGCCATGTGTCCAAATCCTCCGCACCAAAAACAGTGTCCTTTAAAATGTGTTCTGGAAAACCGTTCTTTGTTTGGCTGCTATCTCTGTTCATGTTCCCTTCTGTATCTCTTGGCTATGGAACACACATACTGTGAATGTCCCATTTTCCCACAGCAATAACACCTGATATAGGATGCATTCCCTCGTGATATTTCAGCACTACGATTTTCCCTTTGAGATCTATGAATATTCTGATTCTGTTTTGTGCCCAAATCAACCTTCACATTCGGGATGAGTGCTTGCGGTCTGACTACAATTGTTGCAAATTTTTGTTCTTGACTATCCCAGAAACGACCTTAACATCTGAGCTCAATTTCTGCTTCTTCCCTACTGAATTGCTAGGCTCCACATTCATCTTCTCTGTCTTCTGAATGGCCTGCTTTTTGGATATCACATTGTTGGTCAAGAGTTTATCATGATCCTTAAGTTTTTGTCACAGACTGACCACTTCTTCTTCAAGCTCTTTGATACGTCTAACCTGATCTTTTCCTGTGTTGGTCAAACAATCAATTTCCTTCTTTTTTTCCTCAACTTTAAGCTTATACTCAACAATATTTTCTGAGTTCTCTGGTGTTGAGGATTTTAGTATTTCAATTTCTTCTAACAGCTCAGAATTTTCTTCATCCTGTTGTTGCATATAGAGTTCGTCATCACAAACCACTTTATTGGATTTCTTCTTTTTGTCTCTCCAAACGTCTATCTCTTCAAGAGCTACTTCCAATTAGGCTTCCATATCAACTTTCCCTTCAATTTCTTCTTCTTCATTAGCATCAGCTTCTTCTCCCTTTTGAGAACTACCAACAATCGCAACCAAGGCATTTACCCCACGATCTCTGCAATTTTCAATTTCCTCAACCTCTTCATCCTCAGACTCATATGAACTTTCAAGTTCTTGTGAGAGAAGATTCTTTTTCTTGAAGAAATTTCTCTTGAATTGCTTCTTCCCTTTCACAAAAGGTGAAGTTTTCTTCTTGGTAATTTCAACTTCATCATCATCATCATCTTCAAACTTCTTTGGGCATCTTGCCACAAGATGACCAACCTTTCCATATCGAAAACATGATAGTGGATGTTTACCTTTAAATTTTCCTATTCCTCTTTGTAGATTTGAAGAAACAAATGACATCACATCATCTGTCTCTTCTTCTACATTAGAATCTTCAATGATGAGCTTCTTTATGGCCTTAAATGCCACCTCTTTAGACATCCCCTTTTCCACAGCCTCATTATCATCGTTCCTCATTTCATATGCAACCATGGTACTGTGCAAATTGTCCAATGTCACCTCCTTTGGATCTTTATCTTCTAGTACTAAAACATTCAGATTGAACCGAGGTGGAAGTTTCCTCAAGATGCGCTTTACAATCTTTATGTCTTCAAGGACTTCTCCAAGACCTCTCATATCTTCCACAACAATGTTTACCCTGTCAAAGAATGCGTCAACAGACTCATTCGGGTTCATTTTCAGATCTTCATATTTCTTCCACAACACCTACAGCTTTGCCTCTCTGACTTTTGTGTCCCCTTCATATATATTCAAAATCTTTTCCCACATGGCATGTGACGTTTTTCATGACATCACCTTCACGTAGATGGGATTGGAAAGGGCTCCCCCTAAGGCATTGATTACTTTGGAATCAGCATCCAACTCTCTATGCTCAGCTTCTGATAAAGCACCACTATTAATATCAGCTATGATACCATGCTTAGCTGCTGAAAACACATCCATTCCCAAGGATCAGAAATAGTGTTGCATCCGATTCTTCAATATCTGAAAATTATATCCGTCGAAGATCGGAATCCCTTTATGATTGGTGACCTCCATTGATAGAAGAACAACTTTCAACCTTTCCCTCTAATACCAATTGTTAGGTCCACAAGGCTGAATACCCTGAGAGAGGGGGTGAATCACGGTATGACTAATTTAAAATAAATGCCCGTTCTGATCTTGTTTCGCTGTTGAGAAAAACTCTCTTCTCTCTTTTTCCTGTTGCACAAAGTAAATAGAAAGCGAAGTATGCACAGGACACAAAAATTTTACTTGGTTCACCGCAAAGGGCTACGTCCAAGGAGCATACGCGGACAAGTTGCCGGTCGTACCAAATTCCACAAATCTTCACTAGCTGTGGATTACAAGGTTCGGACTAGATCACTTCTAAACCCAGGATCACTGCCTTTACAAGTTTAGGGTCAGCTCACTACTTTCCCAAGGGTCACTCCCTGTTTCTCTCTATCTCTGGCTCACTGCCGGTGGAGAGGATCACCTTCTTCCTCTTCCTAAGCTCACTGCTCTTGGAAGGAATCCACTCACAGTTTATAGACCTGTAGGTCTCTTCATTTTCTGGAATGAATGCATCTTCTTCTGTGTGTAGATGCTCTGTTGAAGTACAACTTTCACCTGTAGATGAATATCTCTTTGGACCAACGGTATCGGGCAACGTACCAGCTTCCACGCAGTCCGAGAAGCACCGCTGGAACAAAACCTTACTTGGCGCGCAAGTCAATCTCGACGCGCAAGTATCGGCGCGCAAGTCACAATGGGCGCGCAAGTCCTCCTCATACACATGCGCGACTCAGGCTTCCTCAACTCCAAACTTGTGCGACTCTCTTCCTTTTACGCCCAAACCAATATTGGCATGCAACTTCCAACCGGCGTGCAACTTCTATCACCGGCGCACAACTTCAACTACTTTATCGCAAATTCACCTGCGCGACCCACACTCACCACTTTTGTGACCACCACACCTGCCCGACGGGAGCTCTGATTTCTCAAAGTGTTGAACTCTGTTAAAAATGAGGAGGGGTGGTCCAGTATTTATAGGCAATCTGACCACCCTGCGCGACGGTGCTCAAGTCACCTGCGCGACCCAGTTTTGGCGCGCAAGCCTTCTGTCCTTTTGGACACTTGCGCGAACAACTCCCAAACATGCGTGAACCTACTTCCTTTGCAATATTTTGATCTTCTGATCTTGAAAAACATATGGCGCGCAAGTTTCCTATTCTACAAGTCCTCAGCGCGCAAGTCCTTTTTCCAAAAACACTTTTCTTCATTTGCTGATTTTCAGGCCCTAAAATTTTGAAAACACTGGAAAATGGCACCACCTTGTATCTGTTCTTTTGTACCGCCTCCAGATCATCCATTCCTTTTATCGACGTTCTTGAATCAAACATGGATCATTGAACTCAACTCTTGAACTCGAAATTCCACCATGAAATCCATTTTGTCAACAAATTTGTATGTCATTGTTTTGCTTTGTCAATAATCACTACTCTAATGTCCACATTGTCAACAAACACAATCACCTCAAAAAAGCTTCAATGATACCTTGAGGGATTTTTTCCCAACAGTTATTACATCCATCAATTACATAATTAGTGAGTAGTAGTTACATAATGAAGGGGAATAATTAACTTAAGTAGGGAATAATGTAATTCCCCATGACTTTACTATATATCTTTCCTTTAAATAAATATAATGTGATTGATTCCTTTCTCCACACTCATCATCGAAATAAAATGAACCCCGAAGTCTTACATTAAAAACTAACAAATCCATTATATGGTATCTATAATGTTAGATTGTGTAAATAATACCATCCATATTATCAAAAAATAAAATAACTGTAATGCAATGATAAAATTTAATTAGTGTAAGTGTTCAAATTTTGAAAATAATTTTATGCATAAAAGTATATTTAAAAATTTAACCTTTATATGCACAACACCTTTTATTATATTTTTATTAAGTAATTATTTTATTGAAAATTATAGATAATAAATATAAAAAATAAATAAAATCCATCCAATAGTTACTATTAGTCATGTTATAAATTTATTTAATGCATATAAGATATGTTTTTCATAGATTTCATTTATGCGGTTTGCGTAAACATATTAATTCTTTTTTCACTTTCAGAAACAGAATCATGTAAAATGATTTACATATTATTTGTCATAATTTTTAAATATTATAATGAGTATAGTTTCTTTTTAGGCATAAAACTACACCGCTAATGTTCATATAATTCACCAAGGTCAAACAATTATTTTTCAATGAATGACACTCTTCAGAATATTATGTATTTTTAAATAAAATTTATCAATTTTAAATTAATAATTTTGTTTTATTTTTAAAAAATTATTCAAATAAATTATAACTCATTTAATTGGTAATTAATTTTAAATTATATTATGATCAATTAATGATTAAAATGTAATTTTTATACCAAAACTGTTATTCTATACATTAAATTTTTTAATTTAATTTTTTTATAATATATAGAAATTAATTTAGAATAATTCGATTATTTATTTTTATTTATCATGTTGAAATTTGAAAATAGTATTCATATTTTATTTTATGTAATAAAATATTGTCCATGTGTAATTTTTATTCTTGATTAATATGTTTTAAAAAGGGAAATCAAATATTGATAAAATTTTACTATGTCAACATGAATCACACACCTTATAGAAGTATCTTTTTATTTGGAAGTCATACCTATATGTCTCAGTAACATTTTCCAAGTAGATATCATGAAATTCCATTCCAACCCCTAACCTAATATAATTTTCGAAGGATTTTTCTTTCTTTTTCACCTATAAAAAGAGCTCACTTACACCCAAAAAAAGAAACACCTCTAGTTATAAATTACCATGAAAAAATACAATTTGTATTCAAAAATATCCCCTTTACACTATTTGTATCCCCTAATCTCATTAAAATTTACCATGTGCTTCATTTCAAAAGGATACATAATGAAAAAAATACAAACTCTCAATATTAGCTCTACTCACTTTCTATCCTCACTTATATTGTATAATTATTTTAGAAATTTAATTTTATTGTTAGTATATAATGGATCATTATTATTCATATACTAAATTTTATTATGTGGGTTCAATAATTATTAACCACATTTCCCCTATCCCCCTTATAAAACCAAAATATCATTTATGCGTACGTGAAGACTACCACCTACACAAAGAGACGTTTTTTGTTTAACTATAATACCATAAATTTATAGTTAAAAATAGTATCTAATGAATAAATATGATATATATATAATTATTACTATTATGAAATTACAAAGCAATATAAAACGTCTTTTTATTCTATGGAAATAAAAATAATGATTGTGTACACATGGAAACTACCACCTCGATGAGATGATTTGTTTTGGTTCATAACCACTACTCATGTATGGTAATAAGAAATATTTCGGGGAATAAATATGATAATAATTACACTAATAATATTATTTAAAAATTAAAAAGCTATTTTTTTTAATTATATGGATTATAATAAATCACTATAAATTTATCACCTTAAATGTTCATAAAAATAGAAAATGAAATTTATACCTTATAAGAAGGGGTTAATTTTCATTTATTATATTGTTTTAAAACGTCCAAATAATAATTATTCACCTAAATAAAATATAATTAATATCATTATACTTATATAATAATGATATTTCTATTAATTCACTTCATAATAATCAATTAATTGTAGCATGTTCCTTTTTGGGATCATTTTACCACCTAGTTGAATAATGCTATATTTTTTAATCATATATGGATATAGAATATTAATTTAATAAATTATTATACATTAATTAATATATAATTTTTTATGTATGATTATAATATTATAATAGTTTTATTTAAAATAGTAATTAATAAACTTACTTTTTTCGTTATTTTTTATACAGGTTTGTCACTGATGTTAACTTTAGGAATCGTAACCAAAACATTAACGAGAAGATATTAATTTTTTAAAATATTTATTTAAAATATATTATACAATATTGAATGATCCTAGAATTATTATACTTTTAACATGTATGAATACCATGAACCGAAAGGCATAACTAATATGGGAGGCCATTTTTTAATTTATCATTACACACATAACCAACCATATCTATGTAGAAGTGAAGATGAATAATAATAAGAGATGAAACATCTAGATAAAAAAATGCATGTAAAACCTCTATACAGTATAATAGTATGACAATGTGAACTAAAAAGTAAAATGAGGAAAGATACATTCTCTCTCAGAATGCTTTCCCAACCTTAAAAAACTGGAAAAGTATATAATAAGTGATCCTTGATTCGAATATCCAATCTCCGACCACCGTAAGTTGTCAAATACAATATATTTCCCAAACGATCATCTATAATCACCACCGAATTTTGTGTTGCCTACATAAGACATGAAAGATGCTAGAAAATCCCATACAGGGGTGTGTATATACATACTGAGTAGGATTACCTGAAAGATAAATGGGGATAAGTAAGAGACATGATAGAAATAAAAATCTTAACCCATAGTAAGAGATAAATAAAACCATTCAATATATATATATATATGATCATAAAAATCAACAAATGAGAGAGAAATCATATCTCTATCACACAACCCATCCCATAAAAAGTGTCTACCACTAGTTCCATGAATCCATCAATGATTATGAGTATATCTCATGTATTATTAAAGAATAATTCATTTCAAGCCACACCGTACCTCTTTGTTCTATAGTCGAGGGTATATAATTTCTAGGTAGAGGTCCCACACCATATATAATCAGGTCGTACCACTCAACATAAGATGGACATGCACTCTAGTATGATTTGGGGTACAACTCACTATAAGGAGGACATGTTCCCTTGTGTGACAGGGGGTACTAATCTTTTGATATAGGACACGTTCCTTAATGCATCAAGGGGGTACCAATCAGTAAGTAGAGGACCTAAACCCAAATGCAGTAGGGGGCACCACTCTAAAAATCATATCTTAGAATTCACTATGAAGGAATCAACCACATTCTAGGTTAATCAAAACAAAGGACAAACCACATACAGGCAAAAATCTAAGCTAAAATTATGGATATATGTGAAGAAGAAGTTATTGACCAAAACATTTGAATCTATGGTGGGGGGAATGGTGTGTGACACCACCTCATACCTGGATGTACTCAAGTACTTGATCGTGTCCTTGTAGCCTCAATTGTGTTAGTGTGCCTTCCAAGTACATGAAATATCTTTCCAAAAGCCTAATGAACATAAGAGTCTCTTTATCAATTCTATTGGATAAAAATAATTCCCCTAATATTTCATCGAAAATGGACATGAATGAAAAAAAATATCACTCTATTGAGATCCTTGATAAAAAATGATAAGGATTGGCAACATACTTTCCTAAATCGGATACCGAGCAAGAAATTCAAATTTCACCATTTGACACCCGAATGGTGTTTTTTGGGATTAAATCCTGAACCCAAATTAGGTACCTGAATTTGGTCTCAAATCAACCATCGCATTAAGAGGGTCATGATTCCATAGAAAATTCATTGACATGACATCATATGAAGAACATATGTCACATAAAGGATTCCACAAGAACAACATCACAAATATTATTTTCATGGGGCACTTTTTGGACTTTATCTATGATCAAAAATTAAATATCCAGCATTGTTCTTGAAATTATTTTCTTAATTTCGGGGTCATATTCCCACAGATGGAGCATCAATCTAACACCATATGAATGAGTTAGGATGAAAAAATCATTTTGTTAATAATGTTAATAATAATAATAACAATAATAATATTTTATAATCACATTATGTCATGTGATGGTTCCCCCTTCCCCTATTCCCACACATGAAGGCTCCACCCATGGCTTCCCTTTATTTTTTTATTCATTTTATTTTATTCATATAATATTTCTTGTTCTTATCTTATTCCCCCATTAACCCTACAACCCTAAATACCAATCACTAGTTATGGTTCACCACCAAAGAACACCTAATATTTGTGTATAGTGACTAGACCTTACTTTCTTGTATCTTCATTATTAATCCACTACACTTCCACCTCGCACATGGCCACTTATCACATGTGTCCCTCTTTAGTGCTAGCCTCCCTTGAACTGGACGACACTATCACACTAAACATCTTCTTCTGAGTCAAAATGAATATCCTAGGATTAAATTTCTTAACAGATGATGGATTATTATTGAAAATTTGAAAGAGAAAGGAAAAAAGCAATTATTTTTGGCGAAAGTTCCAATCAAATGAGAATAGTTATAAATATTCATTTGAAATGAATAATTTAAAAAAATTACCACATGGAAAAAGAGGATGATCAATGGTTTTATAAGATTATATTTGAATCAGTAATCCAAGAAAAAATAATGGATAAAAAATCATAATAATGATCCCTACCATGATTTGGATCAATCACATATGAAGGACGATTCCATGTCTTCATTTTTGGTGAGATCAATACCTCCACTTCACACCGATCATCGATCCATTATCTAGTTGTCATTTTTATATGAGTTTCCCACCAATGGATCCTCCAAAATCTTAGGGTTATGTGGATAACTGTTTGATTTAATCATAATCATATATTTATTGAAAAATATTTACGTTAATGTATTTATTAAAATAATTATACAAATATTTCTATTTATTTAAATATTTTTCTCAGGATGGTTCTTAAGCCCAACTCATGTTACTGATCAAAGGTGTTGATGTGATTAGAACAAAACTCGTGATCTAGACTCAATTGTGGTATCATATATCTTATCCATGTCCATGTATTTGAGTCATTTTGGTTAGGGTTGTTAAAGAAATTAATTAAATTAATTGTTTTATCAAATGGTCCCGCCAATGATCACCTTAATAAGATTTCCAGTGCTGAACAACTTTAGGTCACTCCTAGGGTAAATATCATGCTCTGAATAACATCGTGACAAAAAATTATTTATTCAAGATACTCTTTAGTATTAATTCCATTATTTATAAAAAACTAAATACTTTTGATGTAAAATATATAAAATATTTCTTATAAAGATAATTTTACTCTCACCAAGCATCAAAATCATGTGTTGTCTTAGCATCTCTCAATAAATATTACTAGTTATATTTCAATGAATGATAAACAAAAAAATAATAACTGTAAATTATTCAAACCATTAAAATTTTCATCATCAATAATAAAAAAATAATCAAAAATCATGGGATAATAATCCTTCATATGTCTCTCTCACTCCCTGGAGGTCTCAAGCATACTCCCATGGTGCAATAAAACATGATCCAAGGGAATAATTCATCCATGTTGGAACCTATTACACTAATCCTCGATTTCAACTGGGTGCTATGTGAAGGTGGTTCCATCTTTGAATTTACATATCTCCCATTCAATAATATGCATTGGAACACGCATGTATCCCCTCAACTGCAACACTTAGAGGATGTCAAGAACCTATTCCCAAAGTAGGGGGTACAAGAAGGTGGTAAGCTACCTCACCAAGCCCCTCCAGTATCTATAATGGTCTGATGAACCAGGGGGATAACATTTGTCTCCATATAAATCAATGTAATTCTCACTATGGGGATACTTTTGGGGAAATGTGGGGTCCGGATGAATCTCCAAGGTAATATGAAATTGATCATCATAAGAATTATATTTGGTTTAAGCTAACATCATTCACTCAACAATCACGTAATCCTTTTATTTTATTTCTTGGGTAATCTTTGGTCCAACAATAAATACTTCACAGATCTCAGTATAAGAATTACATTTGGGGTCTCTCATACATGGCCTATAAAGGGTCAATGCTTAAAGTAGAATGATACTAATTATTAAAATAAATGTATATAAAATTTAAGTGATCCTTTCACATAAAATACCTTATCATACCACCAATTCCTGGATGGTTCACATGGTCTGGCCATCTGTTTTAGGGTGGAAAGATGTACTCATCCTCAAATAGGTCCCTAATACCTTCTACAATCCTCTGCATAACTATGTTGTAATTCGGACATCATAGTAGGATATAATCATTGAGGGTATCCCCTAAGGGCAAATGATCTCTCATATGTAAATATTCCTCAAACTCTCCACTTAACTCTGGTCATTGATAGCGTGGAAGTGCAAAAACATACCGAGTTGGTAAATTATCACATAGATGGAATTATTTCCTCTCTCAATCCATGGAATCCATGTCACAAAATCAATGGATATGATATCCCATTTCCACATTGGGATCTCAAGGGGTTATAATAAAATTTCCAGAAACTATTTATTATCATTCCTTTGCTAACATGCGAGACATCGGGAGACAAGCTTATAAAAATTTCAGCTCATGACTGCCCATCAATACTACCACTGAAGGTATTTATACATCTTCACTAAACTAGGATTAATGTTAAACAAGGAGTATGTAACCCTCTCATCACCTCCTCCTACATCATGACTGGCACCACGACCATCCCTAGAATGGTATGATGTGATTACCTCCTTCAAAAAATCCATCAGTTGAATCTTATGAGGATATTTGGTCAAGTAATAACTCACAATTGATGACTCTCAATTAAGACTCTCCCACACACTGGAGAAGTGGAGGATTAAACACCATTTAATGAAGAAAAACCAAAACATCCTCCATAACCAGGGGCAGTTAGATGGAAGAAAACTGCATTGAAGCCTCAAACACTAATTGAGCCTAGGACATCCATATAAGGGAATCTACGACCACATTTCACTTATTAGGAGTACAAACTATCTCAAAGTCTTATTCCATCAAGAAATCCTAATAGATTCCTTATCTTTTATTCAAGCCTCTCTATGTGAACACATACCTATATCTCTAATGGTATTATTAAACAACGGAGTGATCTCCCACAAGATAGCACCACTATATACACAGAGTGATGACTAACACTTACATATCTAGGTTTTTTGTCCTGTATTTCTAATTATTGGATATCAAATTCATTAAACCATATGAAATAACTACCTACCAATTCATCAAAATACAACAAATCCCAACAATAGAGGCATCGCAATACACTAGATATTCTATGCCATACTCTGGTTGTCTCAAAATATGAGCACTCGTTAGCCACAACCTTAACTCCTTGAAGGCCCTCTGGACCTGATCAGTCCAGGTAAATGACTACCCTTTCCACTTCAGGGTGGTCATAAGGGATGGAATCCAAGAGATTTCTATCACAATCCTACTATAGTATGCCTCAAATCAATGAAAACTCTTCCCCTTTGAAACAATCTTAGGTGGCTCCCTAGAAATCACAATATCCATCTTCACTGGGTACAAAACTAATCCATGCCCAAAAATGACATGCCTCGGGAAGTGAACCTCTAAAATCAAGATCTGGAACTTTGATATATTACTATAAAGGTCGTGCTCAGAAGAAAATCTAGTACCATTATCAAGTTCTTTTCATGATCCTCCCATTACATAGAGTATATGAATATGTCATAAATTATAATAAAAAAATTGGTCTTTTTATAAGTAGAAAATCTGGTTTATTAAATTCCTAAACACGGAGAGGGAATTCATAACTCCAAAGGTCATCAATAGAAACTCATATTGTCTTTAGTGGGTTCATAAATCCAATTTCAGAATATCAGCCTGACTAACACTCAACTGGAGGAAGACATACCTGAGATCGATAATCGATAACTATCTCATTCCTTGTAAATGGCCGAAGAGTTCATCATTCCATAAAAATGGGTGCTTTTTGTTTATCGTGGCATGGATTAGGTGAAAATAATAAAAAAAGTGATGTAATATCCCATCCTAATTTTTAAAAAACAATACTAGGGGTTCCTAAGGGGACATACTAGCTCTGATAAAACCCTTCTCTCGATGGTCCTCCAACTACACCTTTAGCTCCAAAAGCTATGTAGGGGACATCCAATATGCCATTGAAGATAACAGATTTCTCTTGGGGTGTAAATAGTTGAAAAAATCAATCACCATCCTCATAGGTGGTCTTGAATAATCCTTTGGGAAGATGTACGTGTAATCCTCCATGATTGAAGGAATCCAAATTCTTGAAGAGACCACTACACTAAGTGATCATCTCTTCAATTGATGGGTGATGGGATGCAACCTCCTACCTGCAAGACACATGTGTCCGACCATGATATCTCACTCATCCAAAAAAGAGAATCTCCTCTAATATATTTTAAGGAATATTACTCATCTGTAATGATAGTAAATATTGGATTTGACCATGGAATGTTCGTCCTTACACGATATGATGTCCTAATTTCTCATTATATTGACCAAGAGGTCCCATGATAAACACTATCAAACCAGCGATATTTTTCTCTTTTGGGAGATAAAAGTTAATGAAGAAGTGTTTCCTATAAGAAGCTCAAGAAAAAGTTATTTGGATAATGTCTCAACTCAAAGATCATACTCTTGTACCATGAGTAATGAGATGAAGGAATAATTATCAACTAAGTCTACTAGTAATGAATAAAGGTAATAATAAACATATATCATAACATTAATCATCTTGTGAGCTATCAGTTCATAAGATTCCATAGCCTTCAGTTATCCATGAACTTGACCTCCAGCTCCCTGATCCTGACATGGGACACCAGGTGGTGGTGGTGGGAGTAGCTCATAATTACATCCACCACCGATAGATTCTTCTTTAGGAGCCCCACCTACACATCTAATATCTCTACATATCTAGGAGAACTCTATCTATGCCTTGGAGAACCATAATCATGGAGTGTCCTTTTCTAGGGAGGCCCATACTCTATATTTCTTCCCTCATCAGCACATTGAATTGGGAAATCACACTCCATAGGACCTTGACAATAAAATTCATAGCACAAACCCTCACAGAGCTACCCTGGTCTTATGCTCGGTACCTATGCTGCACAACGATGTGCCTATGTTCGGTCATGATGAGGTCTCCTACACTGATACCCTTCCATCTAGCACATGCTAGCTACTGCTATAGACTTGAACCCATAATTACCATTTTCCAGCTCAATCAACTAGGTGTCCCTTTAACAGTCATCTCTCCATCACTAGTGCCCTATACAACACTCTAATACAAGGGGTTATTCATTGGGGTACCACACTGGAATAAATGTATCTATAGAGACCCTGCTAAAACTTCCATGCCCAAAAGTATAAATCTCAAATCATGTGGAGGGAGTATCATGTAATTTATATAAACCTCACCACATAAAAAAATTATTATTCCTCCCTACATTAGTTCCATGTGTACCTAAATATGAATTATGTTCGAACATGAGGGGTGGTACTACACATAATATAGTTGTTGAAATTCAGTCCATGAGAGTGTTGACTCATGATGCATCTATGTTACTTGACTAAACTACTGACCATATTCTCTATTGAATAGACTTACTACTAGTGAAACAAAATGATTAGCTGGTGTTTGGATAATCCTGAAAACTCAGATCACCAACTCTTGCCAATCCATCACTACATGGGGATTTATCTCACTATAAAAGCTCAACGACCTCTAGTGTTGGTACCCAGAGAGATCCCTAAGCCTACGTGCATCCTAAGCCTGCTCTACTGGTACTATATGCTACTAAATCTGTGTGGTTTCAACTTCCAATCTACATAAAGGAAGAATATTCTAGGATGAACCCTAAACTAATACCTCATCACTCATCATATCATCATCATGGTCCGGAATGAGTAACCTGGATGGCCATATTCACAGAGGTATCCAAGAAAATTAATCAATGCATACTATGGTCAGATGAGCATATATATGTGGAGCTGACTCAAGAAGGATTGTGAAAAAACTAAATCCTATATGATTCATGTTCCATTGATACATACCACCAATGCCTTGGTATATCGTGTCGATAAGTAGGATGTAAGAGTCATTGTGAATAGATTCATCGGCCATTTCCCTACCACTAGGCTCCCAAGATTTAAAACAATATTCAAAACACTTTGACAACATTTTACTAATTTCCAACAAAATAATCATAAGGGGAAAACTCAAAACTAATTCCCAAGTATTGAAGAAATATAATACCAATTTTTTAATACTTAACCCAATGGGTATTGAGCCACAAATACCCGAATCCCACAACCCTAGGCCATGGGAAAGAGAAAAGCGTCGAAAGGCATAACTAATGTGGGGGCCTTTTCCTAATGTACCTATATGGACACACCCAACCATATCCCATAATAATTGAAGAGGAATAATAATGAAATATGAAACATCTATAGAATAAACCATGCATGTAAAATATATACAGAGTACAAGAGTACACCAATGTAAAATGAAAAGAAAATACATGCCCAACTTGAAATATGCCTCAACCTAAAGAAACTAGAAAAGTAAGTACTAAGAGAGCACAACTCATAATATCAAAGCTCTGATCAACTTATGTGGTCAAATACAATAGGATGTCCTTATACTCCTCAATAATCACATTAGATTTTTTGGTATCCTAAATAAGACACAAAATGTGCCAGAAAATCCCTATAGAGGGGTGAGTGTATATATATACCGAGTAGGATTCCCTGAAAGCCTATGGGGGATTAGTTAGAGAAATGATTGGGATAGAAACCTCCACCTGTAATAAGTGAGAAATTAAACTAATAAGTATATATATATTGGATCATAAAAGAATCTCAAATGAGAGAGAAATGGGATCTCTATCTCACAGCCTAGCCAATGAAAAGTGTCTACCAATATCTTCAGGAATTTATCAACGAATCCCAAAACCTCATGTGTGTTCATAAAGAAGAATCTATGTCAAAAAAAACCTCTCCATTATGCTACATAGTCCAAGGGAGAAAATGTACAGGTAGATGACCATCACCATAGTGTGTCTGGGGGGACCACTCAATGCATGGAGTAACCAATCCGTAATATGATAGGGGGTACCACTCAGTATAAGGAGAACCCACACCCTAGACATTTAAAGGGTACCAATTAGAAGATAGAGGATCGATGCCCCAGTGGATCAGGGGGTACCATTAAGTAGATTGAGGACCCACTCCCTAGTGTGTTTGGGGGTACCATTATAAGGACTCAATCTAATCACAACCATCATCGAGCAATGCCTAAAGACGTTTCATGCAATGAACATCCAATATTATATCTAAAAATACACTATAAATTCCACCATCATATTATACATAAAAAAGCAATCCGGATGGTCTTGTTTTGGAAAAAAATATGAGCTACAATAATGGAGATATGAGAGGAAGAATTTATGGAGGAAAAAACATGTTGTTTGTTGGGGGGAAAACATGTGACCACAAATCATGCGTAGCCATTATTGGGTATTGCGTCATCCCCGTGTACCCTTGGGAATATTTGTGTACTACTAGAGTACATGAAATAACTAGAAAAATAAAGATGAATGAACAAGGCTCAATTTTTTCAGACTAGATAAAAATTAATTCCACTGAGATGTATTAGAAATGACCCAAAAGAGACAAAAAATCACTCTTGTGACTTTTTCGAAAAAATCTAAGTATTGGCTGTTAGTTTACCAAATCAGGCAGCCGATGAGAATGTAACATTTCCTCATTTGATGTTAGAATGGTGTTTCATGGGCCTAATATGTGAACCAGAATTAAGTAATTGATATTAGTATCAAAACATTCACATCAATATTAGGGTCACTATTCCACAGACGGTTCATTTATACCAAACTATATGAAGAAGATATTTTAGATACAATATTATACAACAATTATAATTATAATATTAATATTATCATGATTCAAATCATGGAATCAAGGCATAATCTTGAATTAAATATCTAACATTAATCATTACATGACTTCCTCAATTTCTGGGTGAGGCTGCTGTAGACGATGCGTCAATCTGATGCCATATGAAAGAATTATGATTCAAAAATAATTTTGATAATGATTTTAATAATAATAATATTAATAATAATAATATTATTATTATTATATTATTAACATAATAATTCATATTATGGTTTCCCCTTTCCCTCTTCATTCCCAAGAAAGAACCACCCTTAGTTTCAATTTCATTTTTTATATATTTCATTTTATTCATTTAATATTCCTTTTTCTTATATTCTTCCCCCTTTACCGCTAAAAACCAAACTCCCAAACACTAGTTTCAGTTAAAACCTAAATAACATGACATATCTATATATGGTCCCCAACTCGCACTACCCTGCAGCCTCACTGCCAAGCCACCACACCTTTTCCTCGCAATTGGAACTGCCAATCGTGAGCGGCATACTTCGGTGATATCCTCCCCTCAACCGGAAGGCACCATCATGCTGGACATCCCCATTTAAGTCAAAATGATCTTTCAATGTTTAACTATTCCAAGAGATGAGGAATGATCATCCAACATTAGTCAATGAAATATAAATTGGAAATTATTGTGGGTTCAAATACCAATCATCTGGGAATAATTATCAATCTAAATATGAAATGTATTATTTAAACAAATCACCTCCTGGAAAAATAAATGTGATCAATGGTTTTAAAATATTATATTCAAATTATAAATATAAAGAAATAAAATGGATAAAAAATAAAAATAACAATCCCTACCACAATTTCAATCAATCACTGAAGAAGGATGGTTCCTTGTCATTGTCGTTGTTAAGATCCACTACTCTGCTACAGAACGATCATTAATCCATGATATGGTTGTAATTATTCCAAGAGTTATAATACAAAGACACCTATAAAATCTTAGGGTAATGCACCTAACCCTATGATTTATGTACAACCATTTATTTATAGAAATATATTCTGTTCAAGGTATTTAAAAAATAATTAAATAAATATTTTAATTTGATTAATTATTTCTTCCACGATGGCGCTCCATCACAAATCCTGAAGATGACCAAGTTTTTGTTGTGATAACTATAAAACAAATGCTCTATACTATATGGTGGTATTTGATTTCCTACCAGAGTCCTCGTTTTTATGTTATTTGGGTTAGATTTATTAAACAAATTAATTTAATTAATTATATTATCATATTAACCCACTAATGGCTACCTTAACCAGTGTCCCCATACCGACCAACGTTAGGTCATACGTATGGTATATCCCATAATCTAAATTAAACTGTGAAAACATATTTTTTATTTGAGAATATATTTCAAATATAGTCCATTATTTCTGAAAAACAACACACAAGTGACATAAAATATATTTAATATTTTATAATATTAATTTGAGGCACACCATGCCTCAAAACTTAATTCCATATATGTGAATAAATAAAAAAAATTTCTAGATATATTTCAATTACATATATGAAACAAGTTTCTCTACATAACCATTGTAATTTTTTTCACCTAGGTAAGGGTAAAATAAGAAAAATAGGGTCATAAATTAGAGAAAAAGCTTTAAAATTTAACTAAAATGTGGATTAATCATATTTTATGAGTGGATTTCAAACATTTACAAAATATTATCGAATATATGAAAATATTATGCCATATATATTCAAATGTTAACTTTATATTAATTTAAAAAATTAAAATACAAATTTTTACTCTCTTTTAAGTATGTCTTATGTGTTAACATAGGATGAAAATCATGTTGTGAATGAATATAAATGTTTATTTTCATAATAATGAAATTACTTTCATAATGATAATTTTTTTAAAATTTTTTCTTATAATATAATTATTTTAAATTCTTACACAATGCTGACATATTATTTTTTCAAGTAATAGAAAAATTAGATAAATAAATATTAAAAAATTAAAATAATATAATTTTAGTGAGTTATGGTGCTCCATATTTTTTTGAGATTTATATAACATATTAGGTATGTTATAAAATATAATATTTGAAGTAAATATTTATCATGATTCATTTAAATTTAAATTAAATGTGTATCTCCAAAATCTACAAGAACGATAATTTATAATAAATAATATTTTATTAAATGTTTTAACATTCATAAAAAAATTACATTGAGAAAATTTAATTTAATATGGTTTAAAATATCAACAATGGTGAATTTATGAATCATTTTATATTTTTTTAAAATTATTAACCCTTTTATTATTTAAATATTTCTTACCACAATTAAGGTAAAAAATAATAATGAAGAGGTTAATAAAAAAATATTAGGTTTAAAATGATAACAAAGATGATCTAAATTTCATTGGAATATTTTATTTATAAAATATCCCCTTTCCTTATAATTCATGTATATTTGGATTATTTTTTCTTGATAATGACTATATTATATTTTAATATTTTTTGAAATTCCATGTCTGTCCTCTACCTCCATTATAAAAAAGAAACCCCTCATTTCTGTTGTTAACATGATGATGATCCTTATATCTCAACCAATATCAGTTCTATTATCTTCATTACTCCCATATCAATTTTATAAAGGTTTTATTATCCTCAAAAGACCAATCGTATAGTCATTAATATGAGATGTAAAGGATTTCTTTCAAAGAAGATGTAATCCCCTTACACGATCACTTTATTTCTTTAATTCTTCATTAAAATCCTTTAAATCAATGGTATTGGTCATAAAATAAATAGTTAAATATAAAAAACTTGCTAAAATTTTATTAGGATTATGAAACCACCATTATCTACCCTCTTTCCCATCAAATGGGAAGTGAAAGTGTCACTCGTGCATATGTACATCTTACTGTCTCCATGTAGCGATACAATTCATTTTTCATCACCATATTTTATTTATTGATATTATGATGCGATTAATGTTTTTATATGTTATTTATGAAATAATTATACTTTTTGAATTGTAATATAATATCTACCTTCTTACTTTCCAATCCATTGGAAAAAGATAACATCGCTCAGTTGTGTATGTGGGCGATGACCTCCACAAAGTGATGCGACTTGTATTTTATTTCTATTTTAAATGGATGATAAAAAAGGACCTATTTAATGAATATATATGATGTAAATGATATAATAATTATTCTATAATGTTGAATTTTTATTTTCCTATCTTTTTTCCATCCCTTAAAAATGAAGACTATGTTCATGCGTATGTATGTCCTATCATCTTCATTAATGATATAATTCATTATTACATATATAATTGTTTTGGAAATATATATATATATATATCATTAATATATATTATATTTATATTATTATTAATTTTCTATTGATTATGTAACCATTAGAAAAGTATAAGGATCAAAACCACCAAACACAAATTCATTTGAAAAAATGAAATAATTAACACCTTAAAATGACGATTTTAATAATAGATTAGTAATAATTGGGTGTTGAAATTTTATAAAGGGATCATATATGTTTTCGTAAGTATTTATGTTAATTTAGTCAAAATTATAATATATTTATATTTATTTTACTATAGTATAGAGAACTTTGAAATCACGTGGATCTTTAAGTAATTCTGTTATGTAATAATCTACTTGTTTATCTAGATTACTTATGATTAAGATTTATTATGATATAATTTATGATCCACATATCAATAAACTCATTAATTTTATTATATTTTTTTTATTTCTTTATATTACATATTTTCATTTCTTTTTTTATCTTTAATAACTCGTGAGTAGAAAAGAATGTTTTTTTTGGAAAAAATGAATTTAACTCTCTGTTTGGTAAAAACTTCATTCTCTTCCATGTCTATGTTTTAAAAATATGTATTCAATAAATTTTTTAATATTATAATATAATTTACTAAATTTATTTTTACCCAAGATTTATTTTTTTTTAATTTTTTGAGGAGTGTATTTTTATTATTTTATAAAATGAGCTAATTTTGACATTTTACGGAAAATGTGAAAGAAATATTTGTTTTAATATACAAGGAATGGATTTATTTCCCTGATATCATATCCAATTAATGATTTAATGATCATTTACTATTTTATAGTTTCTTTAAAATAAATTTCCTCAATATTTTGTATTTTTTTATATTTTTATGATGTTATTTTAAGATGAAAAGCTTATTATCCTCAAGATATATTTCAAGAGATCATTTAAAGGAATTTAATTTTATGAAAACTTCTATAGAGGTTTTTTATTCATTAATAGGTATATAATCCAATGAATTAATCAATTTTAATTTCTTGTATGGATTATTAGGATGGTGATTTATTGAGGATTATATGAAACCCATTTCTTTTCCACGATTTATATTATAAGGAAATGTTTAGGAAACCTATTTCATTTTCATGGGTTATGATATGATGAATTATTTATGATTTTTTGGAACAAATATGTTTTATTTTCATTATGTGATGAGTGGGACTGAAATTATTTATTCATTAAAAACATTAGGAAAATATTGTTATCTTATGAGATATAGAGAATTGTAATGGAGAGTGATCCAGTTCAGTAAAAAACATTGTCCACTATAATATTCATGGGTGTGACCCTTGAATACTATGATTTAATGTGGATTATACCCTATCTACTATGATATTTTGGGAATTGATCATTGACCACTACAGAAATTATTTTCTATACTAATTTATATTTCACAAACTTATGTCTTATGCTAATTTTATTCTCTCATAACACATGTTAATTTATTCATTTATGAATCATTTATTGTAAAATTGTATGACTTATTCAATAACTCAAAATTATTATCTATTATAGGCACAATGTGGTTTTAAAATGTTATTATCATGTTTCCAAACCCTAATGCACAAGTTATGTTTATGTGATCATTGATACCTCCCTTGTTTATCCTTACAGAGCATCTGAAATCACCCTTTATTATATTAACATTCCACAGGTTATGAATATAGTTATTAAGTATGATATGTCTATTAATGGGACTAGATATCAATAACATAGTGGGATATAATTTAGTTCACTTATGAAACAATTTTTAATGTATCCTCACTTCTAAAGGAACTAGAAGAATTTGATTCTTGTGTGGATTATTATGTTATGTAATGAATATTCATCTACTAAGAAGTGATATATGATTATTAAAATTGTGTGTCACTATATTTTTCATTAGATAAAGGTTTATTTACCTTTTAAAACTAGGATAAAAAATAATTATTAAGAATCCTTAAGACAATCCTATGTATAGTAGATATTACAAATTTATTTAAATTAAAAGAGTGTGATTTAAATTGAAAAGGTCCCTATCAGGATACTATAAGTCTATGTGGTTTTAAAATAGATTCATATAGGGGTTATAAACTCGAAAAGAGTTGGTTGAGTATATCTTGGATATCATTTTGTTTTATGGTGATTAAATACTTACTGCAAACCTAGTTTGATGCTCTAGAGTGATATGTTTGGGCTGATTCATGTTTTTGTTGCAAACCTTATTGAATGATTTGAACAGATAATGATCATTAACGAACTTGGTAAAACAAAAGTGGTTATAGATTGAAAATAAAGTGCCGAAATTTAAATATCGAGTAATTTATTTTTCTTTATTTTATTGTTTTCCACAATGATAATTATTTCTCACAATTGTTTTTTGTTTTAGTGAATGGATTGAACTTTTAGGAAACATGCTAAAAATGAATTTGATGGATAATAAAAGTATTTTTCTCCTAACTAAATAAATGTTATGGGTGATGATATGAAATATATTATTTCTATTCTAACGCAAAAGTTTCGTGATATAAATCATGATGATGTTACAAATGAGTAGCAGAGGGAATAACATTCTATTAAGTACATTATTATGAAATTTCCACCTTATTTTATTATATCCAATGACCATCTAGTTATTAAGTAATGGATAAATATCGTTGAAAATATATTTTCTACTTTCCAATGATTATATAATGAAATATTCATTTTTACTTCCTATCATTTGGAAGGTGAAGTAGAACCATGATGTATTCATATCAAGTATATAAGACAATATGATGAAATTTAATATATCTACTGGGATGATTTTAGAATATTATTTTTAAATAATATATATTTCCATGTATTATTTTGATTAAAATGGATAAGTAATTTCTTGAGATAAAATAAAAGGATGATGAAACTATTAGTACATATGAGAAAAACTTTATAATACATGTCAGGAAATTTTCAATTATTATATTCCATCCTAAAGGTATGTTTGATAGATTATTTAGTGGATTAAAACCATATATCCAAATGAAATTTTCTACTAGATAATTTAGTATCCCTGATTAAATAATTCAATGTGATATAAAGGTTGAAATTAAGATTATATTTACTTATCAATCTAATGGTTTTGATAAAAAATGAAATATTAAATTCAATGTAAATTATAAAAACCATGGATAAAAGAATTATAAATTTCCTTTATTCTCAAAGATTGGAAAGAAAAATAATCAAAATTGTATTAAGGGGACTACTAAAAGATTTTATGTGTGAAAATAAAGGTCATCAAGGAATCAAATTCCATAGTGTTTGAAAGAATTTAGTCAATGGTGGAGGAAATTAACCTCAAAATTCACCACCCACACTCTAACGATTCAAATCTAATTATTATAGGAATTATGATAAACAATGATCAAACCCAAAGGTGAATTATGATGATCAATGTTAGAACCCTCTTAATCTAATAGATATAGTGAAATATCATGAAATCACTGTTGTTGATGTGGAGTATGACAAAAAAGTTGTAAAAAGTACACTTACTATCCACTCTAGAAATTCTAATATCTTATTAGTTTTTGTCTATACCCAATCTTTTATAGCTGAATAATTTTCTAGTTATATCACAATTCCACATCAATTATTTGAGGTTGAGTTAATAGTGAAAACCCTAATGGTATGATGATCACATCACTAGTCAATGGTTTTTCTACTATAGACGTTTTAAGAAATCTTCTTCCTATAAAAAACATTATTATCTCTCTAGATAAATTTGATGTTATTTTGGGCAAGGATTGTAATTCCTAACATAAAGTGAACATAAATTACTATCGAATTGATGCCCCATGTATTTTTCCAAACGAACCTTTTATCTCAAATGGTTTGGGAGAAAATCAATATCAATTATATGATTATTATGCGGAAGTATATTAATGCATTTATATAAGAGTTTACTAGTATTCTATATAATCATGAATTTGAGTTCTCATTATAACTCATGCCTACTACTACACATATTTCGAAGACTCTATATAGAATATCCCCGATTGAGTTGCAAGAACTGATGAAGAATCTTCAAAATAATTTTGAAAATGGATTTATTCTTCCTCATGTATCACCTAGGGCCAAAACAATTATTTTTTTTAATAATGATAGATCAATGTGACTCCTTATTTATTATCATGAAAATAACAATTAAAGAATCAAGAATAATTATCCTTTTCCTCATATTAATGTCTTGATTGATCAACTGTACAATGATCAATAGTTTTCCAAGAATTATATCCATTTTGGATATCATCATTGAGAGTTAAGAAGTAGGATATATCCAAAACAATATTCCATAAAAGGTATGAACACTATGAATATATACTAATTCCATTTCCTTTTACTAATTCACCTATCATCTTAATATATTTAATGAATAAAATATTTAGATATTAAAATGAACAGTTTTTGGTAGTATTTATTGATGACATTAATATTAATTCAAAGTGCAAGGAAGAGCATGAAGATCAGTTTAGTATTTTTCTGAAGACCCTAAGGAAGGATAATCTATATTAAAAATGTTCCAAGTGTGAATTTTAGATATAGAATGTTTCATTTTTTTATATATAATCTCTTGTGAGGGTATATCTTTAGATCCATAAAATATGAATGTCATGGAACATTGGCCTAGAAAAATCACTTTGAAATATATTAGTTTTTTTCTTCATTTGTATGGATATTATTAGTGCTTTATAAAAATTTCACATAATTTTCTAATCCACTAAACATGTTAACATGGATGGGAACCCAGTTCCTTTCTATAGATGAATTTGAGAACATTTCAAGGAACCAAAGAGAAGGTCAGTAAGAACACAAGTGATTACATTACCATAAATTAGAGAGGTGTTTGAAATCTAAAGTGATACATCAATGAACTGAATGAGATTAATTCTCATGAAGAATGATAGTGTGATAGCCGATGACTCACAACAATTGATGGATCTTGAGAAAAATTACCCAACTAATGATTTTTAATTATCCAGGACAATTTTTTCAGTATATATATGCAACCATTATATTTATTGAGGAAGGTGTGATATATATAACAATAATAAATTTTTAAAGTATATATTGACATAAAAATATTATAATATGCATTAAGAAGATGGAGGAAGTTGATTAAAGATTATGATTGCTCAATACATTAACAGCCCGAAATGGCTAAAATAATGGGATATTATCTATGCCGAAAATATCATGCTAGATTATGTATTATGAGGATTTAAAACGATCATATATTTCTATATTTATTGAGGATATATCTAGAAATTTTGATGTATGGGTAGAAATAATATATTTCTAATAGGAGTGTTCAATCCTCTATCATTGTGATGATTAAAGAGGTGAAAAAGGAAGGTGTGGAACTTCAAAAGCAGGTACGAAATGTTTCTAAATTCAACCTTCATTGTGTTGAAATGATAAAGATTAGGAAATATGAATGTATTCTTTCATTATCATATTTGAAGAAGGAGTTTTTAGATTAGGATCAATGGTCATAATTCTTTATTTATCATGGATATATGATGATTTATAGAGATCTGAAAGATTATTTTTGGTTTGATAAAATATAGAGGGATACTATTGTGTTTGAATATTGGTTCTTGGTATGTCATCATGTTAGGTATAACATAAAATAGTATAAGGGTGTTTTACAAACACTATCCACATTAGAATTGAAATTGGAAAACATCACTGTGGATTTTGTCGTTAGAATCAAAAAAAAATGTCTAAAGTACAAAGTGGTATTTGGGTTGCTACCGATTGACATATAATTCCAGTACAATTTGTTTCTTTTAGAATAGATTTATCTTTTGATCATCATTCCATAATTTACATTATGAAAGTGGTAAGTTTTCATGGGTTATCACATTATATTATATCTTATCAGGATTTCAGGTTTGCCTCAATGTTTTAGTGAATTATTCATCAATATTTTGATTCAGAGTTGAGTTTTAGTGGGATTTATCATCCACAGACTTATGCTAAATCCTATTAAACCCTTAAAACACTTGAGGATATGTTGAGATCTTATTTCATGGAATTTAAAAGTGGTTGGGATCAACACCTCCCTCTTATCAAATTCTCTTATAATAATTTTTTTCACTGAGGCTAAATGGCCCGAAGGCCATAATTTTTATTGACTTTTGATAACCCCCATTTCAAGGGATGAGGGGGAACCCTTACAAGGCCCGTAGGCTCAAATATTATATGTCTCGTAGGATTAGGAGATTAAAAGACCCGTAGGACTTAGGGAATTCAACCAGACTATCCACAAGGAACAACCCCTCTCCAACATATGCATCATTATTGTAGCTCCCCACCTTCGCATGAATTTCTAGAAGGGTTTCCCGTGCAAGCACAGGCTAGGTCCGATGGCATAGCCATACCCTCTCATTCTGAAAAATCCATTTGGTTCTTTTCTAGTGAGTGCATCTACTCTAAATCCTCTTCTGGTGATGCTCCTTTTTTTTTGTAGTGTGTTTGGGACAACTGCTTGTGGCTTGAAGGCCTTGAGGAGGCCCGAAGGCCTTAAAGGTGGCCATAAATCCCTAATAACCTGATTTCCTGGGGGGCCCGAAATCCTTAAGGACTCCAAGACCAAACCGGTAGCCCAAGGAGTATAGTTCTAGCTCCTACAATTCCGAAATATACCTGCTACAGTTCATAGTGTGTTCCTTTAATGGTGATTGAACATGTAGGGATGCTAGATTTTCACTTAATGCTTCCACCAAACTTCTCTCATGTTCATAGTGTGATCCATGTATCTCTATTGGGAAAGTATATAGTGACCTTATAATTTTTCACATATTATTAAATGATTTTAAACATAAATAAATATCAAATTACCAGCAAAGGAACTTAAAGTCTTGTGTCTTTAAAAGATTGTGTAGTTAATTCTAAAAACACGGGACTAAATAAAACAATTTATAATTTATAATGAATTATGATCTACTAACATCCTTTCATCACACACATATATATATAAGATAACTAGGGGAAAATGAAAAAAGAGATGAGCTAAAAATCCCAGTAAGGGAATAAACATAAAAATAAAGCTTAGCACATGTGTTAGAATGCATAACATACTGATGTAAAATGGAATGGAAAATGACAAAACATATGGAATAATAACATGTAGAATATGAAATAATATAATAATTGAATCAAAATAATGTATACGAAACATAAAAAATATATTTGGCTTGAGGCAAGGCTCATTTCACATAGAGGACCACAAGTCTAGTACAACCACCAATGTAACGCCCCGACCCCAAAAACACGAAGACGATGCATTTATTTATTACATTGGCATGATTACAAGGAATAAAATCCCTAAATACCTTTGAGAAACTACATAAAAACATGGATCCCATTTTATATTGGGAAAACAAAACAAAAAATGATACATAACAAAACAAATAAAATGCATCCTTGAAATCTCAATAAATTATCTCATCTTAATAACATGGGGAAGGAAAAAAACGAATGAGATGAGGTAAAATTATCAGTAAGGTTTAAATATTTTGGAATAATTAATTAATAAATATTTAATCATCATAAATTAGAAATAATCAATATGCAATAGTGAATAGTTGAAAAACACTTGCCATTAATAAACTGAAAATGGAAATAAATCCATAGATTTTTTCATAGTGAAGAACTCATATAATGTAATAACATAATACTGAATAAGTAAAATTATTATTATTTGGACGTCATGTATATAGAACATGATCCATAATACCTTTTTTGATGTTTTATGTCTTTGGGTATAAACCCATCTGATTTATAGAAAAAAACTCGAAGGAATTATCGCCAACTGATTTGTCTCACAAGACCAATAGATGAATCAAGTGGAAATAGAAGGCCCCGAACATAAATTCCAATCCAAATAATTCATTATACATAGATTTAATACATGAAAAATATTCCTCTTCGATATCCATATTGAGTAGAGGATACAGATTCATCAATATTTCCCCAATTAAAATAACTTTCAAAATAAGCACTCTATGTGAAATGGTATATGAATTAAGGAAATAATCATATCCATGATAGAAGAAAATATATATTTAACCGAATTATAATTTCAAATGAAAAATGATCTAAATGGGTAAATATTTAAACCACATATGCATGATCAGGAATACAATACCAAGTAAATAACAACGAAATAGAAATAAAAAAATCCCTTACATAATTGTAATAAATTGAGTTAATAATCATCAACTAAATCATATAATTCCATGAATATAAATAGAATAATGATATTATATATCAAATGGATGTAAACACACACCACTTAAAAAAATTTAATGGCAAAAAATGGAAATCTCATAGAAATAAAATTGGGATGAGAAACCCCTTTCCAATATCACATCATTAGACTGAGGATAAATAAATGATATATTAATGTGTAAAAAATTTATATCCAAAAAATATAATTACATATATATTATAAAACAATAATTGGTCATTCACATAAATTCATGGAAATCTTAACCAATGAAAAAAATGTTTAACTCAATGAATTGAAATTGAGTAAATATATCCTTTACCTCAGGTTTGAATTACTTAAAATTTGATCAAAACTATTGTATAATGGTTTTAATAGAGGTAAAAAATTATTAAATAACTAAAATATTGTTTACAATACCTTAAATATTCTTCTATTAATATTTTCCACACATTAATTTAAAATTTATTATTATTTCCAATGTTTCGGGTGCATTCTTTTCATGGTTTCCACGGTCAATTTATTATGGTCTACCTAGTCAAAATGAGATAATACACTAGAATTGATAACATATATAAATTAAGGTCATTATATGAAATTAAATGGGAATTATAACATCCCATAATTGTGGGAAAGAGAAATTAAAGCTCACCGTCCAAAAAGGCACTAATTTGACACAACAAAGACGACGATTTCATTATTTATGAACAGAATAAGAAAATAAGATATTGTATGAATAATTAAACATAACTAATAATGTTCTAGTATATGTATGATAAATTATTTTTCATTAATAATTTTATAATTGTAAGTGATAAGATATAATTGAGAAAGAATTTAAAAGAGAAGAATAAGAAATCTTACCTCTTGAATATTTCTATTTTGAAACCACCATAAGGATTTTGGATGTGGTATTCTTGTGAGACTAGAAGCAAAATAATGTTTAAATGGATGTGTAGGATGTAATTTAGTATAGTTTGGAAGAACATAATGGCCCATGGTTATGAAATTTGTGAAGGAAGGAACCTCTTTTTATAAATGAGGTGAAGGGTAACTTTGGAATCACAAAAATTATTAAAATTTAATAAATATAATAAAGGGTTTAATACTCCCAAAATGACTAAAACTAAAGTGGGATTACATTTTAGAAGTAATATTATCAATTTTTACTCTTTAAATAGTTTCTGAATTTTTAAATAATTTAATAAAATATTTTATTCTTGAAAAACAATTTTTTCAAGATAAAAACTATTCATAACTTCAACTTTAAAAACATAACAAAAAATGTTTAAAAATAGAATAAAATTTTATATTATATCATAGAAATGTCATATTATTATAGTTAATCCATTATTTAGCTTAAAAATAAAATATTATATTTATTTCATTATTTTTATTTTCATTTATTTGATTTATTCATTAATTCAATTAAAACTGCATCATTTTGTGGAAAATATTTTCGAATTTATTTTATGTCTAAAAATTTAAAATAAAATTCCATGAAAAATATAATTTAATTATATTTCCAAATAGTATTATTTTTATAATGAAACCTTTAAAAAAATAATATAATAATATTAGGAAAATTATTAATTAACATGTGACAACGTGATTTCCTTTTAAAATAAAATATGATAAAGGATTTACATAATTTAATGTGGGTCCAAGCTGTACTAAATCTAAAAATTATCTGGATAAGAGTATAATATAGATCAAAAAAAAACTTATCCAAAATATGGGTCATTTAATAATTCATATAATTTTAATTAAAAAACATTTATTTATTTTTATTATGTATGAACATGCACTGCAACGGCGTTTCATAACAATTAATGATAATTATTTCATATATAAAAAATTAAAATAAAATATTATCATATATATAAATTAATTAGGTTCAAAATAAAATTATTAATTTTTTCATTATGTATATTCACTTTTATAAAATATAAGAAATCCTCATAAATTTGTTATTTTTCCTTTTCCTTCCCGGCAAAAGCATTGCATTATCATTTGGATAACACTCACATTTTATAACACAAAAATTAGAAATTAAAAATAAAAGAGATAAAAAATAAAAAATAACTAATAAATAAGTCATTAAAATAATTTTTATCACTCAATTATTATATATAAATTACCAATTTTGACGTTGACAGCGCTGTGTAGGTACTATGTTGACATTGACAATGATTTTTATATTTATCAAGAAATAAACAAAATTTTCATGTTATAAATTAATTCTATAAAATATTCCATTTTTAATATAAGTATTTAATTATTAAATAGTTTAAATAAATTTTTATATCGAAATAATTCCATGATGATGTCATGAAAAATGCTGTATTTTATAAAAAAACTATATTTTTTACTATAAAAAAACTATCTCATAATAAATCAAAAATATTCATCCGTACCATTGATTGACATTTATAATCCAAAATGGAACTCCAATTTATGAAAACTATTTTCTAAATATGTTAAATTTAGTTATTAATTAAAATAATCATTTACTCGAAAAATACCAATTTTAATATTATAACTTATTTTATGACCCATCATAAAAATAACTAGGGTCTCATAAAATTGTATTATAATCATATGAAAAAAATATATTTATTCATGAACGATTTTTATGAAAATTAATTATCATTTAAATTAATTTATTAATTATAAAATTTCTATTAATTATTTATTATTCAAAAAAATACCAACACATAATTATTTATTTTTGAAAAATTTACTCTCATTTATAAGGTTCCTAAATTCATTTTTTTCTTACATGAGTGAGGTTACTATTCATAAGTATATATAAATATCTAGAGGGGTCATGTTTCTATTCAAAATGATGCATTACTATTCCCCAAAAATTAAGTTGATCTTATCGTACTCTAAATACGTTACTGATCACAACTTTATATGTCTGATTTTTGAAATTCAAATCATAGAAGTGGAAAAAATTATTTTTAATGTATAAATTATAAATATATCAGAAAAAAGTTTTTTTCATAGAGACTCAGTGTTTCGTGCATAATATGTTTTCTAATGAATTAAAATTATACATTCCATAAAATATTGGGGTTTTATAAACAAATCTCTTGAACATGGAGCACATGTCAAGGCCAACATAAAAGACTGTTAGACATAGTACCTCATGAGATTAAAAATTACACAATTCATTAGAGGTCTATTTTGGAATAACTGTAAAAACATGTTCTTGAATATGTTTTCCACAAAAAGAATCATACATAAGAAACCCAACATATACATAAGTGTTATCCATGGAATTAATTGGGTATCATAATAATGTCATAAGGAATATCAAAATGGAATATCATAGTGGTGTCCATCAAAGGAAGGATTTAAATAATACATGGAAACTAATAAGGGAATATTGGAATATATCATGGTTAGTGACATTAAACTGAATTGAAAAGTGTGTTTTAGAAAAAACAGAAATAAAACATTTTAGTATGGTTTAAGGGAAACCATTCATGATTATTTAAAATGGAAAGGTTATAATTGTTTGTATAAAAAAATAATTGAACTAGGTTAGATTTTCATTATATAAAGGGTAATTTTAGAAAAATATTTTTTTTCTTAAAATAGATTATGTATTGAATATTAAAATTGGTAAAAATTGTAATGTTTTCTTGAACCGAGTTTGCTTTGAGGAAGGATTTAAGAATGTTACCTTATTAAAACATCCATATCCCAATCAAAGAAGGATTATATGGTCTTTATACTTGATTTTAGAACATAAAAACGAATATATAATAATTATATAAAAAATAATAATTACATTTGGATAAATTGAGATAATGTGAATCCCAAAGAAAAACTGGCGGTTTTTGTAGAATCCATTACCTTATGTCCAAAATGATTCTGTAATTCATATGAATGTCCTGAATAAAAAAATTAAATACATTAATGATTTAATGAATAACCTTTGATGCGTGTATTTTATTTAATATAATTTTATTAAATACATTTATGTCCCTTTTTATGGGCTATGAGATTCAATTTCATTGCTCATGAGAATCAGTTTCCTCGGTTTGCATGATCAGTTTACTTGTATATGAGTATGAACAATTATGAAGAATGTGGATAGTTACCGAGAAATGGTATTATATTTTATTAATGGACATATTTAATTATTAAATTCCATTTCTTCCAAGAGTAAAGATTATTCATTAGATAAATTATTATTTATAACAGTTTAGACTAATTTAACATTTTTTTATCATCACAAGATTGTTGTGTTATATTATTAAATATCATGTATATATAATGGTTGATAAAAATTAAATAAGTTTTAATAAAAATAATATAATCTATTTCAAAAATAAAAATGGTTTCATGGACAACCTTGATGGTGTAATTGAAAGGTGAAAGCAAGTTGTCCACGAGGGTTGTAAATTGGCATCTAATTAACAATATTTTCATTTATAAAATAAAATAGTGAGGAGATTATATTTGATAAATATTTATTCCATAAACATCATTATATTTAATTATAAAAAAATAGTGTATTCATGCTACTTGGGAAAGGGAATGTTAGGAGATGATAAGAAAATGAAATAACATAAATGAAAATTGAATGAAAAAAGAAGAGGGTTTTACATCTTGATTCCTTCTTCTTGAGAACCTCCTTAGGGAATTGGTTTTGGTAAATTTTTGAGACCAATATAACCTTTTAAATGGGGGAGAGGATTGGGATGTTTATTGGGAATAATTTTTACAGTTCCTATGTCTTGAGAGAAATTAGCAGAATAGGTTGTGATGGGTTGTATTTATAGTGAATGAGAGTGGTGTTTTCTCATTATTTAATTCATTAGTTTACAACTTTTATCAAGACAAGAAATAGTGTTGATTATTAATAGTGATTAATGTATTTAAATCATGTGAGTTCTAACCAATGTTTCATACAATATCCATGACTCAAGGAATATAGTATTTAACTTATAATATATATATATATATATTGTAAATTACAATATTTTACTCTTCACCAGAATTTCAAGTAATTTATAAAAAACCAAAAAATTCATCCTAAAAATATTTGATATGTAGAATTAAAAAATGAACTCCATTTTATGAAAATAATTTATTAAATATGAAAAAATCAATTTTTAAATAAAATAATCAATTACTCGAAAATACATTTTTTAATATTATAACTGATTTTATAACACTTAGAAAAATTAGTTATGGTCTCATAAAACTGTCTTAAAATAAGAAGACATAATATATTAATTTATTAATATATCTTATGAAAATAAGTTTTCTTTTAAATTATTAAAATAATCAAGAAATTGTAATTAAATAATTATAACCTATATAAACACCAACACTTAATTAATAATTTATTAAACACTTATTTTCATATACTATAATATATTTATATCATATTACAATTTATAAGTTGTTTAAATTTTATTAATAAATTCATAGGTGAGGTTACTATTCCCATGTCCAGTCTACTATTCCTAAGGGTCATATTATTATTCATAAGGCCATGTCACAATTTCATCAATAGAGGTTTCTAAACTTCTTGAAATACTTCTTATTTCATTATTTGATAATTTATAATGTTCGTATCATGTTTTATATGTGATTTTATGTGATTACACCATATGAAAATATTATTAGAATGGAATTTCCATTGAAAAAACATTGGGGAATTACATTCTTCCCCGCATATAAAATTTTACGCTATAAATTTTGTTTTACACACTAAGGAGAAAACAGGTGTGAGTACTTCTCCTTCATTACTTCATCAGGTTCCCATTTTTCATCTTCTTACTTATTGATCTTCCACAGTACTTTGACTAGGTGATTAGTCTTGTTGTGTAGAACATTATCTCTACGATTCATGATCTTCACTGGCTGGTTCTTCTATGAGATATCATTCTCCAACTATACCACTTCTGAATTAATTATATATGAATGATTAGGTATGTACTACTTTAAGAGGGAAACATGGAATAGATCATGTACATGAGACATGGTTGGTGTAATTTCTATTTTATTGGACACAACGTCAAAATGATCAAGTATATTAATGGGAACGATGTACCTAGAACATACCTTCCATTTCTTCCCAAATTTTATGATCCTATTCTATGGATATATTAGAGGGATACCATGTTTATGACCATATATTGTCGGTGCCATCAATGAATGTCTACATAGGTCTTTTGTCGAATTCATGTTGCCTTGATGTGATACTAAATTGTTTTCACATAATCCACCATTTCTTTGAACATTTCAGGTCCTAGCAGCTTAAGTCAACCGAATGCATCCCTTCATGATAACATTCTACACCATTTCCTATAAGGATATTTATATATATCTATATGGATGCCCGACTGGAAACTATTATTGTAAGATAACTCAACTAGATGAAGATGTTGGTCCCATCCTCTTGTTAAGTCTATAGAACAAGCTCTCAACATGTCATCTAGTGTATCAATAGTCCACTCAAATTGGGAATTAATTTGAGGATGGCAGTCTGTACTGATGTTCATCCCGTTTCATAGAGCCCATTGGGGGCTTTTCTAGAACATCAAGGGGAATGTCGAATCTCGATCAGATACAATCGATAATGTTACTCCATCCAGTCGTACCACTTCTTTAATATATATCCATGCAAGTTTATCTAATGAGAGGTCCTCTAAAATTTTGATAATGTGAGTTTTATTTGTAAGATGATCCATAATAATCCATATATCATTGTTCCCTCAGAACGACTTTGGAACTATAGTAAAAAACCTATGGGGATTTTTCCTATTTCAATGTTTTTATGGGTAATGGTTGTATAAAACCATTATAGTTTTTCCTTTAAACCATTAATTTTTGACATACCAAGCACTTGTATGTATATTCATCAATCACCTTCTTTGTATTACCCACCAATAGTTCTCTCGGAGATCTCGATACATATGTGTGGTCCCTGGGTGAATAGAGAAAGTCATGTTATGTTCATAATTTATAAAATCATTATTTATCTATAGATCATATGGTACACATAATCATGACCCAATTATCAAGAATCCTTACTCATCCATTTGGAACTCTACGTATTTCCCTTTTCTAACAGCATCCACCCTATTGTAAGTTTATATATCATTACTTTGAGGATCATTTATTTTATTTATATATGATTGTTGAGAAATCATTTGAGAAAGGATTTATGATGTTTATTTGTTAATAATTCCCATTTATATCAATTTTAAGTATAAGAATAATAAATTCTTCCCAATTCACATAATTGATAATAATTGGGGATACTTTCTACTTATAGCATCTCTCACGTCATTTCTCTTACCAGGAAGACAATGGATTGAGAAGTAGTAATCCTCAATTGGCTCTAACCATATTTAATGATAGATACTAATCTCGTAATATGAGAATATATATTTTATACTCTTATAATCATTATATATCTCACACTTCTACCCATTTGCATAATTCCTCCATATTTTTATTGTGAAGATCACAGCCGTTAACACCAGATCATACATATGATATTTTTGCTCATTAATTTTTAATTAAATTGATATGTTGGAAATTAATTTGTCATTTTTTAGATAAAATACTAATCCATTTTTTAAATAATGATTGTATACCACAAAGAGTTCTATACATGTCAGGATTGTGAGTATTGGTTCAATGATAAGCCTCGTTTTGATTTTCTTAAAGCTTTCCTCACATTCTTTAGTCTAGAAAGACATCATTCCATTTCATGTGAGCTATTTTATTGGGTATTAGAATCATGATAAGTTCTTCACAAATCATCGGTAATACCGAGCTAGGCCAAGGAAATTAAAGATCATTGTTATGGATGTTGGCCTATGCCACTTCTCATATTCCTTTATCTCAGAGGGGTCAACAAATATTCTTTTAATGGTGATAAAATTTCCCAAGAATGATACATATTCTACCTAGAAATGACAATTAATGTAATTTAAATATATATTCTCCCTTTTGAATGTCTCCCACATTTTATTCAAATTCTCCTCATTTTCTTCCTTTCTTTTGGAGTATATCATAATATCATCGATAAAAACAGGAAAAAATCTATCAAGGTAATCTATAAATAATTAATTCATTAAATCCATGAAAATAATTGTAGCATTAATGAGTCCTAAGGGAATTAGTATGTACTCATAATTTCCATAATTCAGTCAATATGTAATCTTGGGAATATCTTCCTTACTAACATATAAATGGTGATATCCCAACTGAAGGTTGACATTAGAGAAATAACTAGCCCGATGTAGCTGATCAAACAATTCATCTATATATGATATGGGATAATTGTTTTTTATTGTGGTTTTATTCAGACCACAATACTAAATGTGGAGGAGAATTGTTCCATAATTCATCTTGATGAAAAGGACTACCTTACACCATGGTGAAGAACTCGAGCATATAAAAAATTTATCCATATTATCATGTAACTCTTTGATTTCTTCTAGCTAAACTGTGTCAAATCTCTATGGTTTCTTTAATATAGGTAGAGATACATGAATAAGTTCAATTGAGAACACAACATCTCGTTCAGGATGACGACCATACAATTCTTCTGGGAAAACATCAGTATAATCCCTCACGGTTAGCATGGCATTGAGCATGATCATCTCTATTTCACAATCATTTGAGAAATATTCTCTTGTTAATAAGGTAGTAATATCTACACATGAGACAATGATTCTAAATGAGACTCATCTTCTTCCTTATACTTGTAAATAATTGGAGGATTCTTCAAGATGTGAAGAGTTATCTACCTTTCTTGTTATTTGATGTTGTATTTTTATAAATATATCCATTCCATACCCAATATTTCATCAAAATCCCCTAATGTAAGCAAGAAAAGATGTTCTAGGTGGATCGGTCGACATACATTAACCGTAGAGAAGATATGTACATTGGATTAAATAATTTCCCAATTATATATTATCATAGATAACACGACATCCTTATTTTGAGGTGCAGTTTAAATAGATATACTAATCATTCAAGATATGAAATAATTCATATAATTGGAATCAAGTAGTACATATGAATTTCTTAAATGAATAACTAGAATACCTCTCACCACATCATTATACAACACCACCTCTATAGTAGAGATAACATATTCCCTTCCATGATTTCGTAGAGGTTGTTGTTCATTTCCTATATTAAATATGGTATATGGGAATTGGATTTCAAAATTCCCATGATCCATGCATTTTAAACACTAAATAACTTAATGAGTGTTGAGATAAACCTTCTTTTCTTCCTCCACATTAGTGTAATTCATCATGTACCTTTGGATGTTCTTATCTAGAATCCCCATTCTCTCACATTTGATGCATTTCCTAGTTCCCATCAAATAGTCCTGAGGATTCCTCTTCCCACAATATTTATCTGTGGGATATTCATTCTTCTTTCCATCATTGGATTTGTTTGCTGACCAAACCATATTTGACTCCTATTTCTTCTTTTTATCACTAGGCTCATGAGAATATTTAGAGTCTCTGATTTACATTTCATACATGGGGGAAAAATAGAAAATATTCTAATAATTGTCGACATATCAAATTTCCAACACTTTTCACAGACTCATATTTAGTCCACTAAAGAATAGATCCACATTTTATTCAATCTTCATGAAAAATCTAGAGTTGTATCTTGTAATGTATGTAATGTTTTCTTTATGTACCCCGATATACTCGACTTCCTTTTACTTAAGTCCAAGTAAATCCCCTTCTATATTGAGATAGAGGGTTCATGGAAAATATTTGTTGGATATTTTTTTTCTTAAATTCCTCCAAATCCAGGGAATCAATTAAATCATTGTCCTTTTTATTTTTTATCACATTCCACCACTAATCATATTCCATATCAAAGTAACAGACATCCAACACTACTTTCTCTTCTTGTTATCACTAGAGGATAGAAAATAAATTTTCAATGGAGTTAATCCACTATTGTAAGAGGAGGTGATCAGAAGATCCAGAAAAACATGGAGGAATTTTCCATATGAAGGATTAAATGAAAACATTCTCTTTTAATTGAGAAGTAGGGTGTTCCTAGCGATTAATGTTATTATTCGTAACTTAATCCAGTTTGTAAATTACTATAATAATGTTTTGAGAGCCCATTACCATCATATTGGGCATAACCTTAGGGAAATAATCCCTTTTCTTATCACATTGATTGTTGGCATTTGTTATTATATTTCCATTCATTAACTATGAAAAATAATGTTTAATTATGGGGGATTTGAATACATAGATAAAAATCCTAAAAAAGAAACTTCAAACATGAAATGATAAACTCTAAAAGGAAAATTATATCCTAACACATTATTCCCATGGTTTCTATCATGGTTATCCATGATTTGTTTCCTAAAATAATTTATCGCACCCACTATTTCAAAAATTATTTATTTTATTAATTTTCATTGCGTTAGTTAGTTCGGGTCGAAACCCGACTTTAGATTTCTAGTTCTTTGTGTTTTGACTAGTTTGCGTCTAGCACAACGCGACCGAAGCTGCGTGGCCTCACCTGGGTCGCCGCGCTGCCCCACCCGTTTCACCGCACGCCCTGCTTGATGGTTAATTAATTAAATGAAATGGATCAGTATAATAAAACAATAATATTAACGGTGTTATGAATATAATTTGTCTTGTGTCGTTATTAATATTACTCTTAATAATAATAATAATAATAATAATAACAATAACAATAAAACTAATAAGGATTAATAGTTTGTTTTAAAAATAACAATAAATATATATTATAATTTGAGGTGTTATTATTATTATTATTAATACTAAATTTAGGTTTTATTTCCTTTTATTTTATTTTATTTTATTTTATTTCAATTGCTTTTTATTTTAATTTCTTTTTATTTTATTTGTTTATTTATTTATTTATTCTTTTTTCCCTTTTTTTCTTTTCCTCCCTCCGTTTTTTTCCTCTTACAAATCCCGTCGGATCCCCCTCTTTCCCCCCCTGGGTCGCGCCCCCCCTTTCCCTAACCCTATCCCCCCACGCGCAGAACCTCTCCTCCTGGCCTCCCTCGCTACCTCCCAGCGATGCGCCCTCCTAAGATCACCCCTGGTGCTCCTCCTGTTCTTCGCCCTCCCTGCTACCCCCTGCAACCCTGCTGGCCGACTTCGACCCCCCTTCTTCCGATATACACCCACAACAGAGAGCCACGCCACCTCACGTCCGACTAGGGCCATTCGCCTGACCGCCGGTGCTCCGTCCTACCCGAACGCCATTGCAGCACCTTCTCTCCAGCCATGCGCTGGCCAACCCGATGCCCCCGGCCAGTCCCGGATGCCAGCTGCGCCAGCCTTGATCGGCCCTCAGGGTCGCGCCCTACTCTCCTTCGCCCCCTTCTTCCCCCCCCTTCCCTTATTTTCGTCATATTCCGCTTTCTCTTCTGTCCGCCACACCCTGGTTCATCGGTTTCATCACACCCTCCGCTACACTGCATCTCCCAAGTCGGCTTCACCATTCCGTCATGCCATCGCCTCTCTACTGATGGTCTCGGGACTCCCAATCCTCTACACCTGCTCTTTCTGGCGTCTCCTAGTTCACCCGGTGCACACCGATCCATCTGGCTTGTGCCAGCGCCCCATACCCATACTGTCCAGCGAACCCCCCCCCCCAACTCCCCAGGCAATAATCTAGCGCCGCCCATACCCCTGCCGGCATGACACCCCTTTGGGTGAGTTTTATTTTATCTCATAGGTTGTTAGTTTTAGATTTTGATTCCAATTTTATTTGGTTTCAATTCATGTTGTTTGAGGCTTAATTTGTGCTGTTTTCAGATCGATTTTGATGTAATTATAATTATCTTGTTTTTGTTAAGGTTCATTATGGTTTTGTTTTGGTGCGATTGATGAGCAATTGGAGTCTCGCACCGAATTTTCAGAAGTCGCTGCATGCAGGTAGGTGGTTCCATGCCATACCATCTCTAGATAATTTAATTTCTCATTAATTAAATTATAAAGTGTTCTAGTGATAAATTTCATGATGCAAATTTTTTTTTGACGTGCTTCGATATGCATATTTATGAATTTGAGTTGTTGTTAAGTAAATGCCAACGTTTTCATGTGCGCTGTGTTGTTCAAATGTTTAGACGCATAATAGTTAATTTTTTAGGTTGTGAAAATTGTGTTTTCAAGTTCTTTGAGGTGTCTGTGTCATTAAATGTAGATTTTCAATCAAAATGAGTCACATTGGGTGTGTTTTCCGTGTGGCGTACTTTTGGAAATAAATTGAAAAATTGTTTGAACAATGGGAAAACATGTTTTAGTTTGTATAAGCTGCACTTTGGTTTTAATGTGACGTTCGTATATGAAATTGAGTTTGTCGTTCTGGTGAAAACCTTTTCTTTCTAATTTTAAGTGTTTAATAAATTGTTAATTGCACTTATTAAATTATATGTGGATCGCGAGAGTTGTTTTTGACATAATTATGTGTGCGTTAAGTTTTAAAGGTATTCTTACATGTGAAATTGGACATGTCTCATTTGAAAACTCATATTGTGCTATTTTGAAATGTTCTTCTAATTGTTTAAATAGATTATCAAGTCACGCAAGTGATCTGGACTATGTGATAAAATGGTTTTGGTGAGCGTGTGTTTTTTATGGTGTTTGGGTATGCAAATGGTGACGTGTATGTGTAATGTTTTGTTTGGTTCGAGATATGTGGAAGCGATATACATTATGTGAATGTGAAATTTATTTGATCACAAGGGAAACCCTGGGTATCTAGGTGGGAAGACTAGAACTAGTGTGCTAGTGAACCGGATGGGTATCGTCCATGTTTCACTTAGCTGGATTGACGATTGCAACACTAACTAAACATATGATATCTGAGGGTCGTGGCTTTCTAAGCCACGTTTTCTGAGGGTCGTGGCCTTCTAAGCCACGTTTCACCGAGACACGAGGTTTCTAGGGTCCCACTCGAGCTAGATGATCCTTAGGGGTTTTACCTATAGTGCTCTACCATCTATGGCATGGTGCCTTCCGTCGGCATATGGAGGACCATTTGGGTGTTAGTGTGTGTGTGTGTATGTGTGTGTGTGTGTATGGGTGTGTGAGTGTGTGTGTGTGTGTGGGAGTGTGTGTTTGTGTGTGCCCCTAATGAACTTTTCTCTTCCTCTTTAAAATTGTGTCTGTGAAATGGGTTCTTTTTAGTGTTTCCAGTGTTTTCCTTTGGCGTTTGGTTTGCAAATATTTTCTTAAAAGGAATTTTGAATGTATAATTTTGAGTAAGCACTTTAAATTGTCATTTGATGTTGTGGCATGGAACTTTTTCTCGGTGGAATCCTACTGGGCCTTTAGCTCACACCCTACATACACCCCTGGGTGTATGTAGCTTCTTGTTTCTTTTGTATTCCAGGTTGTGCGTCGTGCTCAGCGATGGTGGTTCTGGTCGTTGATGGTTTTCTCGTGCAGGTTGGTGTTGTGGTGTGCGGATGCTACGCCACTCTTGTCGCTTGAAGGTTTGAGTTAGAGTTTTGGCCTCTTTTGTTGTCGTTTATTTTGGGATGTTGGCGCTAATTGTAAACCTTTAAATTTGATTTCAGTTCAATGGTCTCGTTGGTTGTCAATTTCCTAGTTTATTTTATTATCTTGTTAGTGTTTGTGCATACTATTTCGGGTAAACCGTTCCCACAGGTTACTCTTGATACCCGGGCCCTTGTGCCCGCCCGTGGGGATCGGGAACGCCCATCGGGCCTTGCCGCGGACCGGGTCGGGCACCGGGTCGGATGGCGACCCGGCCTGGTTGGTGAAAAAATGGTATCAGAGGGCAATGTTTTCTCTCTTGGGCCGTTTTCTTTTGGGATAGAGTCACGGTAGACTAGAGTTACGGTTGTTGGGACTCGACGTCCTGGCTACGAGTAATGTGCCTGGCCAGCACACCTCGTGGCGGGACTCAAGTTACCAGCGTATGTTGAGGTTTGTCTGAGTTTTTGGTCCTTGCGTAAAATCTTATCTAAGGGAAAAGAAGAGGGGTTAGGTCAGTGGTCCTAGTGAGCTCACAGGTTCTGGAAAGCCATGCGGAGCTAGGGACGCTGTTCTAGAATACCCTCCGTGGCAGTGGTGTGATTGGCGTATGGCCGCCAACCATATGCTCTAGTCACCCGCTAACACAAGTTTCTCTTGCATCATTTCTTGTCTCTTTGTTTTGGATTCTTTGGAATTTGGTTTTTATGTAAACATGTTTTGGTCTTGGAAATGTTTTCAAATGAAACACTTTAAAAAGAAAATGAGGTTTGAGGTTTGAAAGCTGTGGGTTGAATGTTGTGGTTTCGAAAAAAATGAAATGGTCTGGTTTTGATCCTTGGTGTTCTCATGTGCAACCACATGCATGAGTGTATATGGAAAGAGAAAGGGTTAATGGCACGAGAGGATGAGTGCCTGGATGACACGAGGTGGGTGCCGGTGCGGCACGGGAACATGCATGTGCAAGGCTCATAGGACACCATTGGTGTTTGTTCAACCCACAGGGTTTGCTTATTTTCAAAATGTTTTGTTAAATGTAAGAAATTTGGTGTTTTAGTAAATTGTGTTTGTGTGGCGTGTCCTTGTGTTTTTGAGATGTTGGATGTGTGGTGTTTTGAGCTGAGGATCCTTTTGACTGATTTGTGTCTTGAGCTTGAATTTTTGTTGGTCAGTTGGTGTGAAAGCATGTGGTTAATGGTCTCTTTTGAAAAAGTACATCAGGTAGCCCTTGCAGTGGTTTCCCCTGCACGTTTGGTGTTTTCTTGTGGTATGTCATGACCGTTGGACCAGTTTGGTTGGGTCCATAGTTTTCTTTCTTGACTAGTGTACGCCCCCTATAAAGCATTGACATGTTATTGAAGTACAACTACGGGGAATTCCCCATTGGCTGGCACTCCAATTGATTGAAGGACTCTCTTTTTGAATTCTAGGATTGATCCCACCTCTCCTTCTTACAACTAAGTAGATCCTCTCGCAGTGGGATGATAGATGCGAGGGGAGTAGAACAGAGTTTTGGTTTCTTTGAGTTGTTTGAGTCGTCGAGTATGAAATTTGACGTCGTTACGCTTGAAGGTTTCCCCTAGAAATGGCGAAAGAAATTCCAGTGGGGAAGGCGGAAGGAGATTGAAAGATGTCAGTGCTTATCGATGTCTTTAATGGTTGGTAGTGTTTACATTATCCGCAAGGGTCATGTTCGGTGACGTCTTGCAGCGTGAGACCTCATTGATAATCAACAGTGGTTTGGAAGAAACCCTAAGTCGTCGGTGTAGCATATCGTTCTAAATGACCTCTGATCTTTGGTTTGTCTCATTTAAGAAAGAGGTTTACGTTAGTCCACCAGTGTGGCAGACCCAGTCACATGGGGATGCTACGGTTAAATGCAGGAATCATGTATTGTTTAAGACCTAGTTTGAAGTCCTTCTCCGTATAATGTTACTCTCAACAGTAATGGTCATGTTCGGTGATGATTTGCGGTGTCGTGTTCTCATCCAGTGCGAAAAAGGGTGATGCGCATGCACCATTGCAGCTCTTATGTTGGTTAATGTTTTGTGTATGATCAGTTGGATGTCATGGTGTGTTGTGTCTGATGGTGTATCCTCAGGTGCAATAGGATTTCGTGTGACACCAAAAAGGAGAAGCTCCATTCGGGAGTTTTCCATGCCTGACTACGAGGCAGAAGATGCTTCAAACATCAGGTCTCCAGCCATAGGCCTCGGAGTGAAGCTGGCGCGTGGTCAGGAACCCTGAGAGTGTATGAGATCCCGACTTTATTTCTGTCATCGATGTTGAAAGTGAATGCAGCTCAAATTTATTTCTACGGTTGTTCTGCTCCAAATGAACCATCTGGTTGCATAAGGTTTTCATGATCATGTGGAGGCGTGTTCGTCTCTTTGACTTAAAGTCTTTGGGGTTGCATCCCATTGGATGCAATCACCTTTAGTGGTCCTTGAGAGTCTGTTGGGGAAACATCAGTCCCAAAATTTTATAATGCTCATCCCGGGATGTGGATATGTTGGTCAGG